>CM021767.1:80907506-81005911 GCA_011076525.1 Nettapus auritus | reverse complement strand
CGTTCGCCGTCGCACCGAGCGGCGGGGAGGGCGGGCTCGGACTACAAATCCCGGCGTACCCCGCGCCGGCCTCCGGGGCGCCGGTTTAAATCCCCCCTCGGCGGGGACGGCGTCTTCAGTCCGCGGCGTGCTTATTGACGCCATCTTCGGGGTGCGGGGCCGGGCCCGCTCAGCCGGCCCTGGGCCGCCGATGACGAGCGATGGCGGCGGGGCCCGGGCGGCGGCGGCGGCGGCGCTCCCCTCCGTGCCTCCCGCACCAGCAAGATGGCGTCAATAACAACGCCGCGGATTCAAAAAGCAGCCCGCCGCACCGCGCCTGCGCTCCCCGCCGCCGGGGGGCGGGGGCGGAGCCTCATGGGAGTTGTAGTCCGAGCCCGCCCTCCCCGCCGCTCGGTGCGACGGCGAACGTGGGCTACGGGGACTACAAATCCCGGCGTACCCCGCGCCGGCTTCCGGGGTGCCGGTTTAAATCCCCCCTCGGCGGGGATGGCGGCGCCGGCAGTGAGATGGCGGCGCCCCGGGGGAGCGGTGCTGCCCTGGGGGAGCCCGCAGGGAGGACGGGCCGCACGCACCCCGCCTTTATGCCGCTTATAGCGCCTGTGTGCCCCAAAATAAGGGCAGGGTGCGGGCAGCAGCCCCCCGGGAGGGGAGAGCAGGCAGCCCGAACTGAGGAAGGGCTTAATTAGTCCCTAATAATGGCTTAAACGCAGCCCTGTGCCTGTGGTGGCCCCGTGGCCGTGTGGCGACGCGTGTAATTCTCGTGTAACTGAGGCGTTAAGCGCTGGGGTGACCTGGCAGAGCCTTTCTGCAGCAAAAATAGAAATAGTAATTAATAACTTGCTTTCTCTGTGACGGAGAAGTTTACGACAACGTTGAGACAATTAGGAGACGCTCTCCTTAGGTTGACCTGGCTTGCCTTGGCCTAAAACCAGTTACGGAAAATAGCAAAATGGTTCCTCGGCTGTTATCTTTGCCTCCGTGGAGGGACTACTTTGAATACTTCCTTAGGAAGGAGGATGCTGATGGGCTTTTCTAAAGCTAAGACAAGTCCTGGTGCTCCATAACAAGGCTGAGGAAACGCACTGACGTTGTTAGCGCTGTAATTGTCCTCCTATTACTATACTGGTATAACTCCTTCTGTGGATGCTCTTCTTAGGAATAATGATGGCTGTTTTTCCATTCATTTAATTCTTAATTTCCATTGCATTTCCCTAAGCAGTTACGTTTCCCTATGTTCATGCAACAGTCTTAAGTATTCTTACCGAAGTGTTTCTCCCAGGAAGGCTGAGGTGAAGTTGTTCTTACAAACTCTGAATTTAGCAAACCTTGCATGTCTCTCAGCATGTAGATGAGGCACTTGCTCAGGCCAAGAGTGCTTTGAGCCCACACAGGGCTGACACAGCAACTTCTGCCATCATCTGGTTGCTGAGAAGTGCCTGTGTTTGGGTGCAATATCGAAAAAATTGACCTCAATTTTAGAATAACCACCGCTTTCCCACTTAGTATTGGTGCTGTTTTATCTCTGTATAGATATCTCTGTAGATATTCTGCCTTCCCCAGCAGAAAAGATTGGTTTACGCTAACTCATGTGACACCAGATCCTAAGGACCATTCAGCTGCAATTTAAGTCAATTAAGAGTCTGAGGAATCGGGCAAAACTTCATCAAGATAAGCTACCAGCAAGCAAGTTTTTGCCAGCACAGGCAGCACTGTAATTGTAAGCAATTGATTAGAACCATGATTGTCCTAATCAACAGAGCTACTCGGGCTTTATCTGACCTCTAATTTGTTGAGCTAAACTGAAATAATTCTGATTTAAGTCAAAATAAGAATTCACACGTCCCTTTGCAGCAAATTAAACCCAGCTAAACCAATGTAGCTTTGCATGTAGACAAGCCCTAAGGCAGCAAAATGTCCAACAGCAGTGACAAAGTGTTTGATGGTTGTCGGAGAACATGTGTTTTTACTTTCATTGTGGCAGGAAACACCATAGGTCAAGGCTGCAAACCACTGTTTATATTGTTCTTTCTTCTACTTATTTATTATATAACCAATTTGCAGTGTCCCATTATGTGCTGCATAGGGTGCCTTTAAAATTAAACCCTGTTATGGGCATATTTTTAAACAACATCCACAAATTTTATTAATACTGGCAATGGGAGAGCTTATTTACAGCCAGTGCTTGCACTGAATTTTATTGGATCTGCACTTGAAGCATGACACCTGCTGAAAGGACAAGTCCAAATGCAGGACAGCATTTTGACCTTTGTGCAGTTCGGAATGGAGTAACCCTTCCAGTATATTGCTTTGGCACTGTGGTGGAAATTTAGTTGTCTGAGTATTACTCTTTATCTTCCACTTCCTTCTGCAATTGTTCCACTCCCCCATTGTTTTTTAGGTTGCTTTTTTTATTTCTGTCTTCCTCTCATTCTCTTCAACTTCACCTTGACTCTGCTTCTTCCTTTTCCTTGAGACTTCATATTAATTTGATGCAGGGTCCACATCACAGTTCTTTTCTTTTGTGCTGTCTCACTGTATTCCTCCCACTTCACAGTGTCTCATTTCTCATTAACAGGTTGTGCATGCAAGCAAGTGACCTTCAGTTAGCTGAGCTCTTTTTGAGGCCTTGTTCCATCTCACCCTGGCTGAGGAAAAGTCATCTTGAGCAGTGTCTGTCATTCCGCTCCAGTTTGGTCATACATATTGAAGCGTTTTGTACTGATGTATCAGGCACTCACCGTGTTTGCAGATTGTGTAGATAAAATGCAGAAAAATTTATCTGTCAGGACTTCAGTGAAGCTGAATGAAAAAAAAAAAAAAAAAAAAAAAGGTAAGTTAAGAAAATGGGGATTAGTGCAGAAATTGTAAGGCAGGAAAATCAGCTGAAAGAAAAATGGGATGATTTTCTCAGTCTGCTTTGCTACACAGTTGCACAGTGCTGGCAAGAGAAAAGGATAAAAAGGAAAAGGAATGAAAGCCAGAGGTCAGTGAAGGTCACCTGTGCATATTTCAGTGCTGACTTATGCTGGTAAAGTGTACCAAAAATTACAGCCTGAACTGAAGGGATGACCTTCAATAGGACAATGTGTTTCTCAGATTTAAGGTATTAAGGTATTTCTAGCAGAAACTATCTTTGCCAATATGAGAGGCATTGAAAACACATTTCAGTTGAAATACTGTGTATAATTCCACTCACATATTCAGGAAAGATTAATTAAAACCAAAACTTCACCAGAAAAAGGTGATTGGGCTGCTGGGGAAAATCGGAGCAGAAAATGTGGTTATTGCAAGAAATAAAAGGATTAGGACATGTTTAGCCCAAATAACTGTTAACATCTTTATTTTTTTCTTTAAAAGTGGAAGGAGCTAAATTTTGAAAAATTTTAAGATGTATTTTAGTGATAAGGAATACATTGAAACTGGCAGTTATTTCACCCAAACTGGAAATAAGAAAAAAACCTGTAACTGTCAGAGAGGAATGAGATTCCAGAGCACTCTTCCAGTAAGAGTAGCATGGGTGAAAATAAAATCAAACCCAAATCTCTAGATGAGGCTTCATGCTTTAAGAAAAGGATTTCTATGCTATGGTTGCTTTCAATGACCCAGGCAGCCCCTGCAGTTGTTTTGTGATGCAAGGTGGCAACCATGAAGTCACGGTGAAACAGAACTTTTTACTTGCAAGGAGGTGAAACAGTAATAACCCGTTTGAGTCAGTTCACCTGTATTCAGGACAATACATTGAGGCTATAAAAAGAAAATTACTGAACTCACTGGTGTATAAGTGTGACTTGTGCTATCAGACCTGGATATAGAATAATTAGGAAGCAGTGAGTAAAATTTTGCAGCTCTTGACTACTGCAATTACCTCTACAATTTGAGGAAGGTATCATCACTGGCAAAAGGTGGAACAATTTTCCATCTGCTGTGAATCATATCATTGAATACCAGGGTGAGGTGGATCGGGAGGGCAGTGTCATGAGGTGCTGGAAATGTTACTGCAACCTGAAGAACAAATGCCTTACACCCCCCTGTCCTGCACACCCTCACACTCTGCTGTCAATAGTTTCAATAAAAAAAAAAAAATCAATGCTTGCATTACCCTTATCTGTTATCTTCCTTTGTCTCCTCCTAAAGAGTTCATATTTTCAACCTTCATGTAATAAAATGTTCCCTGACTGAATTTTTGGAGAAACACTGCACCAAACTGAAGTCTGCCTTTCTCTTGATCTTCAAACAAACAAGCAAACAAACAAAAACAGCTGCCACAGTGTTCAGCAGAAATGAAATCTACAATTTTTCCTACAAAGACTTTTTCCAAAAGACTTGATTACATCTTTGTAAGACAATTGCTCATCAATGATTATACCGGTAAAGGAGCAGTATGCTATTGCATATTAACTGGAGAGTAGAAACAAGTCAACTAAAAATACGTTGAACTGGAATGTTGAAACAAATTACAGGCCAAATGTTAATCACATGAGTAATACCGAATGTGTGAACTAAGAGCTGTTGAAGTTAAACACGGTTAGAATTGTCAATGTCTCAATTGTTGGGGTGGAGCGGAGCCCAGATCCTCCATGACCTTATGCAGCTGTTTAAGGCTGAGATGTGAAGATCAGGCTTTTCTTCCATGCAAATACATTAGTAAACAAACTAGGATAAGACACAGTCACAACTGAGACTTATTAACTATTTCCTACTAATTACTTGGAGTAGGCACAGGAGTGGTATCTCTTAGAGCATCAACCAAGCTGTAAACTCTGGGGATACTCTTGTTTTTCAGAAGTGGGTTAAACCTTGAGGTTGATAGGCGGATGTTCTGATGTTCCTGAGGTGGAAAGAACCATACCATACTGCTCCTTTACCAGTGTAGTCACCTTCCATCCTGTTCACTCACAAGATGTATCCCTCTAGTTTGTTGTGCACGTTGAAGAAATTAGTGCATACTTGTAGTTGCAGACTTGTTGCTTCTTTGGAAATTTTGCAAGTAAACTCTGTGGAAGCCAGATTAAAATTTTGCTTCTTTAAACTCACTTTTCTACAAAGAACAATGAAGGACTGAGGGCTTTAATTAAACATCTTGTTTTCACAGATCATTTACTAAGTGTTAAGTGTTCAACTTCTCTTTCAGTATCTTTCAGTCTTATCTACTTTTTTTTTTTTTTTTTTTTTTTTTTTCAGGTAGTATTTGGCTACATTTTATTCTCATAAACCTTCTCTTCCTCTGCAGCTGAACTGCATCCTCCGTGTTTTTACAGGTGATATACGTGCTGTACCATCTATCCACATCTAACACTTAACCTTCTCCTTCCTCTCATCGATCCACTCCTGCACTTCCATACCTCTGCCCCCCATACCAATCCCATGCATTACCCCTCACTGAACATACATTTTCTGTTCACAAAAGTTTCTTCTTGTTTTGCAAGAAGAAAACCTCTTGTCCCTTCCTTGTCCTTTCTCCACCACCACAGAGAAAGGTGACATCCTCCCAACTCCTTGTTCCCTTTTCTCCCCCATGTGAAAGCTGCTTTTTGGCTGTGCTTGTTCTTCCACTGTTTCTACAACCCTAACTTCTTTTCACTCTGTTTGGGGTCCCTCTTTTCCCCATCGCAGCAGATAAAGTTTTCACTGCTCTCCTCCCCGTTTCTCCTCGCCATCCAGCAGCACCTCGCCACTCTCATGCCCCTTCTTGGGCCGCTGGTGTTCTCTTCAGTTGCTGGCCTTGCCTTGTGGTCCTGCACTGTTCTGCCGCAGCTTTAATTCTGGGTTTGTGTCTGTGCTTCTGGTCCACCCCTGCTTTCCTCTGAGCACTTCCTTCCTTACCTCCTCAAGCTTTCCTCCGAGAGCTCTCATTCATGCCGCCCTTTTTGCTTCAGTCTGGAAAAACTGCACTAATCTGGTGAACCAAATACATGTCTTCATTCAAACCTCCCTATAAAACAAACTTCTGCCATAAAGCCTACCCAGCTCGGATTGCTCTGCTGAAATATATCCCATTCCTCTATAAGAAAAACAAAGCCTGTTTCATAACAAAACAAAAAGAACCGAGTGAGAGGCTGAGTACACGATTAATTTTTGCCAGTTGCTTTCTGCCAAGAGCAACATGCTCGCTCTTATCCTGCTCCTCTGATTGTCCTCCCCTTCTGCCTCGTGTTTGTCCTTTTGTTTCGTTATCAGCTTCCGAGTCCTTCCTGACAGGTCCTGACCGGATCCCGTGCTCTCACTGGTGTAAAGCGAGGAGTAATGTCACTGCAGCGAGCAGAACTGTGCCGTGATTGCATTTGTCTGAAAAGAAGGCGAATCACCCCTTTGTTTTAAAGTTAGCTAATAAAGACTGCCCGGCTTCACTCCAGCATTCTGGTTTTAATTAATAAGAATTAGCATATACATCTCCATGTGCTCTTTTTTCCCTTTGTGGGCTCGGACACTTTGAAGAAAACCTCTTAGGCATGCCTTCCTGGTTATTCTATATCTTGACGTTAAAAAACAAACAAACAAAAAAAACTGAAAACCGAAGTAGCATAAAACTCCCACGCATACAACAGGATTAGCTGCTCCGGAGCCGGGGAGCCCTGGGAGAAGCTCTCCCCGCCTGCCGAGAGGAGCTGCTGGGGAGGCGTCCAATTCCCAGCCCTCCGTCCCTTCCCTGGTGTTTGCACAATCCGGCTGCAGCGACTTCCCGGTCCTAATTGGAGCCTCTGGGCATTATTGTGTTATTATTATTTAATAAACAACCACATAAAACACTGGTTGACATTTAAATAAGAGTAAAGAAAGGGAAGCTCTGACTCCTAGGCTGTTTTGTTTTCCTGTTGACTTGGGTGGAAGCCGGTTTTCTATGCAATACCTGAGCTGGCATGACACATGCTCACCTTCATGGTTTTGGGGAAAGCACTAATGCAGATGAGGGGAGCAGACCTACTGTAGCTTCCAGCCCCTGTCGCAACATAAAACATAACCTGGGCATTCCCAAGTAAAATGCATTAATGACTTTTCCTGCCTGAGTTATCCTGAGTGAGTATTCAGCGTCATTTTCTACATTGTTACCCGCAGCATGTAGCTTCTAGTGGTTATCTGAAAGGCACAGCCATCGGGATGCTCTTAGCGGGAATAAATGGAAGAGAGAACTTTGTTTTTGCATTTGATTGCAAGTTTGAGACATTTCAGAATAGGAGTTATCATGACAAAGGAAAACATTCTGTCCTTGAAGTGAACGCAGAGGAGCACAGCTCATTCAGTAAGGTTTTGAAAGAAAACAAAGAGCTGAAGGCCAGAACTGACTCCTTCAGAAACAAGTATAAAATGAGACAGGACTCAAAGTGTTTAAAATACTTCGGTGACAGGCAACAAAGAAATGCCTGTTACCATAATTGCTTGAATTAAGTAAAGAGCCAGAAAATCTTGAGAACTTTTTAAAAAGTAGAGGTTTGATGTGTGGGGAGTGTAAGAACAAAATTCTCTTGGGCCATGGCCGGAGCCCTGAATCAGCAGAACTCTTTTCCTTGAAGAAAGTGAAAAGTAGAGGAGGGTGAGTACATACACCCTTATTATCCTTGCTCATTGTGGATCAAAGAGGTGGAATTCTCAGGGCTGCCAGCTTGCCAATTTCCTGCAGTGAATCTGGTGTAGGTTGGGCTTATTTCTCTCCGTTGGGCAATTCCTCAAACACTCTAGATGATCAGGACCTGAGATCTGAATCTTATTTACTAGCTTGTATGTGGTATAAGTATTTTAAAAGTATTCAGGAGTGAAGCATTCCTGCCATTTACAAAAATTATACACATGTATGCTTTAATTCCAGGGAGTTCACCCCTCGTTCTTCCCACCATTTCATTACATGCTTGTTCTCCCTGTGTTATATATATATTAAAAGCTTCGTGGAGTGGTTCGCTTGCATTTACATAAGTGGACGGTAATAATTCTGTGATGTTGCTTGGAACTTCTGCATGAACATGTTATATAAAGTCAGTGTGGGCATGACAAATGTATTGCAGATTCTTCATAGATAAACAGTCAGTGATTGCAAATATGAGTGAAGTTGTGTGCATGTTTTAATATCTAGGCAGAGCTTTTAAGTGCATAACACCTGTAACCACAACTGTCAGTGCAAACAGGGAAACTAGTTTTAAGGCATTTGAGTTGATTTAAAAGTGCTGGACTTTGAAATACTTCAGCTGGCGTGGTGCAGATGTGTTCGTCCTCCGGCAGGTATTTAAGTGCATAAACTCTGTTATTAAAGAATACAAACTTTATTAGCAGATGATATACCAGAGGCATTGGGAAAACAGGTATCTGAATAGTGAGACTGCCTTCTGAGGTGAGCTGTGGTTTTTAAAGACATGTAAATCTTACTGGGAAATGGATTAAAAAGAGAGCGCTGATGGTCCTAGGGAACTGAGTGTTAAGCACAGAGATTTTTTTAGGTGCCAAAATGGAAATGTACGGGAGGGGTGGTTGATTTGCATCAGTATCCATGTAGCTGGTAATAGGGTTAGATCAGAAGCAGAGAGCTTTCCTACGAAAGACACTGCAGGGCTATACAGTGTAAGGAGAGAACAAGGCTCTTTGAACTTGGACTGTAGTAATCGCCCCCTGAAGGGAGACCTAGTGACTGTTTCTTGTGAGAGTACTGAAACAATAGTAAATTGTTACCAAAAATGTGTAGACGAATGCCCTGTGAAGTTTTCTGTTGTGTCTTATCAAAGTTGTTCAAGTTGCAGGAAGAAAAAGGCAGTTAAAGACTTTAATCAGCACAAAGGCAAAACAAACCTCTCTCAGCCTTTTCTTTGTGCAAGAATACAAACCTTTGCTTGTTTTGTTATTTGTTGAAGGTAAAGTTGGCATGAATTAGCCTGCTGAAAATTTCCTAAATATGGAGTTCAGGTTCAACATGTGAACAACTGACAGGTATTCAACCACTCAATCTAAATAACATCGTATTAAGTGTCTGTTGAACTGTTATAAGAAAAGTTATGTTTTGTAGGAAGAGAAAATGAAATTATCTTTGTTATTGCATCTTTTTAGAGCTCAGTCTGAGCTGTTATGCATGGAAAATCAAAAGAAGGCCATCCTCAAAATGTCCAGTAGACTAAAGAAGCTGGGCTGGGAGCACCTGTATCTCCTCATCTGACGACCTGGAAACACCAGTAAAAAACAAATGACAATAGTCTCATTGTTCTTCAGAAACTATTTTGTCTGTATAACATTAGGATGATGTCAGAGGTTGATTATTAGTTAGGTTGTCCCAATAAGAACAATTAATTTGGGGGCAAAAGGCGGTGAGGACCCTGTCAGACAGTGAACAATGTTTTTGGTTTTCATGCACTGAATCATCAGTGTTTATAGGCCTCCAACATGTAAATCACCCTGAGGTAATCTGGAAGGGAAGGATATGAATAAGCCAATTAAATTGGCAAAGAGCCTAAGGAACACCCTGTTTAGGGATAAAATCACATGCCTGTCCTAGTGCCAATAGTTTGGGAGAAAGAAATGAAGTTAAAACCTTTGTAATTCATTTCTTTGCATAGAGACATGATTTAGAAGACTTTGGTCTTCTCCTTTTATATGTGCAAGATCAGGTGACTGAGATAAGGTAGTCAGTAATGTGTTTTGTGCAAGTAACTTTTATTTTGATGACACAGAAGGATGTCATCCAGGTTGCAGAGGGTGTAGGAACTGGTTGCCTCACTTATGGTAATTATTTCTTATTCAGTTTTATGATATGAGGATACAAAGGACTGAATTGCCCTTTACCTTTCCGAGTACCTCCTTTTTTTTATTTTTTTATTTTTTTTTATTTTTTTTTGAAAGGGGGGCACTATTTTCCACCTGGAAGCCTTATCCACCCGACTCAGCAGTAACTAGCATACTTTAAGATGCTCTGTATCTAAATAACAAAAACAACTGCTCTCTTCCTACCACATGCCAAGCCCATGCCTTCGAAGGTGTGATGTAACGGGGAAAAAAGGCAGAGGTGAAGAAAACCTTTTTCTGGAAGTTGTGTGGAGGAAAAAGTATTTGCATTCTTCTTTTACTTTTCACAATATGAATACGCAAATGGGTCCTTATTGTGTTTTTGAGAGGCTTGCTGCATTTGCTGGAAGTCTAGCTAGATATTTCTACCATCCAGCCAAGATCTTTGAACTCAAAAGCCAATTCCAGTCAGGAAAATAGCTGGTTCTCTAGAAGAGACATACCCTGAACATGCCTCCTCTGGCAGAAAAGCTCAAGCAGAACTCATGGTTGACATCAGACAATTTACATGGGAGTGGAACATTATGACCTCCCCAAGTATGGGAGAAGCTGTAATTGGCATTTGTATATTATTAGGCATCAGAGATATAAGTCATAAACACAAATCCATAGGATATCAGGAATCACCAGATACACTTCTCACTTGTTTAAGGCACTTTCGGGCCTTAATTCTTCAGACACCATTAAGAACAGGGGAGATGCAACCTCTTCTTTTTTGTCTCCATCATCTTTGGACTGCCCAGGGAATTGGTTCAGTAACCATCCCTGGAGGTCTTTAAAAGCTGTTTAAGTGATATAGTTTAGTGGAGGACTTGTTAGTGTTAGGTCAGAGGTTGAACTGGGTGATCTTGGAGGTCTCTTCCAACCTAGATGATTCTGTGATTCTAGAATTATGTTCCTGGTTAAAGGGACAAAACTCTCAGAGAAATTTCCTATCCAGAAAGCAACAGAGATATCAGGTGACTGGAAGCACCACCTAACACCCCTCTGGATGCCTTGCAAGAAACAGCACCAGGAGATCCTAAATACAGATGCATGGACTAGCAGAAGACCCAGATAAACATAGCAATTCAGGATGGTTTAGATTCCTTTCACCTAACCCCAGCCATCTGATGGCTTGCCACCTAGCCTCAGCTGGTCTCCACTCCCTGTGGACAAAGAGGCACCTTTCAGGAACAGTTAGTTCCAGCCCAAAATAAGTATAAAATGGGTGTGATAACTCTTCTTTTTCTGTCTTCATGCATTGCGTGCTGAGGAGGCCTTGATGATGACCTGAACTTACTAGACAGCTCATGTTCAGTGAGGTGAGGCCCACCTGGGTGCTCAGCTCCTTTGGGGCCTACCCATGTGTTGCTGGCAGCAGAGCAAACTCCCATTACTAGAGGAGGGCTTGAAGTTTTGCACCAGAGGATGTCTACCAGGGTCTCCTTAGTTTTGAGCTGGAACTGAGTGTAACTGGAAGTCCACTCAGCCTCTTGGCTATGTCTCTGGCCCTTACTCATTTCAGCCATTCAGAGACACTGCTCAGCGCTGTGGAAAGAAACAGAAATAGCTGCTTTCACTTCTCTGTTGGTGTATGGGCCCTGCACAGAAACAGGAACCAAAGTAAGGTTAATCAGGGTTTAAAGGAACAAGACAGTGTTCGGTAGAAGAAGGGAGAAGCACATGAGCTGGCCAAGCCTAGCTGCAGAGCAGTGTCCGTAAACTGTTGGTATGTCCCCAGGGAAACCAGGGACAGGGGAAACAGCAGAAAGCTGGGCAGCACGAAACACAGAGCAGAAGATCCCGTGTAAGTCCCTTTGTCTCGATATACAGCACTCTAGAATCTCTGTGACCTTACTCCTGCCCTTGTGAGGCTGAAATATGTAGTGCAGCTGCAGGACATAGTTCATCATTTATCAAGGGTAAATACAGTTCTGGATGGGAACGTGGAGGTGAAAAGTGTTCTGCACACAGCGTTCACTCGCGTGTTGTAACTTGCTGCTCTGAAAAAACAGAACGCTTTGTCTTCTGGTAACGCTGGTGAGTGACTCCTTATCATAACCTTGCAAGAGGTTTCAAGTGCATTCATGAATAGGAAGATGATTAAGATGACACATCAAGGTTTTCTGAGTACTTATTACTATTCAGCAACATCCTCATGTTTTTCTTAGTTTTCCTTCCAAAACAAGGTGTTTCTAATCGCTGATGTGATTGGTAAACCACATCCTCTCACTCTTGGTGGCCCTGCTTGCTGTGAAACTCAAGCAGAGCAATAAGAAAGTAAGTTTAAATGAGGAGCTGTCAGAGCCACAGCAGATAATTTGGCTGAAAGACACTGAGGTGACCTCTGCAAAGGAGGCCTCCCTTGCTCTGAGCAGTCGCTGTGACAAAACCCAAGGCTAAAAAGGAAGTGACCTGACTAAAGAGCTTAGGGGGAGAGAGACTAAATGGGGGATTTAGAAGATATGTTTTGTAGAGGAGATAGAGGAGATAGCTGTGTATTTGGGGAACAGTTGAAAGTCTTGCTCTGAACACATCCATAAATCATCATGCCAGGTAGGGTATTTTCTCTTCCCCCGACTGTTTTGCGGGCTGGGAGCTTGCTTCAGCCACAGCTGCTTCTCTTCAAGAGTCCATTAGAGTCCCGAGACTCGGTTTGGAGCAGGCTGTGTATGAAAGATGTAATGCTTGTCTCTGTCATGCAGCTGGAGAGTTAGGTCTGCAGGCTGACTAAAGTGCCTTTTTCGAGGAGAGGACTCATATTAATTACCCTACATCTAAGGAAATCTAATTTCAGAAGCACAAGGACGCAGAGGGAAAAAAGGAAGCCTGATTTCTCCAGAGCTGAAGCGATGGTATCAGATGTGTGTCACCTGGAGTGCCTCTGGGCCCTCTGGCCACCATGCTTTTTAACAGAGGAAAGGAGAATGACTGAGGCCAATGTTTTCAGTGACATAAATCCCTGGAGTGCAGATGGTGTCTTTTGCATAATGCTGAGGGGGCTGCAAAAGACAGTGCAAGGGCTGAAAGGTTTTCCCAGGTGTCTGATTGCTTATAGGGCTGTAAATGAGTCCTGCCCATACAGATCAGCAGCACAAGTTTCACGATGCTTGCAAAGAGAAGTAGCTTTGGTGGTTTCCTTTTCTTCAAAGTGTTTTACACTTTCTGCAAAGCCATGCATGTTTGGGATACATGCAATATAGGCATGCCCAGTTCAGAGGAGGTAGAGTTAAATTTACGTTGTAGCCTCATTTCCTTGTTTTCATAGAGCAGAGGGAGAAATTCCAGGAGCTATGCTCCTTGAGATTTATTCCAAGTTGGTTCCAAAGAACAAATGCAAAAATAGCTATGCTTCTTGACATAGCCCTTCCCATCTGCTTTTCCAGCTTGTCCCCCTTAGCTCTGTAGCCCTAAGGACACAGTTAACACCTGCTCCTTGCTATCTGGTGCCCTCTGGTGCTGCAAATACCTGTCCAAGCTGATCCCATCACACCCTTACACGTGTGTGGGGACCAGCATGTACCCCAAGGGGGGATTTGTGAACTGCTATCTGCTTGTTCCCCATTGCAGCCTGGCTGTGGCAGGGGCCCTCCAATATGAGACAGTGCAGGTGAGACTGGGACTGGGGCTGGGAGGTAGGAAAAGCTAGTCCAGTCCTGTTCCAGTCAGTGATGGGGGAAAGTGAGAACTGGACAGGCTTGACCCCCACCTCTACCCCCCTCCGAGTATCTCACCCTTGCTTTACTCTATCCCCTTCCTAGCTTTAGCCCTCTAGCTTCTTTCCCCTCTTCTACCACCCATTCCCTCTTTATGGTTGCCTGATCTCACTGCAGAAATCCTCATCCTTTCTTCCTCCTCCATGGCACACCTCCTCTTCCCCTCAGATGCTATTCCCACCACAGGCAGTCTCTGACCCCACTCTAAACACCTCCTGGCTCAGGAATGCTTGGACCTTACACGTGCTCAGATCCGTTGTTCAGAAAACAGGATTACAGTATCTTTACTGTCCTTCATCTCCCCTCTAATTAATCAATGTTAATTGATTGATTGATGGTGGCTTGCTGGCACAACAATCTCCCAGGTCCGAAAAGCAGCCACATGCCTATCATTCTCACGTATCTGCCCAGAGCATATGGAACATATTAACCTCCCGAAATTAGTTAGAGCCTCTTCTAAATTAGTTTGTAGGAGCTGGCAAGGCTCGATCTCTCTGAACTAAAACAGAGCTGATGACAGAGGCAGATTGCAACGACAGGCTCACAGGTCATTCTCTCAGTCTTGATCCAAGAAGACTTCAACCTTGCAGGGAAGGAGTGGATCACATCATGCCTTCAGGGTGCGCTCTCTGATTTGCAGACACTCGTGTGTCCCCAGCTTCTGCATGAAGACCAAACTCACTGAGCCCTTCTCTCCTGCTCCAGCACTCATCTCAGATTCCTCAGCCTTCCCCCATTAGGCTTTTTTGGGACTGCCTCACTACCGGGCTTTCAGAGTTGCAATCAGATGATTGCTCCCATGCTGTTGGTGCAATTGGGAGTAGCCATGGTAAGGAAGGGCCATCTTCACCTACTTCACCTACTGTGACCCAATACAGTAGCTTGTTTGTGATCTGATTACCACCAGGAGATCATTTGGCATGGTCTTTCACAGGAGATTCACAACCTGAGAACCATCAACATATCAGAACTCTGCCACAGGGAAAAATTGTAGGAAGAAAAGCATCTGATTCTTTATTATTATTATATATATTTATTTTAAAAACTATTATTATTTTTAACAATGATAATTCTTTGAAACAGCTGAACTGGTTAAAGAGAAAGTAAGATATCCTCCCCAAACTGAACCAAACCAAACCCCCAAACCTAACAAACAAGCAATGAGCTGTAGGCAAGCACAAAGCTTGAAACATGTGATTTGGAACTGATAAAGGGCTGGCAGAGCTGTGAGCAACTAAAAATGGGCTCTTATAAAGACAAGTTGGGCAATCTTAAAAAAAAAAAAAAAAAAAAAAAAAAAAAAAGTGGTGCTACCAGTCCTGTCAATGAATACTTAGATATGGCCCTTGCAGATTGCAGGTCCCTTGCTGCTGTGCTCACTGGTGAGTCATATGGAAGATTGCTAATTGAAGGATAGAAAATGGCCTGCTGTGGCCTGCAGCCATTATGAGCTGCACATTTTTTCAGGGATGCTTGTTGCAATCCCCTCTTCTTCTGGAGATGGGGTGTGGCTCTCCCATTCCTGGCAGTGGCTGGTGCTGGCTTTGGTTGGGAAAATATAGGTGCTGTTGCATGACAAGCTAGGTGTCCCCCGGGGGGATGTCACCTTCCTCTCCAGCACAGCATCAGGGGTGGGACAATGCCCTAAAGCACAACAGAGCCACACACACATCTGTCAGCTTTATCCAGCGTGTGGTTACATGGATCACACTCATGGAAACGCCTGAATCATCTTTCACACTATTCATGTAACTACATTAACACAACTTGATCCTCTTCTTAGGATCTGAGTGAGTGTTACATTCTCAGACTATACCTCCTTTTCCTTCTTTCACCAGAGATCTCGTGACTCTTGTCCCTTGCATAATTATTTGTGCTTGTGTTCAAATGCCCCAGCCAGCACTGAGAAGTCGCTCTGTCCAAATTTAAGTGCAGGTCCCCCAAATTTCTTTGGCAGTGATGAATTGGGCAGCTCACTCTCCATGCCGGATGGGGTGGAGCACAACATTCAGCCCTGCAGACAATGAAGCTTGGGTACCACGAACCCTGCAGCTGATGTTATGATGGGTGAGACAACCCCTACACTTCCCTGTCTGCTTTGTGCCTTTCTGCTGCTTTGCCCTCCAGAAGTCACTTGCTTGGCCAGCCCAGGATTGACTGAGGTCATGCAGCAGAAGACAGACTGGGGCACCACGCTGCAAGTACATGAATCACAGAATCATAGAATCACCTAGGCTGGGAAAGACCTTCAAGATCAAGTCCAACCATCAACCCAGCCTACTGAGTCCCATCACTAAACCTTGTCCTTTAGTGCCACATCCACAAGTCTCTAAATTACTACAGGAATATGCACTCCATCACTTCCCTGGGCTGCCCATTCCCATGCTTATCAGTGAGGGTGAATCATGGGCTTACTTTTGCAGAGGCTGCAAGGAGGAAGCAACCTGGTGAGTATTCTCACAGATATTGCATCCAGCCTGGCAGGCAAAGAAAAAAATGTACCCTCATTTATAGGAAACAATCGGCTGCTGTGCTAGTCGAGACTGATGAAGTTTGGTATCTTGCTTCAGACAACAATGAGCATTGGCTGCTATGGGAGGTGCAAGAAATAATGTAGTAAAACAGATGAAATTATTCACTGTGAACATTTCTCACTGTCCTACTGATAACTAGGTCACCAGTTAACCATGTTACCAACTAGTGACGAGCATGTGCTGGAAAGAATGAAGGCTTTACGTTGAACTACTACACTTGCTATTCTACATGATTCCTCTCACTTGGACGAAACAAAGATGAAGAAAGAATGAAACCTCCATCCTGTTCCTTCAGAAACCGATGACAAACCTCTCGTTGTTCTCAAAGGTGCAGGATCAAACCTGTTGTTATCTCACACAGAGTGCAATTAATATCGTGACTAAGACTTAACAGTGCGTCAAAACTGATCATCTCTAAGTCTCATTGGCAAGGCTTTGCAGGAGCTGAATGAGGTTGTCAGCTGCCTTCTTCAACGGCAGTACAACAAACTACCCTGTATAAACATTTTCTGTCACTGTATGAACAGATGAAAAATGCAGGTGAGCAATATTTTATATACACACATACAAAACTTGTAGTATTGCAAAGAACTGAGTGAATAAGGCATTTTTATTTTTATTTTTTAGGAAAGTGAATGATGAGATCTCATTACCTAGAATCGGGATGAATCTTGCTTGGTGAATACAGTAACAGAAGGGTTCTTCAAATCCCTAGTCCACAGGCATTTCAGACAGAGGCAGTTCAGCAGCACAGGAAAGATGTACTGTTCCTAGAAATCTCCTCACTCAAGTCCTGTCCTGCATCTGTCAGTGATACAATAGCATGGCAGTTGTAATTGAACACAAGAACATTTCTGTTAGCAAGCAGGAAGAAGCTGGTTGGAAATACCAAGATGGAGATGGGCTGTGTGGGTTCCAAAGTGGAGATCACACCTGGTCGGGGCCCTGAGGCTAGTGATAAGGGCAAGTTGGTCAAGATTACAGGGGGAAATCTGAGCTGCCTGTCACTGTGTGGTGATAAGAGAGGTGGATGCACAAGAAGCATAAGTTTGAGGGGCAGAAATGAGACACTACTTCATTTCTATTTATCTAGCAATTCACTTAGCTTTTTCTTTAAACAGAGTACTTTGTATATGAAAGCACTGGCTGCAGCACTTCGACACTTTGCACATTATGTGTAGACTTCTGTAGACTTACAGACATTGTGGTGACATGGTTGGAGAGAGAAAGGATCCCCAGCAGACAGCCACCCTCCTGGAGAGAGGTTCTCAAGATTTGGCTACTTCCATATGCATCTACTCAATTTCACTTTCTTTACTGAAGTTCTGAAATAAAATAAAATAAAACAAACAAACAAACAAACAACAACAACAACAACAAAAAGCAGACTCTGCTCTATTTATGAAAGTGATAGTGACATAAGGACAGAAATAGAACATAGAGGTGATTTCAAAAATTGAGATGATGCATGTAGTTCCTGAAACTAGAGATTTCTCCCAATGGCTCTTCAGCGAGAGAATCTGCCCAAATTATCCCAGAGAGAGATTATGGCTTTAGTGATTAAACTCCTTGGGACAGTAATGTGCCTAACAAGGCTGATGCCTGCAAGGGAAGCTTAGTTTCAAGCACAGTTCCAAGGGAAAAAAAAAAGGTCTTCCTGCCAAATCTGAGTGGTTTTCTAGGCTGAAATGTTTGCTGATGACTTTTATGTGTGAATAGGTCACGTCAGCAAGCTATCTTGCTCAAACAATCTAAGTTACATTGGTTTTATTGCTAACTTCTTCTGACAGCCCTTTGGAGAGAGGAGAGGATGTAATGAATGCAGAAGTACATCTTCATTAGTTATTTCTTTTTCTTTTTACCAGCACATGAATCTAAAATGGCCTTGCTGCCCTCTTACTGTAACTTAATTGCATGGATCGGAATTTAATTCACATTAATTTTCTGTCCCTAAATGTTTGAAGTCCAGAGCTAATCCAAAGAATCATTTTATTTCATTACAGCTTCATTTTCCCCACTGGTTCTTGTTCTCTGTGCCATGAATGTTTTGTGATGATCTTTATTTTAGCCATTTAGAGACAGACATCTGAGCTACTCTTAGGGTAGTAAAATGGTTTCTGGCAGTCAGTGCTTGAAATTTTTTGGAATAACACAATTTGTAGCACAGAAAATTCAGAAAGGCTGGGAGATCATCAGGGGGTCGATTACAGAACGGTGTTGTCCTGATTCTTCCACGTTGTAATGCGGAGAGATCCAGCTGTGTGACAATCCCAACCCACACCGAAGCCTCGGGCCCTTACAGAAACAGTCTCCCCATGTGCTCAGGATGATCAGTGCTCTGCCCCAAACAACCCAGGACGTGGCTTGTCTCCCTGCCTGTGCCATAGAGGGCTGTGGCTTCAGGGAGCTGCCCACTGATGTTACCTCTATGTCGATAAGTTCAAAAGAGGGCATGAACTTCCAGCCAGATACATGGGGCTGTGGGGCACGTCTGGCTGCATGTGGCATGACCACCAAGCAGAGGCTGTCATCCACGGTCCTGCATTTGGAAGAGTGTTGTAGCAATGCCACCAACAAATGGCAGATGGGGACAGCCATGTCCCTGCAGTGCTCTTGGGGTACCTTGGCTCTCACTTAAGCAACTGAGTGAACATCCAGAAAGAGAGAAGGATGCTGTCTTTCATGCATCCTTTCCTATACTTTGCCCAGTCTCTAATCTGCAGCTGCTGTGGACTTTCCTTTCAGCATAGAGCTGCTTTGTCTGAATAAGCAGCAACGGCATCTAAAGAAGCAATAGATTTTGAAACCGAGACAACTCGAGCAATCACACTTTGATCTCTGGCAAAGCCCAGGGGCTTGATTGTTTTCCAGTGGAAGGAGCTGAGATAAATGAGTTTTTGGGAGTAGGAAACTCGAGGAGTTGAGGCTGGAGGTGGATTAGAGCGAAGGGTTAGGGGGTGAACCCTCTGCCTAGGATAATGAGGCCAGTCATCAGCAAGCCGCGGGGTCCTCTCATTCCCTGGCACTCCACAGGGCTCACATGCGTTTAGGAGGAGCTGGCAGGAATGTTTCTTTCCATAGACCTCTGCCACCTCCTTGGAAGTCGATCAAACCCGTTTTATTAAAAAACACCATTTGACTCCTCATGTTTTTATACTGATTAAGAACACTGCCTTGGCCAACTGAACAAGGGGACTGATTGTAGCTCAGCTACTTCATGCTGGAAAAGCTTTGATCAGGCTGAGTGGGAGTTTATGTTTAAGGTACTGTATAAAATGAATTTTGGTGATAAGCTTCTAAACTGAATTTGAACCTTGCTAGGCTCCAGAGAAAAGGAATAAACAACTCAATTTATATTCTCCACAGATACACACCAAGATGTCCCTTTGACCTTCAGTTATTTTCCTTGGGGGGGTCAGACTGTTTCTTAAACTGTTTGAAATTATTTGTCCAGATTAGCTGTCCATACTGAAGATGGAGAGCTTTCAGGGTGGCTCCCAAGAGCCCCGAAGCCAACTATAATGAATGAGTTTGGTGTTTTACTCTGAGGAGAAAAAAAAAAAAAAAAAAAAAAAAAGCTGAATGAATTACAGAGCTGCCAAATAGCCCTAGTTCATTCACACAACTTGAGGATAATGCGCTTCTCCTGATCCCAACACGATAGCGTTAGAATAGCCTATTTCAAGGGCATTCATGTCTGACATCTTCTCTCCCTCATTACTCACCAGCCTCTATCATCATACACAGCAGAGAACTGCAAACCCTGAGAAGCATGTAGGGTTCATCTACCATTGATGCTGAAGCTGGGGATCAGACTTGAAGCAGATCCAAGTGGAAGCAAGGTCATATGGTAATCCTTGTGAAAACCTCTGGTCCGATGCAAGGTGTACATGCATAGAAGTCAGTCTGATAAGTATGGTAACTGGTCAAATAATTATTCATCACCAGCAGTCCATGAAATGCAGATCCCAGCATAGACATCACAGAAAGTCCAGGGTTGCTGCAAACCCTGGGCATGAATGAATTTCCCACAGACAGGCAGTGTCAGGGTCTTTGCCTGGGAGAGATTTACTTCAGAAGGTGAGGTTGTGATCTCTCTGAACGGATGACTATGCATTTTATCAGAGAAGTCATCCTGCTGATGTGCAAGTCCTACAGCTGTAGGAAAAGAGAGTTTTGTTTGTGTTTTCTTGAGGCAGAGGGCTAGAAGTGAGAAGCCCAAGGTTAGGCTCAGTGATGGCTTTCTGCATACCTGTCTGCTCCAAAAGGTGATTGTAGAGACATCGCAGCACCCTGAGCTTCCACAGTCATTCTCCCTTCCTTGCCTCTAAACTAATCTGCTCCATTTATCATAATAAAGGGAACATTTTTAAACCTGGCTCACAGTTCATGCCCTGTGCCTGTGTATCTGCCTCTTTGTTCCTCCCAGTGACTTGTGACCCTGATGCCCAGCTTCAGCCAAGAGTCACTGAAGGGTAGAGATTTCAGTGACATCAAAGCTAAATCAAGTTTCCAGAAAATTGGGAGCTGAGTAGAGTGAGTAATGCTTCAAATATCACCTCTGCTGAAAGAGAAGTCTTGCCAGATACCAGAGGATCCCAGTGGGGAAGAAGAAAGGGGGACAGAGAGAGACACATAAGAAACCAGACTTCGTTTTTCATTCTGTTGTGCATGCTCAATGTGGATTTTGTTTTTAATTTCTCATGGAAACCCAGTTATCTAAACCTTTCTGGGGATTTGAAGTGTAAGTTAGTATACCAGCAACCAAAAACTCCTCCCATTAGTCCTCATTTGCTCTCAGCAGGGTGCCCAGAGAGGATCAGAGCTCACTCAGTGTTGACTCTGCACCCTGACAGGACTGAAGTATACACAGCAACGGCATTGAACATACCCAGGGAGCAGGACTAGTGGAAGCTGGAACAGACCCATTAATCAACCCGTCTCACCGTACGCTCAGGGAATGCAATAATGTAAGAGACAGATTGCAAAGACTAATTTGTGATCTGGGACCCCGTTGTTTGGGGTAAAGTTCTTTTGCTTCTAGCCTAGCCCCACTAGCTTTGTTTGTATACAAGTAACTATGGGAAAGGATACCATGCACAGTTGGGTTCTGCAAGCCTTCCGAGAGTGTTATTGACTTCTTCAAATGCTGCTGCTCAGAAATCACAGACTTCCTGCATACTCAGCCTCCACCTGGATAGCTTTACTCTCAGGACACTCTCTTCATTGCACATTATTTTATTCTGCTCTGCCCTGAAATAACAAGGTTTAATTGGCAATCTGGCTCTGATTTACTAGTATCTCCTTGTGCATGGAAGGAGACCTCAAATTCAATGCACTCATTCTCAATCAATGTCAGCTGGGTATTAACTCCATGTTATTACATTATTGATTTTATTCATCCCAGGAGCTACATCAATTTATCCTGGAATTTACACTTCTTTAACAACCAACACAAATCAAGAACATTTGTTACGCTTGCAATGTAGACTGGAAGGTTTTTGGAATCTGATCCTTATTTTCCTTTACATTTGTTTAGATTTCCAGTTAATCTGAATTCCTATCTCGCCCCTTTGAACTTTCAACCAACTGTAAATACTTTTGATAAATTTCCCTGCTAAAAACTATTGCAACATAGTTCTGAAAAAAGTGATCAGCAACTGCAAAATACCCACTGCCTTCTGATGAATTGATGTAAGTGGTTTGGGGAAATAAATGGTTGGGTGCTTTATGTTGCACAGTGGCCACATGTAAACAATAAAAACTGTTTGTAGTTTCAGTCATCCATTTGGTTCCATTATACACAGTATAACCAATTGTAGCTTTAACTCATGTCTTGAAGGTGTGTAGCAAATTAAAAACATAGTGAAAAGTTGGTCCTTTTCCACTGTGTTTTACTGGCTGACTTGTTTGCTACAGATAAAGAAATTCTGGGAAAGTTCATTGTCTGTTTCTGCATTTGTTAGGTCTTCCTCTGGCTGGACTCTGATGGCTGGAGAGATACTGAAAGGATGAAGTCAGAAGAGTGGGAAGTGAAAGCTGAAGGGGGTTTTGAAGTTGAAGTCGATTTTTTATTTTTTATTTTAAATTGGTTAATGTCTACATAGCTGAAATGATAATCTAGCATTAGGAGAAAGGATGTGGGACTTCAGAGCGGTGCCTGCACTGGCCTGGGTTAACAGAGGTACGTTTTAGAGAGCTAAAGCACATTAGTGTCCTTCCCCATTCATAAAGAAACCCACCGCTGGCTGGAGAGAAAGGCACGAGTGTAAACCCTCTCTTCTGTACAGTAATTTTCCGCTGCTGTATAGTCAGCCTATTGTTTGTGTCTGTTACCTGTGTGCAGTAAATATAAAACTTTCAGGATGTACTGTTCCTTAGCTGTTAGAAGATAGAGACCAGTTAGAAGCACAAAGAGGGACTTTACTGAAAATAAAAGGGATGGTACAGCTGTGTTTAAGTTAAAGTGCATGAGAAAGCTAGAAAAGGGAGGATTGCAAAATCTGTGTTTCCAAGGCAATGCCACCCTTCAGTGTTACCTAACATGATCAGGATTACGTCATCAGAACAAACTTTCATCAGTTCATCACAGTTTGGCTATAGGCTTTATGACACTGTTTTGAGCTCACTGTGGAAGTGATGCTTTTATGAAAATTTGCAGGGAACCCCATCTGGCCATAGCCTGGCACAGGCTGCCTTGGCAAGGAAGGCCTCACCACCCAAAACACTACATGAAAAATTCAGGAGATAGAGGATTTATAGGGACTTTCTCTTCAAAGTCACCAAAGTAGAGGTTTCTTAGCCACACAGCTCAGAAGAATTTGGGGGACATAAAGCACCAGTAGTTCCCACTTAAACATCCTTGTTTTGTGTTTCATGTCATTACACAGAAGTGAATGGTGGATACCAATGTACCTGACTGCTTGCAAGGTTTGAAATAGAGGCATGCAGGAGGCAGGGAATACAGATCCCAGAATAGCTGGGGCTGGAAAGGCCCACTTGCCCCAAGCCCTGCCCAAGCAGGGACACCCACATCAGGCTGCCTAGGACCACGTCCAGGTGGCTTCTGAAGGTCTCCAAGGAGGAGACTCCACCACTTCTCTGGGCAACTTGTGCCAGTGGTCAGCCACCCTCACAGTAAAAAGTGTTTCCTGATGGACTTGCTTTGGATTTGCCTGTGTGGACAAATGTTTTTGTGCTTTTACTTTGGTAATACAGCCAGCTTCATCTGTGCCAGAAGCCTTATGTGTGAGGTGTTCCCCATCCCTTCCACCTTCCCCTCTTGCCCTGGACAGGGGTGAGTGAGGAGCAAGCAATGCCTCCACCAGCACCAGGTATGGTTGTGCAAGGTTAGCTCGTCAGCCTTTCTAAACAAATGTGAGCAGCCAGAGCCGATTTATCCAAGCTTTGCATTCTGTGGCATTTGGCTTGGCACGAGGCATGCTAAGGCTGGCTTCAGGATATTGCTGAATTGTAGCTCTGAGCTGTGGCAGAGGCTTGGCTGTGGTGCCTGCAGGGCTGGTGGAGGTGCCTCTTGTTGGGGTGGAGGTGTTGGTGTGTTCACCTGCACTGCT
This sequence comes from Nettapus auritus, assembly GCA_011076525.1. Lineage (NCBI taxonomy): Eukaryota > Metazoa > Chordata > Aves > Anseriformes > Anatidae > Nettapus > Nettapus auritus. The sequence goes on along the minus strand of CM021767.1, from coordinate 80,982,352 downwards.
GGTGCTGCTGGTGCTGTGACTAAAAGTCCCCGTCCCCCTGGGCTGAACCCCTGGCCTCCACAGCAGTGTTGGACCTGCACCAGCTGCATTGTGCAACCTTGACCATTAAAATATCTTCACTTTTTGCTGGGACTCCATCGTTTCCTGTTTGCTGTCTGGGTGCAGATCAGTGCTGTTTCAAGGGTCCATATCGGCAAAGGTCGCCGAAGTCAGATTTCCACACATGGGGAACACTTTTCTTACCCTACCCCGTAGCCATGGTGACTTGTTTTCTTTTAAATTCCTTCCCCTTAGGTTCAATGCTATCTTTAGATGTCATCCTGTTTTGACAAATGTGCGTGCAGTTCCTGATGCTATCAGGGAACTATGGCATGACAAGGACTGGCTTAAGTAACAGCTGCATAGCTGTGTCAGGGATGAATGATGCGGCTGGTGCCCTTTCTGGAAATGCTCCCATTTTCTGTGATTCTTGCTCTGACCCCACACCATATGGTAGACTGGCTTGCCCCTCCTCTGTGGGTATCTTTCCTCCTCTCCAGATCTTGTGCAAGCACCTCCTCGCCACAGAGTTTTGCTTGCACTCCAGACTTAGGGAGGCCTTATAGAGGCCTTCCAGCACCTAAAGGAGGCCTACAGGAAAGCTGGGGAGGGACTCTGTTAGGCAATGCAGTGATAAGACAAGGGGCAATAGTTTTAAACTGAAAGAGGTTATGATAAGTTATCTATGAGGAAGAAATTCTTCACTTTGAAGGTGGTGAGGCCCTGGCACAGGTTGCCCAGAGAAGCTGTGGATGCCCCATCCCTGGAGGTGCTCAAGGCCAGGCTGGATGGGGCTTTGGGCAGCCTGGGCTGGTGGGAGGTGTCCCTACCCATGGCAGGGGGATGGAACTGGGTGACCCCTAAGGTACCTTCCAACCCAAACCATTCTCTGATTCCATGATTTCAAAATGCGAGAGGCTGGAGAGCTGGGGTGTGCAAGGCTGTCAGGGTAGGGAGATGGGAACTGAGGTTTGAGGTGATTAACCCTGCTGAGAGCTAACAAGGCACCAACAGACTGGAATATGGACCTATAAGTGATTTCCCTGGCTCACAGCACAGGACAGTTTCATTCAGGACACTGGTGAAATGGGCAAATGGGCTTCACAGTGGAGGTCATGGAGACAGGGCAAGTGAAATTTTGTCTTCTGAGGTCTTGTGGTTAGTGCATGATTTGTGGATCTTTATTCCTTTCAAAAGTAATTTATGCCTCTGTTATGTAACAATATCATGCACAACCAGTGAAAGTTGAATGTGAAATTGAAAGTTTTGTCTTTTTATTATTATTATTATTATTATTATTATTATTATTATTATTATTATTATTCAAAGGGAACCTTAAGTTTGCCATGCTTAAAGTGATGCAATTTTTTTGTTTGTTTATTTCCTGCAACATTTTGCATTAAACCTCTGATGCTCTGGATATAGCAGCCTGTCTCTCTGCAGGTGTGTGTTTACCAGGGGTAACTCTTACCCTACTGCCTTTGCTCATTCAAAAGCCACAGTTTTGCTGATGGTTTCCCCCCAGAGTGGTGGGGGTGAGCGGGGCACACACCTGCTCTCACGCTTCCTGTTCTCTGTTGCTCAGGTCTGGTCAGGGTGAGGCTGCTGTGTGTGTGCAGCTGTTACCCTTGCAAATACCACCCAAAAGTTTTGACAGCTAGAGGAGATGTGCAGGGCATCAAGACTGTTGGCCGCTCCCTTGGCATCTCTGGCTATTTTTCCACCCCCATGCTTAAGGGTGCTCAGAAGCCAAAGTCTGACCATTCCAGTCCATATGTCAGAGACATCAAATCAAAATATTATTGGAAATTTGGCCTAAATTATAGACCATACAGTGTGACATCACCTTCAGCTAAATCACACCATGACATTTCCTTCTTATAATGGACTGCATAAGCCTCAGCTTGAAATGGCTAACGAAATTATCCCTTCATTACACAGCTGATTTAATGCCAGTGTGCATTCGGAGACGCAGAGGTGATCTTTACCATCACACATGAATTTTATGTTTCTTTAATTAACTGCATCATACTGCACATTGGCAAGAAGCAGTAATGATATGTCATCCTTCCAGTGACCAGACATCAGAAAGTTGCAGTGATACTACTGACAAGAGACAGCCTCTGAATACCACAAACCAGAAATATTTGAATAGTTAAATATTCTATTCTCAAAATACTTGCCCTGTAAGTGTAATAGTTCCTTGGTATAAATAGTTGAGACCAAAATCAGTGCTATAGCTAGGTCAAATGTGTCCTTCCAAACAATGTTTTGGATACAAATAGCTACAAGACTTGAGCATCATGCAGGTTGTTGTAGGTAGGAGGTGCAAAGCATGATAAAGTTAGGTCAGGTCAATCATGTTTATTTACAAGAGCATACTTGGCTTTTCCTAAGACACAGCCAGGGTTCAGGACATGTCAGGCTTCCTTTCCAGGTCCCGAGAACAGAATACTCCTGGTCTGCCCCCAAGCACCCGGCATCGAGCCAGGCTGGTGTGGTGGCACTGCAGCCAAGGTCTCCAAAAGTGGTGTCTGCGGCGCAGCTATTGGCTATGATCTCCTTGGAAATAAGCTGACAGAAGGTCTCTGAAGTTGCAGTTGCTGTGCACACCCAGATTTGCCTGGGTTGGGAAGCAGCAGTTTTTTCTCACTCTGAGCCAGCAGCGCTATACAGCTGGTTATGTTTTCTGATCCAAGTCCAACAGGTCTGCTTCTGCGTGTTGTCTCACCGCTCCTTTCCCTCACCCACCCCATTCTCAACGTGATGCTCAGGGTGCAGCACCCTGTGCATTCCCTTTCATACCGAGCCAGGTTGAGAAACTCCCCCTCCACCCCTGCCCCTGGCTGCTCATTTCGCCTGCTGAGCCCCGGGTCACTGCCCTAGGGCGACCATCACCAGCCCAGGGCATGGGAAGGGAGTCTCATCCTCCAAGAAAATGTGCAGCAACTCCACCCTTGGCCAATATCCTCTGCCCAGAATTTAGAGCAGCTTGATGTTTGCTTTTGTTTGGGGTTTAAATACTTGTTTAGCTATCTCTCAGAGCTATCTTAAATGAAGGGGTGTGGTGAAACTGCCTAATTTAACCCAGCCTGGGACATCTGCAGATGGATGGTCCATCTCCATAAAGCCTTATGGAAAGCTTTATCCTTTTCATTTAGAGTGCTTTAAAAGTTGACCATTTATAGACTGTCGCCACTCTTCTTCTGGCTTAATGAGACATAGTCTATATTTGCTGGCAATCAAGACAAACAAAGTAAACCCTCCCAGAAACAGAAAAGGCCCCTGCAGACTTCTGAACCATTTTGAGAGCATGTCTCTCAATGGCCGGGTGAAGACCTAGGAGAGATTTGGTTGCACACCAGATCACACTTTGAGGAAAGAAGAAATTGTAGCATGCTCTGGTTGTTCCTCTCCAAACTTTCATAATCTCCTCATCATTTCCCATCCTAGGGTTCTGCAAGCCCCAGCTGCCAGGCAGAGTGCCTGCAAGATGAGCCACATCCTTCTCAGATCAGCAGCTTGGTACTTGAGCTTGGTACTTGGGTACTGAACATGGAGAGCTAACTCCCAAATCCATAGTCACTGGAAAAATGCCCCTGGCTTTCACAGGGCTAGGATTTCAGCCTAATGAGTGCTCTGTAGCTGAAAAGCTACAGGCCAAACACACCCACAGGATCCAAAACATACATCTCCGGCAATCTGTTCTGATTTTAATGTATTTGCATATAATCTTCTTGATGAGGGTTTTCCCACTGAACTCCTGCTCTGACATGACAAGGAATGTTTAAAGCAGCAAAATGGAAAACACAGCAGAGAGAGATGAACACCTAAACAGAGATGAGAGAAGGGCAAGCATTATTAGCTTTTTCTCCGCTCTGCTTTCCCTCTTTCTGGCCATATCACCATCATTTTTTTTTTGTTTGTTTCCAGAGGTACTCCATGGTGACCCCAAAAGAAATAACGGTGGTAGCCTGTTCCTCATGCATGTGCTAGCTCATGTACATCGCAGTGTGTGTTGGGTCTGCACTGAGCTTGCATACACATCTCTGGCTGAAGGGTCCACAGCTATTTTTCTCCAGCACAGGGTGGATCTCCAGATCTCCAGAAAGGGAGATCCCATTCTTCTTGCTGCCAGGGCCTTAGAAAGCACACAGTGATGGGGACATACGGCAGGAGGATAATTACAGTGATGTCATTTTTTACAGCACAGGGTAAGGTGTCACTGAAAGTATGTTTTCAGTCATCCAGAAGATATTTCTGTGCCTCAGCCTCTTCCGTATTTACTCCTTTGTGAGAGAGAGAAGTGCTATTGCTCACTTTTCATGGACTACCTGAGGTCATAGAGCATGTGAAAAGAGAGAAACTGAGCCCTAGGTTAATGCCACAAACACAGGGCTAACTAACCCCCTGCAGCACTGGACTCATCCTTGGGGAGAGAGAAAGAGATGGGTGCCTTCTCTCAGATCTAGTCACTCCCACCAATCCAATGGCAGTGGCATGCATTTTTTTTCCTTCTCTGCTATTTTTCTAAGGAAATGTTGAGTTTACGCCTGAGGAACAAGGATCCTATTCATGTTATGTCAGTCTGTGGCAGGCAGTTGTGTTGTGGGTCCTGCCTGGGGTTCAGATCCTCTGCAAGGTGCTCTGGGGAGGGCCCTCACCACAACGCCTCTCCCTGCTCACAGCACTGCCAAGCCCTGGCAGTGATTTCCAGACATCTGCCAAGTCTGGTCTGGAAGAACCAGCTCTAGGTAGGAACAGATTTCCAGGGCCAGCTGCACACACCAATACTGATTAATGCCTTTTTATTTTTCCAGATACACTCCAGTCCAAGAGGGACTAGACACAGACCACCAGCAATACAGATCAGTCATTATATCAGGATTTTTTTTTATTTTTATTTTTTTCAGTAGCTATTAATTTGGGATGCATTTCTACTGTTGACCTCAACTGGAAAAGTACCAGATCCCATGCTGTGTATCTCTTGGGTACTTCATCTCATTAATAAGCACCTTCATTCCAGAGTATTGTCTGTTTATTTTGGAAGGTTTTCCTCCCCTCCCTGAAAAAACAGAGATGAATTGGGATAAATACAGGCAGGAAATGGTTTCCCTAGCAACATAAGAATACATAAGAACAACCTCATCATTCACTTTTCTTCCTTAGATACACTTTAAAAGAAGTTTGAGCTACATTAAAAGACATCTCCTGTTCACAGTACAACACCCAAGTCAACAGAATTAATCAGCCCTGATTTCACTTTCAGTGCAAAGAGAACCAAGTCCCTTTAAAAAAACAGGGACATAAGGCCTTAGATTCCAGGGAATGAAAGCTGAGTCAAAAGAGGAGTTCATTCAGATTCAGCACTGGTCAAAAAAAGGCGCTTTATGTAATGTTCAGCTTTGCTGAAGTGTAACTTACACTAACGAACTTCCAGCGTGTCCTGTTCAGAGAGCCTTGGGTTTTGGTAAACCCTGGGTTGGGCTGTCTGTAAGCAAAATCTAACCTAGTTGTGTAACAGTGCTGGAAAGGAAATCAGTAAAAAACTGTTTTTGAGAGGTTATTAGGGGAGACATCAAAGCTTGGTGCTGTGTAATTTCTACTCTCATCACGTTTCACTAAAACAACTGCCTCCCTCCTGATCTGCTTGCCATTTCTGCCAGCCTCCACACACACTGCAAGTTGCATGAGGGACATTTCTGCAGCTGGGATGGCTTCATTTTTTCATCTGGAACAGCGTGTCCAGCCTTAGAGGCCAGGGAGACCTCACTGGGCACATCCCCCTCACCCAGGTTGGTCTGCTTACATCCTGTAGGGAGGAGGGGATGTTCCTGAGGGGAAGCCATTAGGGGAGCAGGGTTTCAGGCTTAGCCCTGCCAGATTTCTACCTCCAGGGCACGCAAAATCTATCCTTTCTCATCATTAAAGAGGGATCAGGCAGGCTATCAATGTTCACAGCATCCCAAGGAACTGGTGTTCAACCTGCTTCCTTATCTCATATCCTTTTTAGGATCGCTGCTTCCAAGACAAGATCCTCCATCCTGTATGAAACGCCTACTTTCTTTGTTCCTGATCTGCCTAAACAGCAATAGATTTTTCTACAGTTACTGCTGGGAATAAAACTGTAAGCATGGATACAAATTATTATCCAGAAGCTGTGTTTCTGTTGAATATTATTGATGTTGTAGAACAACATCTGCACCAGAGAACGGCTAAGGAGTGGATAACAAAGAGGTCAGGTCAGGGGGTGATCAGTTGTTTTTCCGGGCGCAAACATACAACATGATCTGCCCAATATGTGTCTGACATGAAGCTACAGATCTGGGAAGAGAGGTTGCAGCACATTGGGAAGGCTCCAAGGGCCTCCGTCTACCTGGCTTATTGGAAAGAAAGTTGAGAAGCAGGTTGGTCACTACTTAGCATCGTCTGGTTGAGGACAGATATTTGATGGTAGAATGCTCTTCATTCTAGTAAATGAACAGAAAAAAATAGTGGGTGAACACTGTAAGTAAGCAAATTCAGACAAAAATAAGATGCGTTTTCTTAGTGTGAGTGCAATAGACATTGGAACAATCAACCAAGACTTAAGTGGTTTCTCCCTCACAGGAAACTTAACATTCATGGTGCTTTTCTTAAACGTGGACATTTGATCATTTCCAGGAGGTTCACTGAGCTATGCTGAAAAGATCAGAAAAGATAGTCACAGTGGTACATTTCTGGTTTTATGTTCTATCATTTCCTACTCAAGGAGCAGAGCAGCTGGAGAAGGTAGTCCAATATCATGGCTAAGCTAGTACGCTTAGCCTCTGGGAAAGCATGATGGGGAGAAAGGGGAATATATTGTGCTTTCACACCTTGGAAGGGCTCTGATATTTGCAGGGTGGTGCTGATACACGCTTTTTTTCCCTCAGGCTTGCTTGAAGTAAAGACCCCTAAGAAGGAGGGGTCCACTAGCATAACTCTAGGGTTTGTTTGGTCTCAACATCAAGCTAACTCTGTGCTCAGTAACATTATTGCTACTTCATGCCAGAGGAATGAGTTAGTGGTCCCAGTGGTCTGGGATGGACTAATAGCATCTTTATATGAATTTGCTCTATGTGGTCCAGCTGATGGTGTGCAGAGAACATGTCATGGCAGCTTGTGCTACAGAAAGTTGGAGGAGAATGGTGGGATTTGCCAAGAGCCTCAAAACCTGTGTCTGGTTCCCACTGATGTTCTGCCACTCTGAACCAGCTCATAATAGGAAATGATGCTATAGTTTGAGACAGCTCTAAAAACTTAGTCACTTCCTCATTTCCAGGGTACTGATTAAATTCAAAAATGGTTTCTCAAGCTGGTTCTCTTTTTTCCATCTACAGTCGTGTTAACCTCAAACTTTAAAAAATCCAAAATGCTGCAATGCCATAATGATGAAATATGACAGAGCTGGTGTTGAGGCACTTGCACAGGTTGCTCAGAGAAGTTGTGGGTGCCCCATCCCTTGAGGTGTTCAAGGCCAAGTTGGATGGGGCTTTGGGCAACCTGATCTATGGGTGGCATCCCTGCCCATGGCAGGGGAGTTGGAACTAGAAGGTCTTTAAGATCTCTTCTAGCCCAAACCATTCTATGATTCTATGACTGAGGTAAAAACATTCAAGGCTCTTCTTTTGGGAATGAGACACCTAAGGGCTTGGTTGTGCCCCTGCCTGCCCCGGGTGTGTGCAAAGGGCAGGACTGCAAGGAGGAGGTGGTGTAGATGCTCTCTTGAGCTAGGGTATAGCAGGGTTTGGCTGGAGGATTGCTCTGCTCCTGCCCTGGATTAGCTCAGCAGCAAAACCTTCACTGATTTCAGCCCCTCTCTCTGTGCTTCTGTGCTTCCCTGCAATGTACAGCAATTAAGCACAAGACCCAGACATCCCCTTGCTCATACAATGCTTTAATTATAAAGCAGTTTGCTTCTGATTGGCAATTACTCTGCCTGGGAATGGGCCTCGCAAGCGGGTGGGCCTTTGAGACCTGGCTGTCATTTTCATCTGCCTCGTCCCCTTCTCCATCTGGCTGCTTAAGAATAAGGCCTCACAGGCTTCCCCATTAAGTAACAGCACTACAAAAAATTAAGGAATGGATGGGCTTGGCCTTCACTGAGGCAGTAGCTTCGGCTTGTCTCTTTGTTTCCCCCTCTCCCCCTTGGTTGTTAATACGAAATGTCTGATTCATTACCATGGCCTGGCTAATCCCATCACGCTGACAGCGCCGCACAGCGTCTGGCTCCTCCTGCCAGACTTGCCGTAAGCAGGGACGTGACAGAGTGGTGGCAAGCGGGCGACCTGCCACTAACCTTCTCCCCAAGGCGATGGATGGGACTGCCCTGGGAGGAGCACTTCCCAGAAACATGGGCCAGACCCCAAACACTGGGGTCCACGTGCGGTCTGGGGGGCACGATGTGGTCTCCGCAGGGGATCAGGCTGTATCTTCTTGTTGTGGAGTCCCTGGCACTTGCTTTGCTCAAGGCTAAAAGACCAGGGAGAGAGAGAGAAATCCAAAAGTCTTCTCTGCATCCTGACACTAGGTGCTTTAATTATAAAGCAGAGGGCAAGGTGCCTCAGGTGGATATAGGAGATGGATATAGGAGCCTGGGCAGTGCCTGTGGTCCTGCTCCTGGCCTGGGGAAAGCCACATCCCTCTCCTGACATCAGCTGCCCCCAGTCCTTTGCCCTCCCATCCCACAGTATCCTGGCTCGTGGCACAAGCCAGTCCCAGCTCAAAAATACTGTGCCAGGTGGTAGTGCCGTAGTGCTGGGTTGCCTTCTGACATGGTCAAAGGCCACATGCCACCAGCACAGAGCTTGTATCAGCTCACCCTTCAGACCCTGTCCCAGCCCCTTCCCATGTCATGAGGCATTTACAGGCACAAGTAATTTCCTTTCCCTACAAGGAACTCCCCAGGATTAGGTCATAATACCATGCACTTTGTTTTTCTTTGGCACAATAACAGCAATTGTAGGTAGCTGTTCAATAGTAAATATTGGCAAAGAGCAAATATTTAGGGGCACAAAGATTAGGAACCGAGCATATTTTGGATGAAACTCTCCCTTTCTTTAGCAGGCTGTGTTTTTTTGAGCTATTTAAATTCAGCCACTAGAGAGCAAACTTCTTCTTTTTATCAAACAGCATTTTATATATTTATTTTAAAAAGAATTGTACAGTACTTCAAGCTAAAAAACATAAAAATTGAAAACAGCTTTTAGTTTACAGAGGGGAAAATAAGCTTGCTCTTCTCTCCCCTGCTCCCCCCTTCCTCTCTTGCTTTCCTTCTCTCTGTTTCTTTCTCTCTCTCGCTTGCTCTTCACAGGCTACATTTTAGGAAGGAAGAATAGACAAGTGTGTTTTGTAGAAGTGAAGGCCTCTGCTAATGACTGCCTAAGCTCTCTTCCTTCATGTCAATCATCAGAGGTAATTGTCCATCCTGACGCGTGGCAGGCTGTGTGAGGAACATCTCAAAAGGAGGCCTTGGGATAGTAATAGGCCCTGCAGTGCTGTGCATGCGATTGAGCAATACTTAGAGAGGGGGAAATTTGCAAACTGGCAGGATTATACCCATTAATATTGGAGATTGCCTCTTTCTGGAGTAGCACCGCAGCAGACCATGTGGTTTAAATGCCCTTGAGATTTTAATGCAAACAGGTTGGAGAAGTCAAATTTTTCCAAGAGCTTCCAGCTAGAGGCTTTCCTTTGCCGCTTGGTCTTTCACAGCTCAGAAGTGCCCTGCTTTGACAGTTCCTGTGCAGCTGAGTTGGGGGAGCAGAGCTAAGGGAGAAGGGAGATGCTTTTGATGGAAAGAAGGCACTCATGTCTATTCTTCCAGTGAGCAAATGTTGCATGCACAGATAGGAATAATGTTGAAGATGCTAAAAGCAATGATAGAAGAGCAATGGCATTTTACTAACTTGCTTAATTGCTTCAGAAAAAACAAAACAAAGCAAAGCAAAACAAAACACAACATACAAGGTGCTTCTGGGTTGCAAGGACTGTGGGGCCAGGCTCTGTGGCATTCTGTAATTGCTGAGCTACAACTATACGTCCTTGACGAGGTAATGGCCCATGTCAAGGCTGCCTGCAAGCTTCCTTTAAGCCAGTTCTAATGACAATAAACCCTGCAGAGGTGCTGAGGTGCACAAAGAGGCTTCCTAACGTGGCGGTAGTGGCAAAGACATTTCAGAGCTGGCGGGGGCAGGCTGGAACATCTGTGGTTTAACAAGAGGCCTGCCTGGGTAGCAGCAGCAGCAAGGAACTGGCTTTCCTGGAAACCACGTCCAAATGGCCCAGAGCACAAGTGAAGCAAATGCTGCTTCAGTCAATATCTAGAAACCCCCATCAGCACCTGATCAAAAGCAGCCATTCCCGGGAAAATGAAAGAGGATTTTGTGAAATACTTTGTGTTGTCAGCATTGTGTACACAGTGGGTTATCTCCCTGCCTTTCTCTGTGAGCTGGCCAAGGGGCCAGCTGCAGATAACACCTGTGTTGCCTAATGTTCAGTGAGGTGGCTCTTTATGGGGACTCGCAGGCATGCTATTAGGGTCCATGGCCTGACATGGGCCTTTACAGAAAGACACTTCAATGGGCTGTGGGTGGTATGTGATTTGACTGCTAAAAGGACAAATCCTACTGCTTAATGTCCCATTGACATTATGAATTGCCCCACAGAGTGATGTGGCCCAAATTCAATCAGTTCAATCTATTGTACCAAACTGGAAACTAGTGTTTTAGAGTGAAACTGCCTTATTAGCTCTGTGAATCTTCAAGCATGACCATGCGGCTACGAAATGAATTAGTTGCACCCCTGCAGCATGCTGTGACAGGCACTCCAAGCCAGACTTTTTGCGAGCAAAGAGGGACCTTAGGATTTTGGACCCACTCAGAGCAGCTATGAAAGTCATGGTTGGCCAATCTCACCAGGTCAATCTGTTGCAATGTAAATTTTTATATTTTGCTGCAAAGCCACTGATCTTGAGATCAAATACAGTGTAGGAAAGTGCTATCTGAATGCAGGCAGAAGGTAATAAAATCCTTTCTGTTCTACTCTGGGAATATCAAAGTGCTGGGGAGATGGTGAGTCGGTTTGGAAAATGGCCCCCCCCCCCCCCATCACCACCACCCCTTTTTGATGCAACTTAGCTACGGATGTGACCTCAAGAGAACCATGCCTTTCAGGGCTTGGATATGAAAAACCTGTATCTCTCTGTATGGTTACAGAGATTCAAAACCTGAGAAGCGAGGGTATAAACAGGATGTATCAGATTTTGGAGTGTCCTGTGCCACCAGACATCCAGAGCAACACAAAGGGCTGGGTACTGGTGACAGCTCCTCTGGCCTTCTACTGATGCCTCCTCAGAAAACATCTGACAACGCTTTGTGAAGCGTGGCTTTGGGCAAGCTCACTTCACTGGAGAAGCTCCTTGCTGGTGCATGCTTAGATAAAAAACAGCCACTGGACAAAACAATCAGCTCCCAGGGCTCATTGGCAGCAGCTGCATAGCTCATGTCTTTGCTTTGTGCATGACAGCACAGACTAATGTCAGCATAAATTCAGCCAGGGGCACGTTCAGACCTCTCATGCACTCTTACCTGCCCAGATAGTTTTTCAAAGCATGCCAGCAGCAAAAGCTGATTATCAGCTTAAGTAGGGCTGTCTCTCCTCTTTGACTCTAAACACCGGCCACAGCAGGAGTGAAATTGGCACCTCGAGTTTTATTTAGGAGAGGCTTCCAGATGAGAACTGCTCAGTCTCCAGGCAATCATCACCTACTTCTTTTGGGCACATTTGAGAGTGCTTTGTGCTGTTTCTCTGTAGGACCAATGTTCTCTCTCTTTTTCAAAAACATAATTAACATCTTGGTAACTTTTTTTGTGTGTGTGTGTGTGTGTGTGTGTGTGTGTCTGAAAAATTATTTCCCCCACGCATTCATGCCTCTGAAATTAGACCCCATGGGCCCTGAATGGGAAAGCTCTTGCACACTTTCCTCAAGCAACTTTTCTGAAAACCTCCCATTATTGACCATTTCCAGAATTGTTCTCTGTTTTGGAGTATCAGTTTTCTTTACTCCCTTTGGGACAGATTTCATTGCCATTACCATGCTGCAGTTGCTGAGGTTCCCATCTGTTGATGCTGAACCACCCCAGCACCTGCGTTTTGTGTCTCCCATGTGCCAGAACCTGTGTACAGGGATGGGAAGGGGATGCTTGGCTGGCACCACGGGGGAAGCACCACGCTGCTGAGCTGCAGCTGGGGAGAGCATCCTCATGTGGATTCTCTGGGTTACTTTAAGCTATGGCTTCCCTGCTGAAGACACAGAGCTAAAGCACTTCTGCATGTGTCTGTCTTATCAGGCATGGGAATTCTTCCTATGCTTCTAAACCCTTTGCAAAATATTATGCCAAGACCTCGGCTGTGCCCAGAGACCAGGATTTCATTCTTGGCTTCTCTTCACTCTGAAGAACCCTTTCACCTTCCTTCTTTTCCCCCAAGAAATGTATTAATTTTCTTAAATTTTCTCTCTGCTTCTCTGCCTAAAATTAGACCGCTGCTTTCCTTATCTCTGACCAGCTCTGTGGTGCTATACTTTTCCATTTCTTGCCTTTTTTTCCCCTTTTCTTTTCCTTCTCTGTGATTTATTTCTGGAAAAAATGTGGCTTGCAGTGAATGTTTACTAATGCTGTAAAAGAAGATATGGCAAAGTACAAACTGAATTAATTCTTGCCTTCTTTACTGTGCACATTTCAGGAATGGTCAGTTATTTGCCCTTCAGCCAAACCTGTGAATCTTTCCCAAGGCCTTACCTTCGTTTGCCTTCTGATGTGGTCAAATCAGTCTGGGGTCTGCATGTGGGTAGCCTGATGGCATTTGGTATTGTTCCTGGCTTCAGAGGGGTAAGGCTGGTTGTACCTGAGCCCAAACCTTGCCTAGCAGTTCTTTTTTTGCAATTTTAGGCTTAAGCTGGCAATTAATGCTGTTATCCCTCCAGTCCGTCAGCACGCTTGTCATGCAGAGAATATCACTGACTTGGAGCAGTCCCAAAGCTGGCCTGGGGGATTGGATGGGGGAGATGGAAATGGAGGCAGAGGAGGGGAGAGAGGCCAATCACCTCCAGCTTTTATGAAACTTATGCCCTGTAAAATACTGCAATTAAATTGTTTTCTAAGTCCAGTGGGAACTGTTGTTTTTCACGCAATAAATATCTTCCTGCAGTGCTGGCAGTTGTAATATGGCAGCTCTGAAAACCTGAAAGTGAAACTCATTCCAGTAACATGAGACTGATGCTAATGACTTTCCATTAGCTAAGCTGAGAGAAACAATCAAAAAAGGTAAGTGATTTGGTTGTTTAAATTTCTTTTTTTTTTTTTCTTTTTTTTTTTTTTTTCCATTTTAGTAACCCATTCCCTAGGGATAAAGCCCAAGACTTCACCAGCAGTATTTTTGACAGCATTTTGCTTGAATGATGCAGGAGGAACCACTAATGACCAGTAGACCCAATACCATAGTTTTTCTTAAGATTAATGCCCAATTTTTCTATACTTCAAATGTTTTGAGGCAAGATGATATAAGTAATCCTTCATTCTTTGAACACCAACAGTATTTGGTGATTCTGTGATTTTCTTTTCCCATCTTTCAGCTGGTTTGGGGTCTGGGGATATACAGCATATTCTATTGATATTCCTGTAGCACAAATTGAAATGAATAACAAATACTTAACAATGAAAACCAGCATGCCTCGAGTGACAGGATTAAGCTGAGGTCCTAATGCAGCAGAGCCTTTCTTAGCAGAACATCCCTAGAGTTGGGTGCTTCTTGGCACAAATGGAGATGAATGTCCAGAGCACTTCACTGTGAGATACTGAACCTAAGCCATGTGCACTGTTATAATTAAACCAGTGCCATTTTGTATGAAAACATGTTTATGAATTATCTGTCATTGCTGGAATGACAAGATCTACAAGCTAAGTTTTCACATTTATTTTTTCACAATGCAAAACATCTGTAGTTTGGTTCAACGTAGTACTTTCAGGTAGATTAATAGGGTCCATGTATACAAACAATCCCATTAACATATGTTAGACCAGATGATAAAAATGCAATACAAATGCAACCAGCTCCCTAGCACTCCTAGCATGTAGCAGCCCTAGCATGTAGCATTCCTTGGCAAAACTCTTATGATGGTGGAGGGGATGTGGAGAGAGCTGTGACAATGTACAGAGCCTCCCTCCTTCTCCGTGAATGCTTTCCTCCACTGTTTGTAAACCACGTGGTTAACATTAATTAAAGAGGCAGACCTACTGGAACATAATCTCACATTTCCCAGTTAAAAGGGATATATTTTGCTCACTAAACCATTTTTCTCTGGCCGTGAACACCAACCATGTGCTACCGTTACCTGGGTGTTTGTGAAATATATCCATAGTTCTCACGCTGTATCTTAGTTGACAAACTGTGTGGTGACACAGCTGATCCCAAATTAAACCTTTGGGTTTTGGTCCTCTGTGTCCTACAATTCAGGCACTGCAATTGAGTTCAAGATGTACTCAGATGAGAATAAAGTTTGCAGCAGAACTCTCCCTATTGCAAGAACATTGCAAGTGCATTTGTAATTATTAGTCCATTACCAGAGACATTAGCACAGACATGATAAAAGAGATTTATTTTATTTTCCTGCCAGCCCATGTGTGTGCCTTAATTGCATATCGAAGATACTCTTAGAATCCTCTCTTTCATGTAAATATACTCAATGGTTAGTAAATATTAATGCTGCTCTCTGGCTCCAGCTGTGAGAAGATTTTATTGTTGTGTTAGAGGTTTTGATTAGCCTCCAAAAGGTTTCACAGTGTCTACTCTATTTATCTGAAACATACAGAACTGCTGCAGGCAAGGGTTGCTACAAAGAAAATCGTACACTTTCTCCCATTGTTTTTAATTTTCTCTGTGCAAGTATAATTATTTCTGCCTGTTTAATGCTTCAGCATCACCCTCTGTGCAATTCCAAAGGCACGGAAGAAGCTGCCTGGTACCTTTTCGTTCCAGTTTTCAGCAGACAGTGCTGAAGTAAAAGAAACATATGTCATGTCTTCCCATTATTCTGCCTAATTGTCACGGCAATTTACCCACGAGCTGATGTGATAGCCATAGAGGGAAACGGAGCAAGACCTTTTGCATAACTCAGGGCTTGAGGAAATCCTAGACGCAGACGTGAGGAGGCAGCTCCATGTCTGCCGGTCAGCACCACGGGGCTCTCCCCGCTGAGATCAGCTGGTGAGTTCTGGTGGCTGGTGGCCTGTCTTGACCTCTCCTCATCCAGCTGAAGGAATGAAATCCCGCTCAGCTGTCCCTGCGATATCCATTACAGCAGGCAAAATCTTCGCTGCGGAGTCATCCGAATTGCTGGATGCTGGGTTGGTGTCCACCCATAAGAGCTGGTGTCCACCTGTGGGGCTGGTGTCCACCTGTCAACACAGGGACCCTGGTGCTGCTGTGCCCATACAAATGCAGCTCTTGGCATCTAGGTGCATTCTGGGGCTCCCAGGTTTTTGCAGTGAGTGGGTTATCCCGAATTCTGCATTGCAAAGAGCAGAAAAACTGGTGTTGCACCCCTCATGGCTCCAGAGGGGCTTTCTATGAGGGCACAAACTCAGACAACCATGCACATCCCTGTGGACAGGCCACTTGGTGGCAACAACTCATATTTACTGGTGGCTAGGTCTGGACTGAGGCAGTTGTCTGGAACTGAATTGCCAGTCCCCAGTGTGCTCCAGTCCCCTTTAACCTGCTGGATGTTCATCCCACAGGCTTTTTGTCTTCTCAGAAATCAGTGGCATATTGGTGGGGCTGATCTCTGTTAGTAACACTGCTCTCACATGGAGGTCACCAGCATCTCTAACATCCACATCTGCTTTACATAAGCCTTCAATATAAAACCACAATAGCTTTGCATGCTGAAGGGCAAGTCTTGTTTGTGTTATGCAGGCATTACCACATTTTCAGCTGATCTTTTAAGTGGTTCCTAATAAAATTATTAGGCGACTGGAAAATCTTCAGTAACATTTTTAAATGCAGTCCAGCTTCACAATAATAAACTCAGCTTTTAACAACCCTCATTTATAACAATTCCAACAGCAAGAACTAATTTTCTCTTTGGTAATGAGGACTATTAGAATGACTGTTCACACAGAGCTGACCTGGATTTAATAGTCATGCTTTTTGCTATTGTCACAGCACGCTGTGTTTAGCATGTAAAAACATACAGCTTTCTGTCTTTAGAAATTGTTTAGAAACTTCTCTCTTTAGAAATTGTTTAAAGGTTGCTAAAATGAAAGCACAGAAGTAAAATACAGTGATGTCCTATGCAAATAACAGGTTTCTTCGTTATTCTGATCAGGAAAATTGCTGAACCCCGCCATGATGTGTACTTTCACAAAGGGAACATTCATCTCATTCCCACCGGGGTTTGTTATGGTGAGATTATACCACTTCGGCTTTCAGTGTGGGGAAAGGACATGATTATTTTAGTGTTGATAGCATTTATCATTCCATGTGCCTGCTGGCTCTAGCTTGCAGAGCTGGAAGATATTGTCTCCCGAAAGCCCCAGTGAAACTCAGATTACTTTCTATGTAGTGAGGTGGTTGAGCAGTTCCCACTCAGCCTTGTCCATCAGAACTGGCACTGTCCTGCTCCTTCCTCACTGCCCCCAGCACAGGGCCAGGGTCAACACGGTGTCTCTGCTGCTCTTCCCCAGTGACCTGCTGGTGGCTCAGGAGTGAGGCTGAGCTGGCTGGGAGCTGCAGGACCAGGCTGGAGCTCCTCATCCAGGTTGCACCTCCCATACTCCAGCCAGCTTTGTGTACATATCCTCCACAGAGCCTCCAGCAGTTCTCAGGGAAGAGCCCTGCTTGTACATCCTTTTTGCTGAGCGGGACCTCATCCAGGAAAAGGTAAGTTTGATCCTATTGCCCTCTTGTGGCTGCCCAAAAGAGGCTACATTAGAGTCTCATCGGCTGTCATTTGCAGAAGTGGCACCTGCTAACGTAACTTTCCTATGGGTTGAAAGCAGTGCCGGTCCCCTAGGTGAAGCTGTGCAGGGCAAGCTGGTACACAAGCCATGGGACCGTGATATCTCCAAAAGGGGCACGGAGGTAGGGCACTGTGACAACAGGAGACCAGGCATGAGGACATCTCAGACCAAACCTTCCTCCCCTCTTCTTCCACTGTCCTTTTGTTTGCCTTGTGCCTATTTTTCAGCCACATGGGAAAACCCCCTTGCTGTGGTTTGGCAGCATGCCTCTCCACTCTCACATTCAAAGGTGGCCACTAAAAACACGTTGGCAGCCCTAGCAGGAAACCCTTTCCTTACTTACTATGTGTCCTGGACCCCATAGGTTTACAATAAGGTGTATGGGAATAGCAATTCTCTCCCTGTAGGATGGTGACGTATGTGCAGAGCTTGGAGAGGATGCATCCCGTGCCTCTGGTGTTGTGACAGGTGTTAAAAGCTGAAAAAAAACATGCCTAGGAGGTTACAGAATAGTTTTAAGAAGAGCAGGGAATCATTTTGAAGGGTTTCACAAAAACAAGGATTAGAATCAAACTGTGAGGGAAGAGAGCAAAACAAGAAAATGAACACTGCACCCCTCCCAAAGCCTGAACTGCCTTCTATCCATGCATGAACATCCTGGGTTCAAGTGCAACCAAGCTGCTTTCTCTCTGCTGCTCCTTCCATCAAGCCCTAGTGCTTCTGCTGGTGCTTACACCTATGTGTAGCCTGAAAATTTACTCTTAAAAGGCACAGCAATAAAAATCAAAGCAGGCTTGTACGCAAGTTAAATCTTCTGATAAGGAGAGGTAATGTTATTTGTTTACAGTCAAACGAGGGCAATAAAAGCCAAGATGTTTAATGAATCCCCACCTGGTGTATATTGGCCTTGACACAGTATTTTTATTCAACATAGCCTGCACTTAATGGAAATCCTTGGCAAACAGCCCAAGCCAGGGCTATAATGTTTGTAAAATAGCTGTTGCTTTCAGCATGATTTTCCCCAGCGAAAGCCACGCGAATAAAAAAGCGAAGATTCAGTAACAGTGTAATTGTGTCACATAAAGGCCACCCCGGGGAAGCCATCTGAAGTTTTAATGTTTTAAAATGAGTGCTGAATTCACTCATCTTTGGTAACGAAGGTGGCTCCTGCTCCCAGGCGCAGCTGTGCGAGCGCACCGAAGGGCTGCCGAAGGAGAGCAGAACGAATGCCATTTGCAAGTCAAGTGCCTTTAGACCCCAGATGCTGCTGCCTCATAGCCTCTTGCTTGCGGTTCTGTGGCCTTGACGAAGAATAAAAGTTTTCCCTCCAGTACCAGCGCTCACCTGCGACCACCGCAGGCCTGGCTCCAATCTCTCGCTAAAGCTGGTGACGGCCCTCCTCAAGGTGGCAGAGGTGCAGGTTGGTGCCAAGCCAGTGAAATGACACCGAGTCAGGCTGGATTTGAAAAGGGGTCGTCATATCTTGCTTGCTAAAATAAACACATGCAGCTTTGGCAGGACAGAGCTGGAGCTTCAGAGCCTCTCAAGCTTGTCTCCAGCGTCTGCCCAGGCCCGAGCTCCCCTCCTTGCGGCCAGGATCACCCCAGGGCCACCTCATGCTTTCTGGGCTCTTGGTCTACTCCTCTTCCACTTGGCACTTGACCATAAACAGCTGCAGGTAGCACACACCATATATATATATAGTTTATGAAGAAGTGAACTGTTTTTCATCAACAGCCCAGCCACCCTCTTGCTGTGTCTCCAGCCACTGCTGTTCCCTTGGATCCCCAGGTGTTAACCTAGCCTCTTGTCCAGTCCTGGATGACATCTCAGTTTGTGACTCTTCTGACCCTAACAACCCTTTCTAGAAGCCACAGAACCAGTTAAGCTCTCTGAATCACACCTTACACCATTCATTTCCATTCATTAGCAGTTTTTTATTGGCTGTTTTTATGGACCACTACTCACTCAGGTGTTCCTAGCATCAAGGTGAGCACCAGCACTTTTCAGTATGAACACAGGGCCTACAGCGGGTCCTGGGGGAGGCAAGCATATGTGCTGAGGGGATGCTTACCTTAGGGGATGCTTACCTTAGGGCATGCTTTGTGATCATCTGGCCTCAGTCATACTCACGGCTGAGAGATTTTAACATGACTTTAAGAAAAACATGAGGCTCAGATACTGAAGTTTTAAGTTACCAAAAGTAGTAAGGAATTTATTTTCAGGGGAAAGTTCTGTTATATTGAACTTAAAAAGGACAGAAGCTGCTGTCTGTCAGACAGGCCAGGCTTCCCCAAGTGTGCCTGGAGCATCAGATGATGTGGAGGGGGAACAACTGGTGTTTTCTGCAGCAGTGTTTAGAGCCTGTGTGTGGTTTTGTTGCATCCTTTTGAACATGAGCTCTGTATGATACAGAGCATTTAATGAGGATTCCTGGGCCACCATGGACCAAAAGATTACTGATGAGGAATCCGGAGATAGGCAATTAATGTTTTATTATCTGTGCTCTTAAGATAATGGCTGTGTCTTCTTCATACTTGTACAGCTCCTAACATAATGGGGTCTTGTTTCTCTCTGTGACACTTTTTCCTTGTTCCCTTTTCACAACCTTCCCTCAATAATCTGGCCAAATGTAAATAGCTAAGAGAAAAGTGACCTTTCTCCTGATATCCATCGGTGCATGGAGACTCTCAGCAGTGCCTGGTGTCCTCTTTCAGCTGAGTTGGGTGGGAACTGTTCAGCTGGTTTCACGAGAAGCAAAAGGAGGCTCTTTGGTCAGTCCCAAAGTCCATCCTTTCCACACTGGACAGGAATTGAGGCTTCACCATTTGGCAGATGGGAGGACCTGTCCTCCCTGGCAGCTTCCACATGGCCCTGGACCTGCCACTGGCCTTGTATGTACACAGCAAAACAAGAAGGTCTTCTTCATGCTCCTGATGTGTTGGAAAGGGTAAAGACATCTCCCTCTCTCTCACCTCCAGCTGTGTTTTCCTGCTTCTGAGGAACAGATTCACAAGGTGACCCTACACAAATGCTTGGGTGAGTAAGATGTTACAGCTGGAGTTTGCCACCACAACAACCTTTTCCTGGTAGCCCAAACCATTACTGATCCACACTGAATGCTACGAGTGAGGCACAGATACGTTTCAGGGTGCACTTGGAGCTCCGGGCCAGCCAAGCTTTCCACATTGCATGTGCTACATACTCGTGCTTCCCCCATTCCTGCTGCAGAGCCCTGTGGGAAGGTTAGCCTAAACTTGCTTTGGTTGGATCACTTCACAATTTTAACATAATAACTCCTGCCTGGACATGTGCACTGCCCTTCTCTATCCATGAAGGGCAATTTAGCACTAAAAATCCTTGAGTTATTTGCATTTCTTAGCCCCAGCAAGCCTTTAAATCAAATAATAGCTCATCTTATATTATTATTATTATTATTATTATATTTTGGTTTGTTTTTCTTTATTTTTGGAGAAAAAGAGTGTTTTGGTTTATGTGGGTATGAATAATACCTTTTCCACAGTCATATTTGTTTCCTCTGTTTAATTTCTGAGATGACTAATTGTTTCAAGAGTTTAATTCCCAGAGCAAAACAAACAAATAAACCCCTTGTGTTACACCCTCCACAGCTTTAACTGGTCCAAATAAGGACAAAATATATTTTGCCTTCTGTAACTGTAAGTTTTCTCTTCCATCAGACTTTATGTTTGAAACAGATAAGGTTTTCTTTGCATAAGCAATTACCTAGCTATCTCTTTTTGGACACATCTGAATTAATCGTCATCCTAAGCCAAGATCAGAGGCATATGTAGCAAAACTGAATGCAAGTTCAGCAAAGTAGAATTTTCAGTTCAGGAGACATTTATGAAGTCAGACTTTCTTTATTAAATTAAAAAGAAATATTCTCTTGGGATCCAGCAGTATTCAGGAGAAATATCTTCAAGACAATTTTATTTTTCTATAGGTTTTCATTCCCACTGGCATTACTATAAGGCAAAGCAGGCTAAGAAAACTGCCTTGTTTTATGAGGCTGTTCCATAGGTGTCTGCTTTGGTAGCAGGATGTGCATTCATTATTCATGCTGCAAAGGGCTGTCTCCCTGACGAATTTCTCTTTAGTCCATAAAAACCTAGCATTTCCTTCCTTGTGGTGTTGACCCAGCTTCCTAAATTGTTTTTTTTTTTTTTTTTTTTTTTTTTTTTTGGATCTCCACCATGTTTTCCAGATACTGAGAGCACTCACAGAGATGCTGCTGCAACATGATTGGTTTGCAGCAGGCATTGAGGTGCTGGAGGTGATGGAGTGGGACATCAGCCCAGAGCGGGCAGCAGGGCCACCTGCCTGTCCCATAACCCTCCCAAGGCACGAGCTCACGAGTGCCATGGTGGGAATGCTGGTGCATGAACAGAAGAGAGAGCTAGATACTTGAATTTTAGGCAGCCAGACTTAGGGGAAACAAATCCTGCCCTGGTGATTTAACTCCTTTCATGTGAACCACACTGGTATTTTGAAATAAAACCACTGGGTTTCTGGGACTTTTATGCACAAGGAAGCAGCAGGATTAAGGGGGGCTTGTGGTCCAGTGAAATAATCCACATAATTTGCTTTATCTCATTCCTCCTCCCCCCCTTTTTTAAAAAACTTTTTGTTAAGTCAGTGACAGCCATTTCCCAGGTGCTTTCAGCAGCAGTGAGGAAGTATATTGGTGCTGAACTTCATCAGCCTGCTGCAACCACATTTATATTCATGCAGCGACTTCAGAGCCAGGCTCCTGAGGAGTGTGAGACTAAACCAAGCAGACACTTCTCTCAGGCTTGTTTCTGCAGTAGCTCATGTAGGAAATGGGTTTGAGACCCAACACTGCTGCTGTACTGCCATGTGTGTCAGCAGTGTCCCAGCAGAGCTGATAGCCGTGATGAATTAACTAACGACTTATAATAATGAATAATGATGAATTAGCTATTACTGAAAAAACACATGCAGTGGGATATAAGCTACTCTCTGAAATGTGTGATGTGATTTTTGTATTCAAATACTATGGACTTCAGTGCTTCCCATTGCTCTATCCATTTTTGAGGAGCCCAGTTACTCTTCTAGTTAATTGAAATGTTTCAGTGACCGCTGGGAGAGAAAATACAGATCTCTTTCAGCATATTCTGTATAGCTGGAGAATGATCAGAAAATGGAAAGGTGGATGGAGGCTGATGATGGATGTCTGCCTTACACCACAGTTGCTTCCTGTGTGTTTTATGATCTAAGAGCAGGGAGTGAGGGTCCTATGCCAAAGCATATGGCTGAAAAAGGCATCTGGCAGAGCAAATGTCTCTAGGAAACTGTTCCAGGTCTAAGAGCACTGTGTCCCTAGCCAGAAGCCATATGTCAGCTTGTTGCTTCACTGGTTTTATATTGGACATGAGTCATCAAAATTTCCCATAAACTAGCATGTAACTGCAATAGCAGTAAGCTAGCTTCACACTTTGTGGGGCATCGTGGTAGGTTTAATTAATCATGCTTTAGTGTTTGATGAGCAGATCTGCAAGGACAGTATGAATTACTTTTTGGTTCATAGCACTAAGTAAGCAAAGTTAAAATGTGTAAGAATTAAAAATATTGGACAAATCCAGAGCTGAGCAAGGTTAAAAAAGCTGCTTAAGATGGTGAAGGGAAGTTTGTGCTTGCACAGAAAGCTGGCTCTGCTTGCCCCCCAGCTGAAAACTTTGGCTTTCCATTTCCAAGTCACCTATTTGTACACTGGTGAGGATTCAAGGAAATCCCAGAACTCCCTACATGTAAAAAATATTGCTGTTTCCAGAGGGGAAAAGCATCTTGGTTTTCAGCAGTGAAACAAGCAAGAAGACAAGTGCTCCTGGGCTTCTCAGGCAGGACCATCATGAGGAGCTGGCTCTGCACGAGCAACTGATGAGGAAGAGCACAAGCCAGACACAAAGCCCCCAGAACAGCACAGCGCCTTGAAAGTCAGGCTGCTAGATGCATGGCCTTGGCATAGCGCTGTGGGAACGCAGAGGGAGAGCACTGCAGGTGCAACAGCTGCTTTTCAAGGCTATTCATCCTTTTCCAGCATGTACAGGGATGCACTATCCCTGCATTTTCACAGAATCACAGAGTTGTAGGGGTTGGAAGGGACCTCAAGAGATCACTGGGTACAACACCCTGCCAAAGCATGGTTCTCTAGAGAAGGTTGTCCAGGCAGGCGTCCAGACAGACCTTGAATATCTCCAGGTATTTTAATAAAGTTGTTTTCAGGTTAAAGAAGTGTAAAGTGCCAGGTGATTTTTGATAAAAAGTGATGAACAGGAATTCTAACATGATAGACCACGTATCATCCTGCTACAGATATTCAGCATAGGCAAGCCTTAGGTCAGAGATAGTACTTCTGGGAGTAGAGAAGCACCGCAACTAGCCAAGCACTAGTGATAACAGCAGTTGAAATTTTCACGTATGGAAATCTCTGGAAATATTAAATGGGGGGCCTGAGCAAATCCATAGGAAATTCTACAGATTTATGAATATTATTATCTGTGAACTTAAATTACACTGACATTTAAAATGAACAGAAATGGCACTTTAATTGCACTGTAGCCACACTTTTATTGCATACATTTTAATACATTAGAAAGTAGTTAGAGCTGTACTGTACTGTATAGGGTCAGCCCAGGCAATTAGACTTTAAAAATGTGGAAATAAAAGAGATCTCAGAGCTCCCACTCAGCTAAGGAAAACTGGCTCTCTGGTTCTTTCTCAGTATCACAGAGCAGCAAAAAGAAATCTCCCAGCTTTTCAAAATTGTCCAAGGTGCTCCAAGGCCATGGGTCCTGAAGCACACTTGCATGAAATTGCCTGTGGGCTTTGGGTAGATATACTCCTCTGCGATGCTATTCCAAAATAGACAGTATGTACAAGCATGACTTTGCATAACCCTACATAATCATGCACGTTGGTGTAGGAAGGGTCTCACACCGGACTCTGAAATATCTGAGATGTCTCCACTGGAGCTAATGGGCTGGATGGCACTTCAGACCCATTGAGGCAGCTTCTGGGTTTGACATTGCCTATCTACTTGGCTGTGGCAGAAATCAGGCTCCTGCTGAGCTTTCATTTTTGCAGAGAGTACTGCCATATGGGGTCTGATATTGCACCTCTTCCTTGCGATCTTTTTTCTTGTTTGTGGAAAGTCATTAGCAAGGAATTAAAAAGAAAAAAAAGAGTTCTGCTCTTTCACGAACCCTCAGAAGATATGTTCTGTTAGTGTTTCTTCCAGCTGCTCTGGCAGAAGAACAAATAAAGCCAATGCTGAACCTTCAGCAATATCAGAATTTCATCCCAAATCTTCTTGGTTCAGGCACTGAAAAACTTCATGCAGTTCTTCAGTTTTTATGTGTCTCTAGGCAAGTGACTCAGTGGTCTCTATTCAGCTGTGCAATATTAATGACTATGGAGCAGTGTTCTCAGCCTCAG
Source organism: Nettapus auritus (assembly GCA_011076525.1). Taxonomy (NCBI): domain Eukaryota; kingdom Metazoa; phylum Chordata; class Aves; order Anseriformes; family Anatidae; genus Nettapus; species Nettapus auritus. The sequence goes on along the minus strand of CM021767.1, from coordinate 80,957,795 downwards.
CTCTGCAGCTGTAAAGCCATACTAGTCCCTAATGCATAAGTTATTTGTGATATAGGGGTAGGCTTGACTACAGAAGAAGGCTTCCTGGTTCAAAACTTTCAGAAATGGAAACCAATGGTTTGTGCAGCTTCTGCACTTATAGACTAAGACTTTGGGCATTTGAAAGGGAGTGTTGCACGCTCCTCTGGGTACAATGTTTTTTTGTTCCTTGTCCCACACATCCATCTGGTGCCTTGAATACACAAATCTGAGTTCAGCTCTCATGTTTGACAACTGCACAAATGTATCCTCTACTTGACTGAGTAAGCAATCACATTGACACTGCAGATCCTATGCATTGATATGCATATGATATCATATTATATCTTTCTGGTAGAATGGATCTGAAATGAGTGCATTTGCTGGACTTTTAAAAAACAAAATTGCTACTGTAATTTTAACTTGGGTAATATTTATGTAAGGGAGATTCTGACTATCTAAAAGTCCCTTCCTAGGAGGATTTTTCTCTCCATGATTCACTGCTTGCTTAGGCAAGGGTTGTTGTCATGCCCCGCCACTGTGTTGCTTCAAGATCCCTTTTCAGTGGGTTAAGTCTGTGTGTCACTATTTCCAAAACACAGTTCCTCATCCCACAGATGTGACCTGCATTCTTTGTTTCTAAAGATGTTTGGGATTTGCATTTTGGCAATTAAAATTCATGTGTCTCAGATGAATCCAAATTACAAAATGATCCAGATCCCTTTGTATAGTTGCCTTGTTATTATTTAGTATGCCACTCTTTGTACCACCTGTAAACATCAGTGATCATAGCTTTAGAATTTCTTCTTTTAGATCAAAATGCTAGATGCTATTCTTTGCTCTAAAGAGATGCTATGATGATGCCATAAGTCTGTTCTGTGTTCCCACTGATGACTTGGATGATGGACTAGAATATGTATACTTGCTAAAGTTGTAGGTGATATGAACCTGGGAGGGACTGCTAACATGCTAAAAGAAAGGACTGGAAATTCAAAACAGTCCTCCCAAATGGAAGGCATGATCTGAAAATAAAGAGGATGGTTTCAACCAGGAAAAGTACAAAGTAGCATACTTGGGTAGAAATAACCATCTATGGAAACACCTAATGTTGAATACTTGTTTTTCAGAAAATTTGCAGAAAAGACCAGGGTTTTCAATGGATTGCAGGCTCAATATGACAACTCTGTCTATATAATGAAAAAAAAAAAAAAAAGAAAAGAAAAGAGGTAAATGTTACAGTGGGGAATATAAACATGTGTTTATCTTGCAACATAAATTAAATATTCGCCTGCTCTGGTCAGCACTAGTATGTCTTCTGCTGGAGCTCTATGTTTCAGATGCTGTACTTGTAGTACTTGTAAGAACATGTGAATTAGCTGGAGGGAGTGCAGAGGAGAACAACAATGTTGACCGATCTCAAAAACATGGGCTCCACAGAAAGACAAAACTTACTGGGTCAGCAGAGTCCAAAGAATGAAGGAGTGATAACAGCCTTCCAATTTGTAAAGGTATCCTTAAAGAGAAGGAGAATAAACTCTTTCCCTATCCATAGGACAAGAAGTACAGAGCTTAATTTGCAGCTACTTTTAGCTACTAAAATCAGTTTAACAAATAACTTGTCGGGGCTGGTAAAAGTGTCGTTTGACCTCTCCTTGGAATGAGTATGATTTGGGTGACCTCTGAACTTCCTTCCGGTTCTCTTTTTGCTACATCACAACCATTGACATAAAGACCTATTGCTGATATATTTGCTATATTTGATAACATATTGAGTTTTGGAATCACAGACAAGCTTTGCTAAATGCCTTTAGAAATTGCCGTTGGATTCTAGTGTAAGTATATGTGGAGTGTGAGGCTGTTTATTCCTTGAAGAAAAAATTGTCTGACTTTTCACAAAAAAAAAAAAAAAAAATAAAAATAAAATAAAATAAAATAAAATAAATAAAAAATCAGGGAAACGAGGACGGGGAGGAAAAACCATTTACAATCAGAGAACCTGATCAATTGGTGGAAACAAAGACAATGACCAGTTACATCGATAAGAGAGGGAATGTAGGGACGTTTATTTCAGCAAGGCCGTCTGAATGAGGATTTCTAAATTGGGATAAGAAGAAAATGAAGGCCAAGCAATAAGCAAAATGTGGAGACACGGACCTGACAAAGCAATAAAGGAGTCAATGACAACAAGAAACAAACTTTCCAGTTGCACCAGTTGATGGGCTATCAAACTACAGGCAACACTTCCAGGAAGGTCGGCTTGGACTTTGCATCTGATAAGACTGTGAACCACATGGACATGGATCATGGGCTTGGACTGGGAGGGTGCAGAAATGGCAGAGCTCTGCAAATCATTGGGGAAGGGGGAAAAAAAGAGGAGAATAGGTAGAAAAGGGCCAGCTGCATGTAAAATGGGGCTGGTCAGTATGCTTGTCTGGCTGAGCTCTGCACCAGATTGCTGCAGCCTGTCCTGTCTTCTTATTTTTTTTCCCATTAAATTTTTTCTTAACCCTCTTCCTCTGTATTTGTACTCTTCTCTGTGTGTGTGCTCTGTGAGGCAGGCCTGGGATCTGGGCAGGAGTGGTGGGGCCATGACAGGACTGGAGGGATCTGGGAATGTGCATGTGCTTGTGAACCTAGAAAGTGCTGTGTGTGTGTCTGCACTAGTTAATTTCTGCCTCTACCAGATGGAGAGGAGCAAGGGGCCTCAGCTATCTGTGTCTGTGTGTGAGTCCTGTGTGTAAGTGCTGCTGGAAGCAGCCCTTTGCTGGAGAGGGCCATCTTTGCTCTTCACCTCACGCGTTCACGTGGTGTTGAAGCAAACCTGTAACTCTAAACACCTTAAGTAAAATGAATACTTCCAGAACTATTCTGTATCAGATGTGGGACCCAGCCGCAGAAAGCACCCAGGTAGGTTCTGAACCTAAGATGACTTCTTGGGCTCAGGCTTCTTGGTTCTGGCTCAGGAAGCACAGAAGCTGTATTGGTTTGTCTCCAAGCACAAGGTGTTGATGCCTCTCAAACACGCCATGGTTATCTCTGTTATCGTGGTGTCGTTTGCCCACACAGCTGGACTATGGTCCAGAGTTTTCCCTCAAACTAGTTTTGCTTGACCAGACATTGCCGCTCTTGAGGTGCATTAACCTGAACCATTTGGTGGGTTATGAGCATTTTGAGGGCACCTGGATCTGTTTCTTACTTATTAGCTCTCCTGCTGTGTTTGCCAGCTCCTCGGGAGTGAGTCGTTTCAGGTGTGCCTGTTAAACTGACAGTGACTGACATTTATTGCTGGCACCCAGGGATTCCCTGTCATTTGACAACTACAGGGACCTGTCTAAAAATCATACTTTTCACTTGCACCTTCCCATCCAACCCTTCCTTCAGCCGGTATTTTCTAATATGATCAAAGCATTTCCCCGTCACATACTCTCTCTTCGCTTTGTCGCTTGTGGGGTCTGATGAATCTCCCTTGTTATTATTCTGCATCTGCAGGTCAGCCAGCCACAACACAGTGCCAGCACAATGGTGACAACTGAATTATAACAATTTCTCAGCTTTCTTTGCAGCACGGATATAATATTTATGGCACTATTAATGCACAGCGCTGTCAGGATTTTTAAAAAGAGGGTGACTCGTTTGTCCCTGTCACACATGCATGCCCTTCATGTTTCAGATGTGTTAGGAGAATCCTTATAAATTTTTCTTTCTTAATAGTCTCTGCCGTGAAGCCCAAGTCAAAAATGGCAAGCTCCAGCATGGGAGGGCCTGATGGATCTTTCTGTGGAGACAGCCAGGATAAAACTTTCAGTTGTGCTGCTTACAAAAGTGACTTAGCCTTCAGGCCATAGAGAACTGTAAGCATATTTCCCCTTTATCTCCCGATTTATGCAGAATTTAAGCTTCTACATATCTTTCTGTATTTGTTCCATAACATTGCAGGACACCTGGTACTTGGCAAAACCAATACATGGTGCAAAGCTCACTCTGCTGAGTCAAAGACACCAAATGTTGCTGACAGACATGCAAGGCTGGATGTCAGCTATTTCCCCAGGGCCAGTCCTGGAGCTGGCATTAACACTGCAATTGTGTGCTCTGGCTACATTAGCAGAAATATGACTGATTGCCCTTGACCACAAATGATTTGGAGCAGTGGTTTTGCTGTCAAGGGATGGGAAAACACAGACATCTGGCATGAAAGAATATGGCAACTCAACTTTTAGCTTCAGCTACTTTTGGAATAAGACATAGACCTTACTAACACAAAAACCCTCTTCACATTTATAACCAGATGCGCAAGCCATTCGTATGGCCAGTGAAGATAAACCAGAAAAAAATATTTTATTTTGCTAGAGTTGTTAAAGTGCTTCAGAGAGCAGAATAAGTTCTAGCAGTGGATACATCCCATACAGGACACACTAAATGTACCAGAACCAGGCTGTGTCTGGTTGATAAAGCTGGTGGAGTTTCTGCTCACCTGAAAGCAAAAGCTAAAACTAAAGCAGACCCTAGGATTTAGAGCTTGGAGAAGCCTGCTCCACAGCAACTAGGAGGAAATTAAACTCACATGGGGGCATCTATCTTAATGCTGTTGAAGTTAGGTGAGATGCACCTTTGGTTCTCCTTGGCCCTGGACTCATCTAGCAAACACTGTTGGTGATTGAAGTGGTCATCTCTCAAACTTCTTTACTGGTCTTTTCCTGCATGAAGGTCCTACAGCACTGCCAGCAGAGTTGGCTAATGCACACAAAAGCACTCCAGTCAGACCAAATCATTGCCTTTTGGACTGGTCTTCCTCAGATTTCTCCTGCACTTTCATATGAAACTCCAGGAAAGAACTGAGAGAAAGCTGCAGAGGAAGAGAAGTGGATGTACAACTAGCCTTCCTCCTAATTTGCCACAAGAACTTGCTTTTATTTTTCTGCTTGAATAGCTGGTTATTGAATTTCTCTCACGTCTTTGCATTGACCTGGATAAAAACCAACCTCTATTATAGTCACTAAAACAAATCTTGTCTCAGAGAGACACACGTGCCAGTCATGATGGACATTTCATGGCACAGCCTTTCACTACCCCCCAGCCCAATTCTTTTAAAATGACAAACCTCCATTTAGGAAAAGGAAATTTACTGTGTTTTTTCTGTGCAGATGGTGATAAGCGTGAGTTAGCATTTGTAAGCTTATAAGCACATATGGTTTTGTACATATCAATTAAGGCAGTTGGCTAATCACTCTAATATCGTTACTGATTCATCTGTATGCCTTCAAATAGGCATTTATGCTCAGCCTGCTGGTTTTTGTACGTATGGACTGGATTGTGCAATTCTTCTTGTCACCATTTGTAGTCAATAACATTTCCTTGGCACCAAAGGGATTAAAAGGGTACATTTCAGAGCTGTGTGGGCAAGTCGTTTGGCCCATGCCTTATGTATAAGGCATGCACATAAAATATTTGTGCGTGTGTGGTTTCTTTTTAAAGGCTCTGCTAGTCATGCCGTGGGCTGAGTGACAACAGCACTATGTCTGTGCACATGGGACATACATGCAGACTCATGTATGCACTCATCCTGCTGTTTGTGAGCTCGCTGTGCACAGCCATGCATCCTGACCCTCCCAGCCTCATGTCCCAGCCCTGACTGGGCTCACCATCATGCCTCCACCTCCAGCAGCCCTGGCAAAGCTAATCTCACCCCAACCTCTCTAGTGTCCATGCAGATACAATATATCCCCCAAATGAGATCTTAAATACCCTGCAGAGCACACCCCCTCGCTTCCCTGCCCATGCACAGCTCTGGGCTTGCACCCCTCCCTCCTCATGCCATTTTCCTTCCCGTTGCTGTATGGATCAAGTTTCTACTGTGTCCAGACAGTACCTGTGAGATCTGTACCCTCTGGAGGCAACCCTAAGAGCTGGCAAGCAAGTCATGGTTTGGTCACACCTGTGATCATGGGTTTTAGCTGTGCCTTCCCCTCAAGGGCTATTGCTCTTCAATGCCCTCACACACATGAATAGCCTTGAGACAGATGGACAATTACTTCCTTTTGCTGCTGGGGAAGTTTGACTCACAGAAATGGGAATGAAGGTTTCATATGTCAGAAAAATAATTGCAAATGATTGCATTGAAAATGAAATGCAAATGAATGCATTGCTTAAATCCACTTGATTGTCAACAGTAGTTAACAACTGTAAGCCTTTGAAAAACACCATCTCCCTTAAAACAGGTATCTTGATAAATGCAAAGCCATCCAAGTCTGTTTGGACTTTGGGAGGTGTTTAGGAACAAAAAATAATGTGAGCTGTAGCTGTTAGGAGGCTTTAGGAACTGGATTGCTTTGGGGTGCCATGATGAAATGACATGGCTCCTTCTCTTGCACAGTAAAATGGCCTGACCTGCAAGGCCACCCATCGACCAGAAGAGGTCCATCCCTGCTCCATGGGGATTTTTCATAGTTTTACTTTCAGGCAATGGATCATTTTCACAGTACGCAAACACTCTTTTTTCTTTTTCACTTTTCAGGACTTCATGTCCACTTATATTAATTTCCAAGTGAATGGTGCCACTCCAGAGCCGGGAACAGAAGTATTTTGAGGAACATTGAATTATTATTACTTTTTTTTTTTTTTTTTTTTTTTTTTTTTTTTATTTTTACCTCAGCCTTCAAATTGCTCTTAAACCTGAAGAGTTCCTTTTGTCCATTAAAAACAAACAAACAAAAAAACCCAAAACAAACACACAAACAAAAAATCTGCTTTTCTTCCAAAACTTATTTCTGGTTTTGATGCTAAACAGCTCTCTCTGTCTGGGCAAAAACCTTTAGTTCCTGAAAGAAAGAAAAGTTAAAAGGGCATAAAATTTGTGACTGGTTTGCTCCCTCAACTGTAGTCCTAAGGAAAATTTTTATGTAAGTTCTTCACAGAATATTATTTATAGATTTTTGCTAGCCACAGTGTTAAAACTGCTACCAAGAGGTTGCAGGAGGGTATTTTTAGCACCCTACCTAGAACCTGGCCATGTGATTTCCTCATTTCATCATCCCCAAAGAACTGCATAATGGAAACTGCGTTATAGCTATAGCAAAGTGAGGATGAAGCTGATAGGTCTATGAACGCCCAACATGGGGCTCTGCTTTTGGGGAGTTGCATAAAGATTTTTTTGTCACCCAAGATATTCTTTTAGATTTTCTTTTCTTCTTAGAGCGTTGTCAGTGTGATGGAAGAATTTCCAGCTTTTCTCTTCACCAGCACTCTGTCTTTAGTCAGCCACTCAATTAACTAGTTGGCCTACAGGGACCTGAATTCTGCTAGTGCTGCACATTGGCAGTTTTTGCTGGCATTAATTGAAACAGGAGGTGCAAAGTGCTTTGGAGTCTGGGTCCAGTAAAAGACTGGGCCAGATTTCCATTTCCACATTTATAATTTGCCCTGTGTACAAATTAGACTTAGCTAGCAAATGTGTATTTTCTTATGACATTAAAAAAAAAAAAAAAATATAAACAAAGGACAAAAAAAAAAGTGAAGGGGAGGTCAGCAAAGTTGTCCAGCAGAAAGTGTTTGTTTTTTACAAAAACTCAAAATACTCCTCATGAGTGTAGTTCAGATGTATCACACTGCCACTTTGGCTCTGCAGCGTGACCATGTCTGCTGGGATGGATCATCGTGCCTCCATGGGAGTGGCATGGGGTTCACCTGGCTGCAGCACCTCACGAAAGGGGTGTCCGGCTGGTAGCTGATGCTGAAGCATGGGAGCACGAGGAGACCAGGCCACGTACAACACCGTAACAGCACGTCTGAATCCTTAGCTGTAGTCTGAAAGAATATTGTGCTTGTTTATAAATTTTTGCAGCCCTAAATTAAAATCTCTGTGGAAATCAGACAGTGGTGAAATATTTAATAGAAATTTAACTTAAACTTTTTTTTTTTTTTTTTTTTTTTTTTTTTTTTTTAAATCAGAAAATTGATTTCATTTCAGCCCAGAGCAAATCTTGCTATCTTGATTAAGTGAGGCAGAGAATATTTGCCAGTTGCTCACATCTCTCATTTAGCTGCATGCTTTTGGAGGGCAGAGGTTTCTTGCATGACATCTTTGCACCCTGGCTACTTCGTGACAGAGGCCTGGACCCAGCTGAGGCTGCTTAGTCTATTTTTGCCAAGACCTCTAAGTCCCTTACTTTTCACTGGAGTTGAATGTTTTGAATAAGACATTTAAAAATCAGAGTCTTGCCAGCTCTCTAAGGGCATCGGCTCCTGTTTTCCTCTTGTGTAAGTGTAGGTACTGAAACACGGGGCACTTCATCTGAAGTAAATGTCTGAGCCTCCTCTTCAGGCAAGCAGCAATGGGCACCTCTTGGAGAGCTGCTGTTCTCGTCTGCTTTTAGGAGGGAATAATTGGAAGTGCTTATCTCTCTCCTCATGGGCAAGAGGGAGAACTTAATTTGTAGGTGGTTGATGTCAGGTGAGATAAATCAGACCGTTAACTGGTCTGAATTTTGAGCCTGTGTTTATTCTCTCTGTGGCCCCTCTTGACTTTCTGGGCCCAAGGGATGGTTATATTACACTGGGGTGGAGTGCATTTTTGTAGACAGATTAAAGGGGGCCAATAAATGAAAATGTGTAATTAGCACTAATAGCTTAGCTTTCATCATCCCTGTTTAAAGTTGCTTCTTCTTCAGTAGGTGCTGGTACATTAACAATATTGGCATTATCAGACATCCAGGTTTGCAATCTTGAATTGGAACATTTTCTTGACAGAGAAATTTATACAGAGCACTCACAGAAAAAGCACCTGCTTGCCTGAAACTGACCCTTACCCATGGTTTACTTTGAGCAAAATTAGTCAGTGGGACAAATTCTGCCGTCAAGAGATGGAGAACAAGAGGGTGTGTGACTTCTATTTCAGTTTCATTTTAAAAGGTAACTCTCTGTGCGTCTCATAAGGTTACAAAATGCTTTTTGTTGTTGTTGTTGTTGTGCTGGGGGATTCGCTCAGCCCTCAGGTTGCTCCCTGATTTGTTCCAACACTTTTCCATCACCATCTCCTGCCTGTCCTACATATGTCCCATGGGATGGGGCAGCCAAACAGCGGCTGAAGGCTGGGGAAGGGGTGCCCACCTGTCCACCCTAGGACTGCAGCCCAGCACCTCTCCACAGGTTTGTCTCTGCAGTCTGCACAGGGCAGCAGCCCCAGCCTGCCCTGCACGAGACCCCTGTGTGCTCACAGGCACGTCTGCTCCATGTTTTTCCCCAGTGCCAGCACAAAGGGCTGCTTTCCATCGCCATCATCCCCAGGGCCAGGCCTGTTCCTGAGGAAATGTGGCAACCAGCACTTTGTCTCTCTGTCATTGACTGTCCTGCTGGGATTGCACATGTGTGGCAACTCTGCCCTTCTAAAATCCAGGCTCGCTTCAAAATGGCCATGAATTTTCATGAAAAGCCTTCAGAGATATACTGCATAATGACCCGATTTCATGGCTAATGTATATTTCATGTTAGGGTTGCTGTACCTCGAGTTCCCCCGCAAAACCTCTGAGCTTTGTTCTCATGGTTACCAACGTGTCCTCTGAATCCCTCAATAAAGTGCATTAGAGTGGTGCCCACTGGAAATATTATACCCAAACTTTAGGAGACCAGACCATTATCATGCTCTGTTTTCACTGGCTCCCTCATTCTCCTCACAGGAAAAAACAATTTCTTCAGAGCTGAAACCTGGCTCAGAGGATCTCTCACAGAGACTGAATTCAATAAAAATTCACTGCAGACATTTCTGACTTAGAGAAATACAAAATAAAACAAAGCTTGGCAGGTTTGAATTTCTTGGGGGATGTGTTTATAAACTCAGAACTCTTTTGTCTTGGAAAATGAAGAAATGGATCGCTGATGTATATCTCTTTTATTAAAGAAAGAACCATAGAAATTAATGACAATACGGAGATAAATAGATTATATTTTAATTGTTTTTCTTTTCCTTTAGAAAATAGAAATTGTTCTGAAAAACAAAAGCAGTGTTTGTGGATTTTGCTGGGTTTCAGTCTTGGAAAGCACACTTACTGGTGTCTCTGGCTTGCCAGAAACCATATTGCTCACGTAAATAATTTTGTCTCAAAAGCAGATTTTTCTTTCATAAACCTAATGGCTTCTGACTGATTAAAGATACATATTTTAAATCCTTATCAGGAGAAAGGTCAGTCATACAGTGATGTGATTTTATTTGTAGAGATTCCACTTAGTATAATGCGTGATGAAAGAAATTCAGTTTAACCTTTTGAATGACTTTGGGAGCCTGAAGAAATGTCATGATGCTGTTTCCTTTAGGCATTGTCATCTTCAGACTCTTTCATATCCCGTCTCAGCTGCCTCATCTCTCTGTAACAGTTGCTCATAAGAAATATGCCTGCCTTCTTTCATACTTTGTTGACATTAAAAAAAGAGAAAAGGAGAGAAAAGAGAAGAGAGGCCTCTAAAAAGGTCTTGTTCCTGTTTATGTTCTTGTTCTGTCCAACTTTGCTTATAACACGCCCACTCCTTTGCCTGCCCCACTTGCATGATGGCCACATATTTTTGGTACAGAGACCATGCTTAACTCCAAGGAGAACAGGAGTACAAAGAACTGGCTTTCAAGAAAGCCTTGCACTTCTTCTCCAGGTAATTACACTCCTGATTGCCTGTGGGTTTTGCTTCTTGCCATTTTAATAGGTCTATGTTCATGTTTTGTTCACTATAACTGGCTTACAACAGGTTGTGCCAATAGAGCAAATATTGCCTGAGGTGTAGTAGTCCCTCACCTAGGCTTTGCTACAAATGGATTTCGTTGCAGCCACTAATCAAAGAGGCCTTCTCCTTTTTCCTGTTTCCTAAGAGGTTTTCTTCATAGGTGATGTCCTTGTAGAAACTGCAGTGCTGTTTGCTGAAAGCCTCCAATTTTGTGTGAAAATATTCTGCTTACTGAAAGCATCCAGCCAAGCCAAGCACCCAACCTTTCAGCAGTGGAGCACAGGGGTACCAGCCGCCTTACTGTCCCTAAGCAAATAAAACCACATTATTGCTGCATCCCCCCATGCCTCTGAAGCAGCTCCCTGTGGCTTCAGCAGCTATGAAAGTGGCCTCTGAAGTGAGGTTTGTCATCTCCCTTCTTATAGCTGTGATGCTATAGCAGTGTTTTTTGTTGGTCATATATTGCTGTGGGGGCTGACTGAAATGCGACTCAAACCTTTGAGCACTTAGGGGAGTAAACACCAGTGACTCCTGCCCAGCACTGCCCACAGCATTTCCCTGTAAAGTGGCTTCTCCCACACACCAGTGGTGGTCATACACTGCCTTGGGAGCAAGGCAGGAGGAGCACTGCCTGGTGGGTGGCAAGACACCTTCACGCTTGGGCAGTCCAAGGGAAAAGAACATCACCCTTCTGATTCCTGCTCCAGGTGCCTAATCCTTCCCCACCCAAGGAGGCTGTGGCCATTCAGATTTTGGGAAAGGCTTCCTACCTGCCGGACTGAGCCTGAAACCTCTCCTTTCGCAATCCCTTTTCCCTCCTTGGTTCCTACAGGCTGGCCGAGGCACTCGGGATTTCAAAGAACATAAAGTTTTGTGCCACGCAAAACTTGATGACTACTTTTGTTTCCTTCAAATACTCTAAGCAAAAAATTACATACTGCTCCTGCAGATGGGGGCCAAATGTTACTGCTGAAAGCATCGCTGACGTCTCTGCTGAATTTGGCCCAGAGACTTCCAAGAAAATGTAGTCTGCCTACTCCAAGCTACATTTAGCACAAGCCAGTCATTTGTGACTGCAGCTTATAAATACTCTCAACTACTGGCATACACAATGGGAAATATAATACATCTTATCTGAGGGCCAAGTATTCGTTATTTATTGCGGTCATTATTCATTTCCATTGTAGCTCCTAATGGGGCTTTAACACTTGCTGGGCCGTTAGCCCAGCTAAAGGTCCCAGATTTTCTTGGCATACCTATCATCTGTTTTCTCTGATGCGTGGTTCATGGCTGGTACATAAACAAAGGGGAACTGGGCAGCACAAAAGAAAATTCACACTATTATTATTATGTCTCACAGTTCATTATAATGTCATAGTTCATTCATTTTTTTCTGTTTTCTTCATTGAGTTTCTTGTAGCCAGATGAAGATCATTAGCTTCTGAAATGAAACGTTCTAATTAAGCTGATCTGCGCTGTGCCTTCTAACTCTTCAGATAACATTGCCAAATTAGGAAGGCACAATCGCTTCTGTGTTTGTGTTTAATAAATATTTCAGCACTGCTTGATAAGGCTGACACTACTACATTAAGGACACTGGGAGCCATGTCCTACTGACTCACTGCGCTGTGTCTTCCCTTCAGAGGGTGATGTGTGAGGCTGAATCATACCACACTATGTGTGTGTGCATGGGATTGAGCAGGGAGATGGTTGGCATGATGGGCATGTCCCTTGTTAATCCAATGGAGAGAAAATGTGAGTGATAATTAATCATCTTCATTCATTACCTTCAAAAACAGCCTCTTTCATCCTCACCACGAAAGGAGAACTGCTGTGAGCTTAGCTCCTCTTCCTCTCTTGGAAAGTTCAAAAGGTAAAGGAAATGCCTTTCAGCATGAGTGTAAAGGGAAGCTACTATAAACATATGTATATTGTCCCGTGGCTGGACTGGTGTTAGCAGCTCATGCTGCATCCTTTGCTCTTAGCCAAGGGTTTGTGAGAACTCATTGGCTCCCCAGGTCTGCTGCTTCATCTGTCCAAAGGACTGTGTGTGGAACAGTCACAGAGATGGAGATGGACCTGGCAAGAAATAAAAAAGCCAAAACAAAGGAGTAGACAACTATTTCCTATCTCTGTGGGTTTGCAAATAACTGTGCCAGAAGAAATGAGAGGTTGCAACAGAGCTGTGATGCTGAGTTTGAAAAGCTTAAGGGTTGCTGCAGACATGCCTGTAGGTGTGTCTCTGACCTGCCTAATGCCTGGTTGTGCAGACACGTACAGCTGACAGACAGACATCCTCATCTCTTGGTACCTTTAGCTCATTTTGCAGTGATAGAGGGCTGGGAAGGAGAACATGATGATGGGGTCCATGTCTGCACTTCCAAATGTAATGGGCATTAAAGGCTTGTTACATTGAGGGTGGCAACCTGTTTGGAATTGGGTCATGGCCAAACACAAATTGGCCCAGAGCAATGGCCACAAGCCTGAAGGCACTAATGAAACACCAAAGTGTTTTCAAGCCCAATTACAGACATTACTGCCATCTCCTACCTGTCTACTAGGTCCAGGCCAGTTACTCATCTTTCTGGGCCACACAGTCACAGGACAGAAAGTGCCTTCATAGACCGTCATCAAATCCAGTCTTCTGCAATCACAAGCAGCTGCATCCCTTAAGTAATATGCCAAACTCCACCTTGAAATCAGACAGGTTTCTTTGCCATCTGTTCCATAATCCGCAACTAGTTTAATTAGAAGAGAAAGTCTTAGGTTACTCAACACTACCATTACAATGATCATTTTAAACCTTTTCCTTAATCACCTCTGTGATTCCCCCCACAGAGTGGATGTTTCAAGTATCTTACTGCTGACATTTCTACTCAAAACTTGTTTGTGGTGCAGTAATGCAGGCGCAGTTTCTCATCACTACTTGCAGTGATGGAGACCTGATTAAACCTCACTTGAGAGTCAGGCCCTCAGGTCCTAATCCTCAAGCTGGCATGTACCAGTGGTGGAAGCTTGTTTACCTGCTCTCTGGAATGCCTCTTCACATTGGCATTCACTTAGTGTCTTCGTCACCCCAGCTCTGATTTTTTTCTCTCTTCAGTGAATCATTTATGCACTTTGCTGCTATCAAAGAAAAGTCTTCATTTTCAGCACACTGTCAGAAGAAATTCCTTTGAAAAAAAAATCTTACTTAGGCAAGCCTTTCAAATGAAAGCAAAAATACTTAGTGTCACTCCTGCTCCTCAGGTTTATAAAAGAGAAAAGACCTTTTTATGTAATTTTGTCCATCTTTCTGCCTCTACAGGACTATCTATTTGTTAGTATTTTCTCCAGGGTCAATTCAGTAATTTTTTATAATGTTTTCATTGCATTTCTCTGTGGGGAAAATTATTCCATTGGCTGTGGTGGTCTGCTCTTTCTCTACGTAGAGGAGTTGACTGTTATGATGTCTCCTTCCTACATAGTAGCTATTGCATACTTTATACCTCTTCAGTCTTTGTCATCTAGCAAATGCCTATATGACTTCAAAAACCCTCCCACAGGAGTCAGTGTGAGACATGCATAGGCTGTCATAACCACGCCTAAGCCTGGGAAGTAACAAAATTGGCCTAGTTTTGATGGATTTCTCACTGGTTTCGTAGCTCTGTTTTGAACTCTCTGACTACTTATCAACATCTTCAGAGGAGGAGTGATCGTAGCTAAAGAGTGGTTGCATTAAGAGCATCACTCTGCCAGTGCAATTACACATGGTAATTTTCTGTGTGGAGAGGTCATATGAGAGTGAGTGAGTGAGCCCATTACTGTGAAAGAGAGAAAATATACTGTCTTCGAACATAACACCCCTGCTGAAGAAGCCCAATATGGTATTAATCTGTATTTGTCTGTAAAGCTCGTTGTAGGTTAATATCCCCTGAGCATTGTCACTGCTCAGTCTCTTGCTGTTGCTGCTGCTCCAAGGACTGCTTCTTCTGGTGGGATATTTTTATAATTCATAGCTGATCTCCTTGTGTAATTGCATTCTGCCAGTGAATCTGCTCCTCTTATTTAGTGAGGAACACGGACTGGAAAGGGCTCTGAGGGTCACTGAGTTTCCAGTTCCAGGAAATTGTGACCTAGATTTAGAGTGCCAAGGGGTCCCAGAACAGCAGCTTGTGCCTTTCCACACATGTATCCCAAACACCCTCCAGTTACCTCCAGGTTCCTCCACCCCCCAAACCCTCAGGTTGTTGTTGTGGCTATGAAAAACAAGCAAACAAACAAAAACAACAACAACCAAAAAAACACAGTGCTGGACACTATGGCAAAAACAGTGGTGGGCAACTATGCTGCATCCCCAAAACACTAAACCTTAAAGTTTATGGGGCTTAAATGATAAAAACAAAGAGCTGCACAGTGTGTTTGTGGCTGAAACTGGAGGCTGGGGGCATTTTTTTTTTTTGGTGACTGCTGGTCATACCAGCCTGTGGATCCATCCATACTGTGGGGAGTACTTAGAAAAGGAAGGGGAATAAAAACAACCAGCATATTAATCTTTCACAAAACACTCAGCATTGCCAGCAGGTCATTGGAGGTCCTCCAGGATATGGGGTTGGGTCGTATCAACATACCATAGCCTCACTGCAGCTTGTAAATTATTTTTCTGGTACTCATGCTGTGGCCATTTCGCTGTCTTCAGTGAAAACGGAAATCTAATGCTGGGAAAATAAGTGGTAATTCTATAAAAGCACTATTACATGTTGTGTAGATGAAGACAGTCATACTTAAAAAAAGCCATGGTACGAAAAACATGTTTATTACAAAATACAAATGCTTTCAGATATGGTGAGCCTTCCCACTGCAGATGGCCTTAGGATGCAGGGCATGAAGCTAAAACAGGTAAATTAGACGTTGGCTTTGGACTGAGACTTCCCCGAGTGTTTAGCCTGGCTGATGGGGCTGTCAAACCAAAAATGCGGTCACAGCCCTGGATGGTTCTGGGCTGATTATTTACAAATCATGCACAAAGCCCCAGTCCTCTGCATGCTGCTGGTAGGGCTGAAATTGGGAAGACTGTTTCTTTGCTGACAGCTACTGGCCTTCATCCTCCCTCAGCCCAAGAACTTCTTGGTTGCAATGACTCCATAAAGCCTTCTCTGTTGGGTCCTTGTTTTGGTGACATTCCCCACCTGTAACGTGTATCCCTGTCCTGTATGGAGCTGGTGGGACTGGGTTTGCTTGGAGACGATGGGCAGAGTGGTAAGGTGCCCATGTAAGATGCCCAGGGGATGTGATGCAAACCATCCTCTGCATCTGCTCAGCTTTCTATCTGCTTTCCTTACCTTGGTGTGGAAACAGGCTCCTGGACCTTTCCCTAACACAGACCAATTACCCCTGGGTATTTGCATTTGGCCACAGACATCTGCCGTTCTGGGTGTTTTGAGCAGCAGCTCCCATAGTTTCAGCTATTTCAGCTCACGTGGGAGCCTCTTGGCTTCTGCAACACTCCCACAAAAAGAGCATCTCTCACATCCACCAGATGAACGGGGCTTTACCCAGCCCCTGGCAAAACAATATCCTTGCTTTGCAGTTAATTTTTACTGCCCTCCTGATAATGAATGTAAACCTTACTTGTGTGTATGTGATTAAACTCCGAGGGAGGCCCAAGGTGATGGCTCCCCACACTTCAGAGAGCTTGTAGTGAGTTGTTTGTCTTCTGCAGTTTCTTTAGTAAACACTGCATAGCGTCAGCCAGCAATTTAATGCTTTGTACTTTAGCATCCCCCATTGCCAGTGAAAGCAACCTTTCAAAAAAAATAATAAATAAATAAATAAAATAAATAAAAAGAGTTTTTTAGGGTCTTGCTAACTCACTGAGAACACAAAGTGACTTGCACCATGGCCTCCTCCTGCAAGCCCCAAACCTGACCTGAACACAAGTGTGGTGTCTGAGGAAATGAAGAAAAAATGAGTAACACTAAGTAATCACTCTCTCTATTTTCCCTTTCCATCCTCCAGTGAAGTGCTCTGACCCTCACAGGAGGGTCATCCGACTGTGCTATGTTTCTTATTTCTGGAATTGTTGTTCCATCCTGTTACAAAACCAAACACCAAGAAAGGGGAAAAGGCCTTTTTTTTTTTTTTTTAAACAGAGCATAAGTAATTTGGGAGAAGAGGAAACAAAACCTTGGGAAACAAAGATAAGCTCTAATGGCAGGAAACTATTTCTGAGCATCTGGCAACCTCAGGAAAGACAAACCTTCCAAATTAGGAACCAAATCCTGAGGCATTTGGGGCCAGTAATGATGCTTTTGTACTCCCAATCCATGAAGATTAAAACAATTATGGATTGCAAATAGTGCATTTATTTACTACCATTTTTAATGATAATGTTCATAACCTTATTCGGTTTAAAGTGTTATTTCATTTGGTTGATTACATTGTTCTAAGTCTGCAATATCCTAAGGTTTAACAACCATGCCATGTCTTCACACTTTTATGTCCATAATGAATTTTTGTATGTGAATAAAATACCAGTGCTTTGCCTTCTGAAAACCTCTGAGGCAAACATTTTATTACATCATGAAATTAATTTTTATTGCCCTTCTGTTCTGTGAGGCAGAAACACAAAGCAATATGAAAAAAAATAAAAAATAATAATAAAAAATCAACAAAAGTGGCCTTTTCAGCAGCTTTGCAGCCAGAATTTCTTTGTAAACCTCAGAGGCGACATGCTCTTCAGATCGATGAGCAAAACTGAGGGGGTAATGACACATCGTATGAACTGAGTCTACTGAAAAACTCTCCGTGGTAAGGGAGTGCTAAATGTTATGGGACCACCTGGACCATCCTGCTGACTTGCTCAGAAGCATGTTTCTGCCTCATACACTGGTGGGAGGTGCACACATTAGCTTCTGCTTTTGCGTGGTCAGAGTGTGAGCCCACCAGATACCACATTAACTTTTAGGGCCTGCAGACTTGGAGCCCTGCTGCAACATCTGTTGCAGCTTTCTGGCCTGACAGCTGTGGCATAACCGCTGAATTAGGGAGTTTAAAGGGAGATCATGGGGTTTATCCTCCCCATTTGCAGGTGGGCAGGAGATGTCAGGTGAAAAATTCAGTGCTGGGGTTTCACAGGCAGTGGCCATGGCCAGACATCCCTGTGTCCCTCAGGGGTCTCTGGGCAGCTCAGACACCCAGAATGATGCTCCCGAGGAGGTGACCTCCAGCGGCTGCAGCAGATGTGGGGCTGGGGGCCTCTGGGATGCAGGCAGGTGCAGGAAGAAGCCATCAGGTGAACTGGCTGTTTATATAGCTAATTGCTCCTATTTATGTAGCTGCTTGCCCAGGGAGGAAAGGCAGGATCAGGCCGTGGCTGGGTAGGTGAACGAATGCGAGGGCGTATGTGCAACATCTGAACAATTAGATGTCTGCGGCTGTAAATGGGAGCTCTGTGCATCCTGTGCTGTTAACACAGTGATGTGTGTGTGCTCACGCATGTCCTGTCAGCGTTTGTTTAATGCTTTGGTTGCGCTAGCTTTTTGCCTCTCTGCTTGTGTTTTAATGCACAGGCATTTGCTGAAGTGCATCCACTTAGCGAGCATCTGGCCTGGCCACGGCTTTGCACTGAACACACATTTTAACCATGTCTGACTCCTCAGTCAGCACCGAAAAAATTAATAGACCCAATATCCCCCTGTGCCAAGAGGGCCAGCCTTCCTTCTCTTGCTTTTCTTGCACCTTGTGTGTCCCACCTAGGCCTGGGGCTGGCAGGAGCCAACCCCAGGCAGCACCTTGCACTACAGAGGGTGCATGGGGCTTTGTAGACCTTGCAGGAGCCCCAGAGCTCTCCAGTGGCCTTTGGATGCCACTAGACTTGATTAAAAATGGGAAGCCTGACTTCTGTTTGTTCAGGGAGGCTTCAAAGGCTCACCTGAAATTAAGGAATTGCTTAAGTATTTATATTAAGTGGAAATCTAATCACCACAGTTATGCATTACCAGGCACATCACACGGCTGAGGTAATTTGCTTTGTTGGGTTAGTATTTGGACCAGTTATATGGAGTAAAGTGGCATTAAAGTGCAAACACAAGATCCAGTCTGTCAGGAAGCCTCCATCAGACAACCCTTTTCTTGGTGCCATGTTCCACAATCTGGCCTTTAGCTCTTTCTTCACAAGTCCCTGAAAGTTCAGATAATTCAAACTTCCACAGCCTTGTGCTCACCATCATGAGCCTATGTGATGGAGATGACCCAGAGATCCCCTGACACATACTAAGATGCATGAGTGATACAGGAGCAAACTCCCTCAACCTCTGCCAGTGCTGCCCACAGCAATTCCTTGCTACCCAGCATGGTTCATGCTACCCAGCATGGGCCCATTTCCAGGTCTGTCTTTTTTTTTTTCTTTCTTTCTTTCTTTCTTTCTTTTTTTTTTCCAAGATCTCCTCACAAAGAGTTGTTCTGGAGGAGGATGTGGGGCTCCTCGCCCCAACAGTACCAGCCAGGTGGGGTGAGGACAGACCGTGGGTGCTCAATGAGTGACTGACACGTGGATCTTGAGATCCAGCCGCTGCATGGGCCATTTTCAAAGTCTGTTTTCAGGGTGCACTAGTTCACACAGCCTGGAAACGCTCATTTTACAAGTCTTTGTGCTGATGGCCGCAGACGGGTCCCAACT
Organism: Nettapus auritus; assembly: GCA_011076525.1. Taxonomy (NCBI): domain Eukaryota; kingdom Metazoa; phylum Chordata; class Aves; order Anseriformes; family Anatidae; genus Nettapus; species Nettapus auritus. Next base: position 80,938,417 of record CM021767.1, on the reverse strand, counting down.
GTCCCCAAGGGGAAAACGGATCCTGGCCCAGGAGCTGGCAGGGCTCATTGAGAGGTCTTTAAACTAGGTAAGAAGGGGGACAGGGAAGAAACAAAGCTTGTTGGAGGTGTGCCAGGGGGAACAGTGGCTAGGCTGGGGGAGAAGGCAAAGGCTCAGTTGAAGTGCATCTACACTAATGCATGCAGCATGGGCAACAAGCAGGAGGAGCTGGAAGCCATTGTGCAGCACGCAGGCTATGACTTGGTTGCCATCACGGAAACGTGGTGGGACCACTCTCATGACTGGAGTGCTGCAATGTCTGGCTATAGGCTCTTCAGAAGGGACAGGCAGCACGGAAGGGGTGGTGGAGTGGCTCTCTATATTACAGAATGTTTTGATTTCGTTGAACTTGAGGCTGGCAATGACAAGGTGGAGTTGCTATGGGTTAGGATCAGCGGAGAGGCCAACAAGGCAAGCATCCTGACAGGGGTCTGTTATAGACCGCCGAACCAGGATGAGGGGGTGGACGAGGAGTTCTACAGACAGCTGACAGAGGTTGCAAAATTGTCAGCGCTTGTTCTTGTGGGGGACTTTAACTTCCCAGACATATCCTGGAAGCACAACACAGCCCAGAGAAAGCAATCCAGGAGGTTTCTGGAGAGCGTGGAATATAACTTCCTGACCCAGCTGGTTGGCGAGCCTACCAGGGGAGGTGCCCCGCTAGACCTTCTGTTCACTAACAGAGAAGGACTGGTGGGAGATGTGGTGGTCAGGGGCTGTCTTGGGCAGAGTAACCATGAAATGGTAGAGTTCTCGATACTTGGCGAAGTCAGGAAGGGGACCAGTAAAACCGCTGTCTTGGACTTCCAGAGGGCTGACTTTGATCTGTTCAAGACACTGGTTGGCAGAGTCCCTTGGGAGGTAGTTCTGAAGGACAGAGGAGCCCAGGAAGGCTGGGCGGTCTTCAAGAAAGAAATCCTAATGGGTCAGGAGTGGTCTGTCCCCACATGCCCAAAGACAAGCAGGTGCGGAAGAAGACTGGCCTGGCTGAACAGAGAGTTGTGGCTCGAGCTTAGGAGAAAAAAGAGGGTTTACAATCCACGAGGAAATGGTTAGCAACCTGCTACAGCACTTGGATGTATGCAAGTCGATGGGGCCAGATGGGATCCACCCGAAGGTACTGAGAGAACTGGCGGAAGAGCTGGCCAAGCCGCTTTCCATCATTTATCGGCAGTCCTGGCTATCGAGGGAGGTCCCACTCGACTGGCGGATAGCAAACGTGACGCCCATCTACAAGAAGGGCCGGAGGGTAGACTTGGGGAACTACAGGCCTGTTAGTTTAACATCAGTGCCAGGGAAGCTCATGGAGCAGATTATCCTGGGTGTCATCATGCAGCAGTTGCAGGGCAAGCAGGCGATCAGGCCTAGTCAGCATGGGTTTATGAAGGGTAGGTCCTGCTTGATGAACCTGATCTCCTTCTATGACAAGGTGACACGCTTAGTGGATGAGGGAAAGGCTGTGGATGTGGTCTACCTTGACTTCCGTAAGGCATTCGACACTGTTCCCCACAGCATTCTCCTCAGGAAACTGGCTGCTCATGGCTTGGACTGGCACACGCTTCATTGGGTTAAGAGCTGGCTGGATGGCCGGGCCCAGAGAGTTGTGGTGAATGGAGTCAAATCCCGTTGGAGGCCAGTCACTAGTGGAGTCCCCCAGGGCTCAGTACTGGGGCCAGTCCTCTTTAACATCTTCATCGATGATCTGGATGAGGGGATCGAGTGCACCCTCAGTAAGTTTGCAGACGACACCAAGTTAGGTGCGTGTGTTGATCTGCTCAAGGGTAGGAAGGCTCTGCAGGAAGATCTGGATAGGCTGGACCGATGGGCCGAGGCCATCGGTATGAAGTTCAACAAGGCCAAGTGTTGGGTCCTGCACCTGCGGCACAACAACCCCAAGCAGAGCTACAGTCTGGAAGATGTGTGGTTAGAAAGCTGCCTGGCAGAGAAAGACTTGGGAGTTTTGGTTGACAGTCGGCTGAATATGAGCCAGCAGTGTGCTCAGGCGGCCAAGAAGGCCAACAGCATCCTGGCTTGCATAAGAAACAGCGTGGCCAGCAGGTCCAGGGAAGTGATTGTCCCCCTGTACTCGGCTCTGGTGAGGCCGCACCTCGAGTACTGTGTTCAGTTTTGGGCCCCTCACTACAAGAAGGACATGGAGGTGCTTGAGCGAGTCCAGAGAAGGGCTACGAGGCTGGTGAAGGGTCTGGAGAACAAGTCTTACGAGGAGCGGCTGAGGGAGCTGGGACTATTTAGCCTGGAGAAGAGGAGGCTCAGGGGCGACCTTATTGCACTCCACAGGTACCTGAAAGGAGGCTGTAGCGAGGTGGGGGTTGGTCTGTTCTCCCACGTGCCTGGTGACAGGACGAGGGGGAATGGGCTAAAGTTGTGCCAGGGGAGGTTTAGGTTGGATATTAGGAAGAACTTCTTTACAGAAAGGGTTGTTAGTCACTGGAATAGGCTGCCCAGGGAAGTGGTTGAGTCACCATCCCTGGAGGTCTTTAAAAGACGTTTAGATGTAGAGCTTAGGGATATGGTTTAGTGGATGATTTGTTAGTGTTAGGTCAGAGGCTGGACTTTGTGATCTTGTAGGTCTCTTCCAACCTAGACTTTTCTGTGATTCTGTGATTCTGTGATAAAGGCCCATCATATGAATATGCATGAAAGCAAACACTACAGGAGGTTGCTGGCCAAATTCATTAGAGTCTGTGAGTGACTATGTAGGGGAAATGTCCTGGCACAGCTCATCCAGCTCTCAAACTTGTTAATCCTTACAGCAAAGCCATTATATGGGGAGGATGTGATGGTGATTTGTTTTATCGCTGTTTAACAGTTAGATGAACTTTGGCAATGCAACACAGACTTGAAGCCTAATCACGTGCAGTTTAAAGGCCGCAGCTGAAGGACTTTAGCTGGAGGACCTCAGCTTCTAGCATGGTCTGGCTACCTCTGAGGCAGAGAGGACACCTAGCTTTTGCCTGCTGCTAGCAATGCCCTCTTTAATTCCCTCTTGTGCTTCTGGAGAGGACCCTGATAACCAGTCTCATTCATGGGCCTCCGTCCTGTGCCTGCAATTAGCTGAGAAGATTCTGGGTCATTCTGGAATATCAACGTTTGTGTTGTCAGTATTTGAAGTGCCCTTTGCAGGCAGGGTGAAGGAATGGGGCCTTTACCCCTGTGGAACAGGATAGCTACTGCTGATGGATGATCTATAAGGACTTCTTATAGACATGATGCAGGAGAGTTCTCCCTTGAGCCCCTTTCATCGTATTTTCTCCTCGCTCCTCTTTGAGGAGGGGGAGTGAGAGAGCGGTTGTGGTGGAACTCAGCTGCCCACCTGAGTAAAACCATCACAATCCTTTTTGGCGCCATGAAAGGACTTGGAATTGCTAGCAGATGGTGACCTAACAGTCATAGGAGATCGTGGAGCTACACTGAGTGGGGGTGCCCAGTTAGCTCAGGCGGCAGAGTGTGGGACTTGTCATTCGAGGGTCATTGGTTTGAGCCCCATGTTGGGCGCCAAAAAGGATTGTGATGGTTTTACTCGGGTGGGCAGCTGAGTTCCACCACAACCGCTCTCTCACTCCCCCTCCTCAAAGAGGAGCGAGGAGAAAATACGATGAAAGGGGCTCAAAGGTTGAGATAAGGACTAGGAGATCGCGCAATAATTACCGTGACGGGCAAAACAGACTCAGCATAGAGAGAAAGTAAGATTTATTGCTTATTACTAACAAGCTAGAGAAGTGAGAAACAAAGGAAAGAAACCAAAAGCACCTTCCCCCCCATCCACCCTCTTCCACCTCCTCCCCCCGAGTGGCGCAGGGGAATGGGGGTTATGGTCAGTCTATAGCGCTTCTTCTCTGCCGCTCCTTCTCGGTCACTCTTGTCCCCTGTGCTGTGGGGTCCCACCCACGGGATGCAGTCCTTGCCGATCTGATCCAGCGTGGGCTGTCCATAGGCAGCAGCTCTTCAAGAACTGCTCCATATATGGGTCCGTACCACGGGGTCCATCCCTTTGGAGCAAACTGCTCCAACCTGGGTCCCCCACGGGCAGCAGCTCCTGCCGGGTCACCTGCTCCTGCGTGGTCTCCTCTCCACGGGCTGCAGGTCCGGCCCGGAATCTGCTCCGGCAGGGGTCTTCCACAGGCCGCAGTCTCCTTCGGGGCACAGGCTCCACCGTGGTCTCCTCCACGGGCTGCAGCGTGGAACCCTGCTCCACCGTGGTACTCCATGGGCTGCAGGGGGACATCCTGCTTCACCATGGTCCTCACCACAGGCAGCAGGGGACTTCTGCTCCGGTGCCTGGAGCACCTCTCCCCCTCCTTCTTCACTGACCTTGGTGCCTGCAAGGCTGTTTCTCACTCCTCTCACCCTCCCAGCTGCTGAGTGGCGCAGCGGTTTTTTTCCCTGTCTTAAATATGCTCTCACAGAGGCGCAAAACAACATAGCTTATTGGCTCAGCTCTGGTCAGCAGTGGGGCCCTTACCAAACATGGGGCAGCTTCTAGATCCTTCTCACAGAAGCCACCCCTATGGCCCCCCTCCTACGAAAACCTTGCCACGTAAACCCACTACATTCCACCCCTCGCCTCTGTGAAAAGCATATTTAAGAATAATCACAATATTCTCTCACTTTACAATCATCACAATATTCACAAACCTACATCAAAAAGAAAAAGAATTCCCCACACCAAAATAAACACAACATCATCACAACACCGACAAGGTGTACAATTTACACACACACCACCCCTCGTCCCTTCACCACACTAACATGAAATATATTCTTTCACAATATTACATTATAACAATCATCCAGTCCATGTTTTGCCCGTTTCTTCTCTCAACTATCATCCTTATCTCAAATTCCTCGCTCCTCTTTGAGGAGAGGGAGTGAGAGAGCGGTTGTGGTGGAACTCAGCTGCCCACCCGAGTAAAACCATCACAATGAGTTTTGAGGAGAATGGCTGAGCTCTAGGCAGGTGACAGGCTCTGGAGACAATATTAAGTTGCCCTGTTATGATGCATTGACTGGTTTTACAGACATCTCCAGGAGGTGAGGGCTTTTTGAGTGAAAACAGATAATTCCAGTTCACATATATGAAGGCCTTTTCAGTATCATCAGGGGAGATGAGAAAAGTACTTCTGGTTCATACATAAGATGAAAGAGGTTAACAAGGAACTGTAACAGGAAGACATATATATGTGAATAAGTGAGCAGAACAAACAGACCTCCAGGTACTAGAGGCTTGTGTAACTCTTGAGAATTTCATCCTTACCGTTTTCACAACTGGGTCATGGAAAGTTGCTGATGGGGTCAGCCTTCAGCTTGATATAACTCAATATAATTGATTCTAATGGGTTTCTTAGGTCATAAAACATGATTTCCTTTAGGCCTTCATTCTGTGCTCCTTGGTTGTATTTCTAAAACCCTGGACAAGTCAAAAATGCATACTGAAGTGGTTGCTCATACTCAGGACTTAAATGAGACTGCTCTCTATCATTTTTACAAGATGATGATGAACAAGCTCTCCAATTCACTCTACTTATTTTCCTTAATATATAAGAATAGGAGTATATGGTATTACAGCTACATAATATGAAGAGAGAAGCGTAAGAAGGCTAGGAGTTTCCAGACTATACATTTCTTTGGTATGCACTTATAAAGAAGACTTTGTCTACAAGGGAGATCTCTGCTGAGGGCTCAGGCTAGCCCAAACCCACGCTTTCACTATACAATCATGCAAACAGCCTTTTGTAGCCCAAGCTGAGGGGCTTGGTGAGGGGGACATGGATCCTGAGTGCCTGCAATGTATCAGCACTAGCTCATCTGGGCTCAAAGAAGCTCCTCCCTAAAAATCAGGATCACCTTTTTTTTTGAAGGGCTTTGGAGCCCTCATTGCACAGATGAGCAGAGGCAGGGACCAGCCTGGCAAGGGAACAATATCCTACAAGCACTAAGTGTTACCCCCAAGGTTTAATCAATGTCACACAGCAGTCCTCTCAAAGTATCAAAGGATTAGTTTAAAAGCAAAGAGATCTTTTCCAAGGAGGTTATGACATTTATTATGCAGTCTCTCTGCCCATGAGGCTGATCCACAGGTGTCAGAAGAGAGAAACGAAGCTAAAAATAGTCCTTAGTTCACAGACTGTACAGAAACACAGCTCTGCCCACACCCCTTTGGAGCTAGCAATCCTCTCGGTGCTCTCCCATGGTGCTCAACACCCCTCTGGAAGCAGCAGTGCTACCCATGTCCCCAGTCTGTTCAACAGTATGAACTGTCCTTCACTGCCTTACAGGGACCTATTTCATTCCCCAAAGTAGGGTGCAGCCTGTCTCAAATGCCCCTTTCCATACCCTGCCAGAGACAGAATCCCAGAAGGGCTGAGGCTGGCAGGGCCCTCTGGAGGCCACCTGCCCCAGCCCCTGCACAAGCAGGGACACCCAGAGCAGGCTGCCCAGGCTCAGGCCCAGGTAGCTTTTGAAGGTCTCCATGAAGGTCTCCATCACCTCTCTGGGAAACCTGTGCTGGTTTTCACTGAGCCGCACAGCAAAGTGCTTCCTGATGTTCAGATGCTGAGTTAGGTGAGAGGAGTGATGGCTGCAAGGAGGCCTGGAGTCTGAGATGCCTGAGTGCAGGCTCTGGCAGAGGGGATGCAGACGGCTTACTGATACCGGCATCAGGTGATGGGTGACAACACACAGTGGGGTGCACATTGCAGAACTGAGGTTAACAGTGGCTACTTCCCAAGAAGTCCTCACCTGTTTTCTCAGAGAGTGCCTGGATTCCACAGCAGGAGACACCCCAGAGTGCAGAGCTGCGTGGTGGTGGAGCAGAGATGAGCCATTCTGGAGCAGCCAGCTGATGCTTCCAACAATGCCTCCTCGTTGAGATAGGGTAGTCTCCAGGGGGGAGAGGAGATTAACCGTGAACAGCATTGTGGTGTACTCCCAGGGCAATTCTTCTGGGTCACTGAATGCAGATAAACAAAACCCACAGCAAAGTTAAAGGCAACGCCGTTGTCTAGTCACAGCTACCAGGACAGTAGGTTTATGAATCCATTTCCTTCCGGAGCAGCTAAAGATTTGGAGAAATTAACCATAATATGTTGATGTGAAGATTTATGAGAGGATCAAGGAGATATGAAAATGAAAGAGTCAACAATATCAGAGCATGACACGAGATAGTCAAGTATTTTATTTCCATTGCATTCATTATTGTCTCTCGGTTGTCAGGAAATAATCTGAGAAGGGAGACTGCATAGCAGAGGTACGGAAAATAGATGTGATCATTTTCCACAGACGCAAAGAGTACCACTCTAGATATTTTATAACTTGCTAATGTTTTATGTCATTTCTTCAGACATCTGTGCATTGGAGTGACTGAGAACTGCAAATGATGTATAGTTAAGATATCCCCCTATAATTAGGCTGAAATAATGCTGGATTATTCTAGTGTAATTATAGGGGGCTATTTTAACTATTAGCTCATTAAAAAGCTATGATGCAAATCTCGCTCTGAAAGAGATGAAAAAATGAGGGTATATGAACAAAATGTCAGTGGTCCTCTGCTAAGACCAGATGAAGAGGTATAACTACACTCAATTTATCAGTCAATATATGTAATTACAGCCAGGGTTGCATGGAGCCTGCAATGGCCTTTTATTGTGTTTAGCATTTGCAGATGGGCTCGGTGATGCAGAAATGCTTGGGAAGGAAAGGTGGTACCTATGCAAGAGGGTGAACTTCAGCTGAAATCAGTTGGGGTTTCACGTGAAGCCCTGCCACGTGCTCCTCTGTAGATGTGAGCTATCATCTAATCCACCTTGCACTCCAGCTGGGGCACACAGGGTTACAGAAGCCAGCACTGCAAGGCTAAAATCCATGAATCAGTGCCATGGTCCCGTGATGAGGCCAGCACTGGGAAGTGTGGAAGCGTTTACAGCTGGTGTAATCCCTGCTGGAGCATGAGGTGCTCATCTGTGTCTAATCTGCTTGGGGTCACCACTGGTCAAGTATTATGGAGCTAGGCTCCTTCCAGTGATGCACAGTGCCAGACAGGAGGCAATGGGCACAAACTGGAGCACAGGAGGTTCCTTCTGAGGATCAGGAAGCATTTCTTTACTTTGCAGGTCGTGGAGCACTGACACATGTTGCCCAGAGAGGTGGTGGAGTCTCCTCCTTGGAGACTTTCAAAAGCCACCTGGACGTGGTCCTGGGCAGCCTGCTGTGGGTGCCCGTGCTGTATTTGAACCACTCTGGGATTCTGTGAATTCAGCCATTGCTGCCACCTTGCTTGGGGTGATTAAGAAAACATTTTGCTTTGCAAATGCAGGCTGGTGTGCCTGCTCTGCCCAAAGGGGCATCTAATCTCTGGCATCTGACAGCAAGTGGCAGGGCAAAATAAGTGAGCAGAGGCTAAATAAGAAAAATGACTTCTTGCCCTCAAGCATTATGGAAACAAATGGTGAAGAATGTGCCCTCGGGGAAAGGAGAAATGAATGAGATGAATGTGTAATGTCCAATAAGTACATGTCGAATCAAAGAGCTCACTCTTAAAGCATGAAGTTAGCAGTGTCTGGTGAGGGCAAGGAGAAAAGAGCCAGCCGGGAAATTTATTGTCGCGCAGGACTGCACGGTATGTAAATCTTGCTGGAGAGCTCTTTGTGGCTGCTGCAGGCTTTTGAAAGGCGGAGGTAATTAGTGAAAGACTTTGTTTTACAGGAAGATCACGAAGGAGCAAAATCAACAGAAAGGCAGGAATGGCTCGGGCAAACCTGAAGTCCCAGCCAAGTCCCTTTGTGGTCTGGTTCTCGGCTCCGAGGGCTGGAGAGGAGAAAAGGGAGGGGGGGCTGATGGAGAAAGAGGGGAGGGAGCCTGGGAGAGGGGCTGGAGCTGGCCCCAGCTGGATGCTGGAGTTTCTCTTTCTCCCCTCTGCTTTGCCCCCATGGCTCAGCCCAGGAGCTGAGGGGGCAGCAGAGCTGGGGGCACCAGGGAAAGGGATCACAGCAAACACTGAAGGACAAAGGGGCAGAAGTGAGTGGGGAAGGAAGCCCCAGTGTTTTGCCCAATGTTTTTATTTTATTTTATTATTATTATTATTATTTTCATTTGATTAAAGGCTGGGTGAAGAACTAGCATTTGAGCACACACCCAGGAAAGCCAGCAGAAAGCATCAGTGTGTTCATTACGTCCACAAGTGACCGGGCACGGTGCACGTGGTGAGCTCGTGCTAGCTTGGCAGCACGGCAGTGCACCCCAAAACGGGAGGACAAGGCTCAGGACCGACACGGAGACGTGAGCACGGGAGCTGGGCCAAGGTCTGCGAGGAGCAGAGGACCTCTGCGAGTGGGGCTGGCGCGTCCCTGCTGCATGGAGATGCTCCACGGGAAGATTTGGGCACATGCTGGGGACTGTCTCGCTGGTGAGAGCTGTACCCAGAGCCTCGGGAGCCACTGGGTGGCGTGTCGACACTTCAAGACGTGGAAGAGCCGGGTCGGTGGAAAAAAAACAAGGCAGAAATAGATGGAGGTAATTTACGTGGCCTCCCTTCGGAGCGGGGCGAGAACAGGTGAAACCGGCCCTATGTACATGAGGGAAGTGGTTATATGTCATGCCTCTTTTAACAAATAACAGTCCGAATGATCAAGTGTGCAGGAGTAAAGTTCAGGGGCTGTAAAAGCAATTAGCTAATGACAAATCACGGCTCTGCCTCGCCTTCGCCAAGCAGGGCACGGAGAGGGGATGGATGCAGGTCCCCTGGGCAGGCAGCTGCCCCAAAATCAGTCCTGGTGCTTAAATGCTGCCCTGTCAGCAAAGGGGAGTCTCTCTGCTTCATGCCTTATTCTACTGGGCACCAGTCAGGCCATGGGCACAGTGGTTTGGGCTGGGGGCTGGCAGGGGTAGCAGGCCCCCAGGCCCGGGCTCTGTTTTACAAAGCTGTCCTTTGGTAGAGGGATGGCATCTCCTGGGCTGTCACCTTCACCCGCTGGGCTGAGGACAGCTGGCTTACCAGCAGCTGGCCCTGGGCTGGAGAAAGCCAGGAGGGAGATGTCAGCAGAAGTCAGGAGCCAGAAGGACTTTATCTTGTCACCCTCTGGACCTGCCACATTTTCTTCCTGACTCTGTTTTGTCCCTGCCTTATCCATAACCCCTGTTGCATTTCACGGGCTCGTTTCCCTCTGATTGTTTAACATGGTTTGGACAATATTTGTAATGCCTCTCTCAGCTCTGCTCGCTGCCTGCAGTTCTCCCTGAAGGAAAGCAGGCTCCAAAAACTCCTGCAGCTGGGCCTGCGAGCACTGCAGCGGAGAGCCGCTTGGAGGAGTTCCTCATCCCCTGGCAGGGTAAGAGCCTGGAGCACGGAGAAGAGAAACTACCTCGATGTGACTAGTGTCCTGAGATGTGTTTTATCGCTTTTTATCAACTGTCAATACCAATGAACAAGCAGCTCGCTCTGAGGATGTTTCATTTATATGACACTGGGGCTGGGACAGGAAAGGGGAGAACAGTGCTAAGATAAATGATGCTGCTTTCAGCTAATTCAGATAAACACTTGTTCGGAATGCAGCAGCATCGCTACAAATGCTCCATAGCGTCTCTGAGAGCTCCCATGTTCCTACAAGCCACTGACCTGCCTTCATGGCATGGAGGCGTCAGCAGGAGAACCTCACAAGTGGCGAGAGGCAGGGAAGAGGAGTTATCAGCCAGGCTGGGGCTGTGTTTGCTCTTGTGTGGGCCACCCCCAGTCCTCCACCTTCCCTCCTTTGTGTGAGGTACGACCATTAGGCATGTCAGCTCTCAGCTACTGGCCGTTCATCACTCACCACTGGCCACCAAGTCACCGTCCCTTGCTTGTGGCCACTGCAGGTGAAAGGAGAGGCCCTGGGTGAACAGGGGCAGAGGGAAGGGGGTGGGCAGAGCAGGGGGTGACCACCTGGAAGCACACACACACTCTTCTCCAGAGTTGTGCTCTGAACACCAGGCAGCATTTCTGTGCTGTGAGGTGGCAGAGCACTGGCACAGGCTGCCCAGAGACGTGCTGGAGTCTCCCTCCTTGGAGATTTTCAACAGCTACCTGGACGTGGTCCTGGGCAGCCTGCTCTGGGTGGCCCTGCTTGGGCAGGGGTTGGGGCAGGTGGCCTCCAGAGGGCCCTGCTGGCCTCAGCCCTTCTGGGGTTCTTTGATTCTTCTGGCTGAAGGAATCCTTTTTAGTCCAGCATGGTGGAAATGAGGAAAATAGAGGTGAACAGTCCTCTGTAGTTTGTCCGTTCTGCAGCAAAACCGTGGTGGTACTGGCAAGGATTTCCTGCCTGGCCTCGGGACAGTCCCTTGCTGCCTCCAGTGTCCCCTCTGTCAAAGCCAAAACCCTTGGTGACTGCAACCAGTTTGAGCCCTGTGAGAGGAGGGTGCTTTGGGGTGTTCGGGAGTCTGCTCAGAGGCTGATGCTGTGGTTCCTTTTTTAAAGTGAGCTCTGGGAAGGGGCCAGGCTGCTGGCAGGTCTCTGCCCTCCCAGAGCAGTGGTCTGATGTGCCAGCTCTGATGGAAGAGCCACAAGGGGATCATCTCGCATCCTTGCAAAGGACAATAAGAGGGAATCCACACTACAGCACCTCTCCTTCGGTGGTACAAAGGTGCCATCAGCCCCATCCTGCTGCCCAGGAAACCGAGGCAGAGAAAAAAACCGAAGCAGATCTCACACTTTGTCAGGAGGTCTGTGGTGGGACAGAGACCAAACCTTATGTCTCAAGTTCTCAGGTAATCTGCCCTTCTTGCAGGTTCTCATAAAGATCCCTGGGGAGAATGATGCTTCATCCAGACCAAGACCAGGACGTACCTCTCCTCTGAACAGCACCCCACATGGCAGCTGGCTCCAGCAGGCTGTAGGAGGCGCACCAGTGAGTCTAGCGAGATCCCAGGCACAGCAACCCCAAAGTGGCAGTCGCTCCCATCTCAAGCAGGATGGAGACAGGTTTTGGAGGGCAGCTCCAGAGTCAAGGAGTCACTGGTTAGCTGAGCATCCCCTCCGGCGGGCTGCATGGATGATCGTGCTGTGCAGTCCTTAGTTGGTGGGGGAAGGAGATCATTACTCCTGCCTTTTTTTTTTTTTTTTTTTTTTTTTTTTTTTTTTTCTTTCTTTATTCCTTCCAGGATAATAGATTCCTCCCCTCCCCAATTCTGTTATTCACATGAGATCATGTAGTCCAGGACATTCTGTCCTTAAAGACAAAATGGAAAAATGAGCAGAAATAATGATATAAGTCAGAGAATATTACACTTAATGAGTAGGACTGCCTGCTTTGCCTCCCCCTGCACTGTCCAAGAAAGTGCCGATAAAACAGGGTAGATATGTGACTTGATGCTGGTGCCTGAATACATTAGTCAATTTTAATCTTTTTATTTTGCAATAATTACAGCATCGACTGTGCCCTTTCTGTCTGAGAGAAAGTTTATAATGCTTGGGAGCACCTGTGTGAGAAAAATGGCTTTTATTGATGCGTTTCCATGTGATGCTTTTGCACAGCTTTGATCATGGCCCCAAAGCACCGGGAGGTGATGTTCCTGCTCAGTGCCAGCTCCAGGCTCTTGGCACCTCAGAGGGTTTGTGGGAGGGCACGGTGGCACCAGCCTCACTGCGAGCTTCTGGCCTTGCTTTCCCCACGCGTTTGAATGTCTCCACACCCACGTTTTGGGGAGGGCACTGAAAAAAAACAAGTTTTGCCAAAGCAGGAACATCTCCCAGGATGTTGGGAGGGATGCTGGGGCACTGCAAGTGCTGGGTGATGGAGGCGTGGGGTAGCCCTCGTCTCACGAGGTCTGGGTGAAAGCAATGCTGGTGGTCCCCTGCTTCCAGGAGCTCTATGTGAGGCGTGAAACCAGCATCTCCTGGGTCAAAGTCACCTCCATCCCCTTCGCACCCACTTTGCTGCTGCTGGTGCTGCACAGCTGGAGCCAGCTGTGACCCATGGGCAGCCTTCCCCCTCCTGCTTTCGGCTTACAGGTGTTTTTAGTGTTCACCTGCTTCAGTAAATAACACTTTTGCCTAGTGATAAATGTGCTCAGTCTTGTTTATTCGGGAGGGCAGCCGGGATTCTGAACCCAAAGCTGATCACTGAATTAGGCACGTGCTGGGTCACAGCAGAGCCGTAAGCCGGCGGGGTGCTGCGGGGAGAGTGCCTGGCAGGTGAGCCCACCGAAGATGCTGTGTTTGTTTCATTTTAGCATTTCTCAATTTCAAAACAATAAAAGGCTGCTCGTGTGTAAACTTACTAAACAAAGGAGGCTGCCAATAGGCCCGACAACGTTTCCTTGGTAACATTTCTTAGCTTTTACCCCAGTGATTGATATCCAAGGATAGCCATTTGCTTTCTGCAGACGAGCAGGAGAATAGGGCTCAATGATTCCCTTCCTGGCTCCTGAAAGCCGAGAGAGGAGAAGCAATCCATTACAGTCGGTGTGGTTTTACTCATTATTTAAAGGGAAAAAAAAAATGAAGAAGAAAAAACAAACAACAACCCAAGAAAAACAGCAGACAAATTGCACTTGGCACCTGATCCAAAAAATCCCGTACTTGGTAGAAAAACTCTTTCGCTTCACGCGGCTCCAGACCAGACTCCTGATGCGTGCTTCAGACTGGCTGTCATCTGACCACGTTTCTGTGCTGTGCCCTCCGCTTTGCCTGATTAAAAACCTTTTGTGCAGGCACTGTTTCTTTCTCTGTTTGTTTTGGCATCTGCCCTCAACGCCACCTACCTTGGAAAACAAAACTGGCCAGCCACTGGGGGCTGGCTCCTGCTCTGATTTAGCAGCCAGACATCCCCAGATTTAATACAAGTGAGGAGAGTGGCATTTGTGAGCCCAGTCAGAGCTTGTCCAGCAGCAGTTGTAGGTGCAGAGGGGTCTCCCACAGATGGAAACACACCTGGCACATTCAGGTGAAGCCTTGGGGCTCCCCAACCCCATGGGTCTGGTGAAGGAGCTGGGGGCAGTGATGATTCAGTCCCATTTGCTTCTCCGTGGCCATGCCTCCAGGCAGCCCTGTTTACAGAGGGCTTGATGGGAGCTGTCATGCTAGCTCTGTGCTGTTTGTCATGTCCTCCCTGGGTTTTCTTCCTCACTAAAAAGTTTTCTCCCTACCGTGCCCCTTTTTGGGGTTTGAAGCGAAGCTAACTGCAGTTCTGCCCCCCTCTCCTGTATCCCCAGCGATGGGCAGCAGCAATGTCCACAGGAGGAAATGGGGTAAATTTACTCCAGCACCCCAGAGATCATTGCAGCCAAACAAAAATAGAGAAATTCATACAAGGACACGTCTGTTTTTCAGATGCTTGGACACCTGAGAGGTTCATCCTTTCTTTCTTTCCCTTGTCCTGCAGTTTATCCCAATTTTAGCTTCTTCCAAGCCTCCCCCAACCAAAAGTCCCTTTCTGCTCATGTCTCCTAAACCCATCACAGCCCTTCACCATCTTTTCCTCACCTCTGCCACAGGACTCCACTCCTCTGCAGCTCCCCCAGTGCCACTGGTGGCCCCCAGAAGAGAAGCAGAGATGGCTGTGGCCAGCTGGTGGCCTGTCCCCCAGCCCGGGCACAGGTCCTCAAGGTGGCCCCGGTGGGCTGATGGATGGGTGAAGGACAGGCAGTGGGACCACAGCACACCTCATTTCTGTTGGGAAAGGGGAGCAATCGATGAACATACAACAAATCAATGCTGTTTGGTTGGTTTTTGTTTCTTTTTTTTTCCCTCTGTGAAATGTGATCTTCTCCATTAGGATGCCAGCCGCTGCTCCATTAATAGTTCATATTCAACCGCCAGTGCTAGGTGGTACCCAAGGCCTGAGGAAATGTAAAATTAAAAAAAAAAAAAAATGGACAGCAATTGATCCAGCAAGTTGTATAATCATATGATAGAAGTGGGAGATTTTATTTTTGTAAGCTGAGTACCTTACTTTCTGAAGCCTGAGATATATTCGCACACTACAGAAGCATTATATTGCTTATAAAATTATCCACTCCTTTTTATAATCCAGCACCAGTACAGCCTGTCCCAAATAACTCTTTTAAAGATGCCCTCCACAACCGTACTGTGCACGTAATTATTCCTCTTTGTTTTTCCCTGTGACTTTTTTAACCCGGTGTCTCCCTCTTTCCAATGACTAATCGCCTGGACCTGCGGGCATGAAGTGTGCTAGTCCTTTAAGGACACCATCCATCTCCCAGCTCCAGCACTCTTCTTGCTGTTTCTCTTTCCAAAAAAACTGAGATATTTTGGTGGATGGGTTTGCAGGGTTTGGCAGAGGAAAAAGAGGGGACCCCCTGCAGATGGAGAGAGGTGGCCAGGGGGCTGCAGCCCTCAGGGACAAGGAAGGGCCAGGCTGTGAATGGGGATGTGCAAACAGGGACCTGAAAAAAATCAACCCCCTGTGCCGAGGCTCACAACATTTAGGAGCCCCCTGGGCTGGTGGGGTGCTTTTCTTCTCTGCAGGTAAACTCTGTGCCTGCCTGCAGCCTCCCCAGAGCCTGCCCGTGACTCATCCTGGCTTCAGCGCCAGCCCTGCTGCCAGGGCCCTGCCAGCCGCTTTGCCTCTCTGCTCACTCCATGAGTTTCCCCAGCTGAGCTGCTCTCAGAAAACACCTTTTTTTTCCCCTCTCCTGACCCCAAATACTACCACCAGAACACCAAAAACAGCAGCTTTCTGCTCTGCCACCCAGCCGCCCCTTTCAGCATGGCTTGTAAGAGCCCAGCAAAGAGATGCAGCGTGCTGGCTACACCACCCGCGGCAGCTGCTGTCTCTCTACGTGCAGCACCAAAATGAAACTTTTCCCATGTGCCACAGAAATGGGTTAGGTCACCAAAAACTTTCAGACTCTGCAGATACTGGCAAACACCTTTGTGTTGTCAGGTTCGTGCTTCACAGCTTTACCTGCACTCGTGTAGGTGGGAGGCATCTAAGAGAAACTGGCCTCTAGGAGCAGGTAATATTTGGAGATGTTCTGGAGATGTTGAGGAGCACTGGTGCTGCCTGGTTCTGTCTGAACCCAGCTAGAGCAGATGTGGCTTATGAATTACTGCTGCCACCAGTGTGAGGGGCATACATCTGCTCTCCATAGAAGGAAACTCAGTCTTCAGTGACCTAGACCTAAACATTGCCAGGCAGAGAGGAAGAAAGAAAGGGCGATATCCCAGAAAGGAGACCCTACGTTACATCTGGATTATTGTCCAGGGCTTTGCTGACCTGGAAAAGGGGGACCTTCTAGCTGATGCAAAAGGTCAGACTGACTGTTCAGGATATGTGCTCTTAGCCTTGCATGTACAGTTGAGTTAATGAAGCAAGCACACTAAATCATCCCTTTCCTTGCCACACTCCAAACAATTGAAACCAGAAACTGCCAAAGTGCTGATATGATAAGGGGGGTGGAAGAGAAGCAAGGTCAGAAGTACCCTTGTTGCTGACTTCCTGGCTTTAACACATGCTCTGTACTTCCCTAAAAATGAAGCCAGGACTCAGATGCTCTAAAAATTTGTATTGGCTGTGTCAGACCCTTGCCCTTACTACCTGGATGCATATGGCATGTAACTAAGGAAACTGAGCATGCTGCAGATGCCTTGGTTTGAAATGTCTCTGCTGAGAGCTGGTTGAGGCACAGGACTCCTATTCCACAAGAGAGCCTGACATTTTAAAAAGTTTGGTTAGGCAGAAAAATGAGTCATTCCCCCCGACCCTACTTAAAAATAAATAAATAAAAATCTGTGGGGAGGAAGGGAAAGGGAAAAAGAACGGCTTGCAAAAATCAAACCATTCCTATTCTTTATTTTCCCTGGTGCAGAACAGAGGAACAGCTGCCCCTGTCTCCTGAGGATGCCCCAGCCAGGCACTGAGCAGCCTCCAGTCCCAGTGAGCCCCCGTGGCTTTGGGCTCCCTCAGCAAAGCTGAGCCCCAGCTGGGGCAGCGGATGCCGTCCTCGCCCCAGCATCACCTCAATGTGGGGCCCTGCTGAGCCCAACCCGCTCCCTCAGCCTCATGTCAGTTTTATTTCCCACTCAGATTTTGGACCAAGGTTGGTTTTGCTGGAAAATTCCTCACTAGCTTTGCTTGATGCATTTGTATCATATGCAGTCACACCCAGGTTTGAACATTTAAAGATATAATATTATCTTTAAAGGGAGGAAAAATATTTCAGTGCAAACCATCACACATCTCTGTGGAAGCACCAACACTCACTCCTTGGCCACGATGACAGCACTTATGGATGCCGAAAGAGATTGTGCCGAGATGCTGGAAAAAACAACCTGTTAAAGATGACTGGCTCGCTGCTCAGACCGAAATGGCAACATTTGAACACACAATACGCTTGAAGATGATTAAGCCGGGGAACTGTAACGATATGTGAAACCAATTCTCATTAATACCAGACTGAAACGCATAGCCCCGTGTGAGGGAGAGAAATCTCCATGCGCCTAGTAATGGAGATCAGTGCCTTAATGATCATTACACTACTAAAACTATACACTAATACCACAGCAGGTCATGGGGGTCAGAGCAAATGCTTCTTTCTTTGTATTACATGCTTTTATGTCTTCATTTACTCCACCAATTCTCTCATTATTTCCTCCTCATCTGCTATTCACAAGCGTAATTTCTTTGGCTGACGTTCCCCTCCTCTCTCACCAAGAGACGATCGATACTACAACATCTGCCTCCCTGCAACGCGCCGTGCACCACAAGATACGTCCAAGCAGGTTCCTCTGGGACCTGTTTTCGAGCCTCGCTCCATCTGAATCTGTGAGGAGATGAGGATGCTACGCACAGCACCCAGGCTTTCACCTCTCTCTCTGCGAGGTGATGCCCGGGAGAAATCCATACACTGCCATTTGCTCTGGGAGTCTGCATTAATAAGCCATTGATGAGGGAAATAACAGCGCAAATTAGCTGAGCCCACTCGTGAATTAAAGAGAGAACTCTTGGGTTGGCGGGATGGGGCTGGGAGCCTTGCTGGGTCACAGGGCAGTGTCCAGCACGGAGATGTGGGAGAGTTCAGCCTTACCCCGTGCTCATCTAATGCTTGTGCTATGATAAATAAAGATTTATCAGTGTTTACCTCGGTGAAGCAAAGCAAGATCTTTCCCTATTTGTCCTCCAGAAAAAAAAAAAAAAAAAAAAAAAAAAAAAAAAATCTGATTATCAGGTATTAGCCTGTCTAGCCTCAGCACAACAGCGGCAAAACCTGCCCGTCTCTGCTCCGTGCATATGTGCACCAGAGCGCTGGGGCTGCTCTCATGGCTCGGTCCTTGGCTGTGGCACAATAAAGAGCTGGCTGGTGAAATAGCTGGGTGTTAAAACCCTGCTCCTTTCTCACCATGTGGATTGGGCTTGGTTTGTCATGTAGCAGGGCTGCCATATGAAACAGAGACCTCGTATCATTGTCAGCAGGGTCAGGAAGGAGAACTCTACCATGATTATTTATTTATTTATTTATTCTTCCTTTTATTTCCTGATTCAATACTGCCTGCCTTCCTTTGCTCTTTACTATCCAGCATTTCCTACTCCTGGGCTGTCTGCAAAGGAAAGCTATCTAACTCTGAAATTTAATAAAAGCCTCTTAAGTGATTTGGGAGTGCGTAGGAGAGAGAGATGTTTAGAAGCAAACATTACTGCTGGGGTGTACATGTAGCTTAATAGGATTTTCTTTGTGAATCTGAGCTCTTAATAAGACAATGTGAGATTAAGGAAGAATGGAAAGATTTTATTTATTTAGGTATCCATCTAAATGTGTTTTTGTTCCTTTCAGTGAAAAGTGTGTCAAAAGATAGCCCCATCCTAATAACGTTGCGTTGGGATTGTATTTTTTTTCCTCAGTTGCTTGTCGAACATCACTTCCCCATCCTCTCTGCTGTTTTGTCTGTAATTTTGCTTTTTCCTTTACCTAGTCTCTTCTCTAAATTTCTTTCATCCCTCTCCAGATTTTTTTTTTTTTTTTTTTTTTTTTTTTTTTTTTAATCCTCTAAGACCAGGCTGTTTCTTTCCAGAGGATGACTGAGAGGAGTGTGAAAATGAGTCTCACCAGACTTACTTGCTGTTTCCTCTGTGTTTGCCCTGGATTACTGGGACAGACCAAAGCTCTACAGATGAAAAGATGCCCACGAGCTACTCTGAGTAAGTGCCCGCTCAGGATCCTTTAGTGCAGTGTATGTTTTTTCCTAAAACAAGATGCACTAACCCAGCAGCCCCTGTAAAAGAAAAGCAATTTAATTATAGCCAAGAGATAAAAGCAGAAATGGCTCTCAGACAAAAAACTCTGACGATTATATCTGAAGTCATGTGAAAGGACACCCACCGAGGAAAAAGGAACTCGGCACAGATAACATGAGGCACTGCCACATGAAATACCACTTCCTAGGGTTTTTTCCAAAAACAAAAATTTTTCTATTTCTTAGGCTTTCTGTAGTGTCCAGGCCTGATCATGTTCTGCTATAGTGAATAGGAAGAGTAAGAGAATAGGGAAAATGACGTATTTTGAAATACAATTACAGTAGTATGTCAGAAATAGAGAGAATTGCAAGGAACATCAGAAGGATCTTTAGACAGCGAGAAAGCTGGGCAACATTATGGCAAACGAAATGGAGTGTGAAAACTCCAGGAGGCAATGGAGAATAGAAGCAATAATTGACTGCAGTCACTCCGAGGGAAGAATATATCACTGTCATCAAGGGACGCAAAATCAAAGTGGCTGGTCAGTGGTGGTCCAAAAATAAGTTGGAGAGATGCTAAAGTGTGGATAGAGAGTGTTGCTGGGTAATGCTGATACCCCAAAGCCTGCGGGGTGTCCCAGGTGCAGGTGACACCACTGCTGCCTCATTGCACAGCAGCCAAAAAGGCTTTTCACTGCCTGCATGCTGCAAGCTGCCTGCCTCTCCAGTGATTGCCAGCATTGTCACAGGGACCGTAATAGCTGTAGCTTGCTTTCTGATGAGCTGCACGAGCCCAGGGCATGATCTGCCAGCAGTGACAAGCCAGGCTGAGACCTCCCGAGAGCAGCGCGGCTGCAGGGCTGGGACAAGGTGGAGCCACCCAACTCTGGTGTTTGGGGAAGGTCCAGCACTGGGTTTTTCTTCCTAGCACCCAAATGGGTCCAGTGACTCTTTTTCTCAGCCTGCTTTTCATGTTGTGCACCCAAATTAGCAAAGAGATTTTTACGTATAAAGTAATAAAAAATAATCTAAAAGTTATAGGCCCTACCATATCAAAAATTAATATTTCAGTGTCAGCTTGCAGCTTAGGAGAATCACAGAATCACAGAATGCGTGAGGTTGGAAGGGACCTCTGAAGATCATCTAGTCGACCCCCCCTGCCAAGCAGGATCAGCTCTAGCACACTGTACAGGATGGCATCCAGGTGCGGTTTGGATATCTTCAGAGAAGAGACTCCACAGCCTGTCTGGGCAACCTGTCCCAGTGCTCTGTCACCCTCACAGTACAGAAGTGCCCTCTCATATTCATCCAGAACCTCCTGTGCTTCAGTTTGTGCTTGCTGCCTCCCGTCCTGTCACCGGGTACAACTGAAAAGAGACCGGCTCCATCTTCTTGACACCCTCCCCTCAGGTATTTGTATACATTAACAAGGTCTCCCCTCAATCTTATCTTTTCCAGGCTAAACAGGCCAAGCTCTCTCAGGCTGTCCTCATACGACAGGTGCTCCAGGCCTCTCATCATCTTCGTAGCCCCCCTCTGGACTCGCTCCAGTAGCTCTGTGTCCCTCTTGTACAGGGGAGCCCAGAATTAGACACAGAGCTCCAGGTGTGGCCTCACCAGGCCTGAGCAGAGGGGCAGGATCACCTCCCTTGACCTGCAACACGGAGGTGATATTGGAGCTTGCAAAGCTGTACCACTGCACAGGGTGCAATGAGGGGAAACGCAGCGGGATGTCAGGTGTGGAAACACAGCACATGCATGAGGACTGAGGCCAGAGAGAGCTGCTGTGTTGTGGGGCACCATGCAGTTGTCAGGCATCACCCCTGACACGAGTCCCAGAGCATGTGCCATAGTGAGTCAGGGTGTTGCTGTGGGAGGAAAGGGGAGGACAAAAACTCTGCCACCTGCTCCTGAGCGTATCTGTCACTGTGTAGTTTTCTGACTACAATTTTTCTGTCTGCCTCCCTCTCGAGGAGCAGATAACTCACCTCCCTGCCTGCCTCCTCCTTCACAGATATTCCGCTCCCTGATGCAATTAATTCACTCGTCTCCATTTCACAGGTCTCAGATGCTGGGTATCACTTAAGCCTTTGAGCAGTTGCCTTGACTTCAGTGAAACCATTTGCAGAAGTGAGAACTACTGGAGTGAAGAAGAGTTTACCTGCAATTTGCAGCAGTTGCTCACATTTCAACTCAGGACTGCGCAGCTTTCTGAGCCAGAAAGATTCAGACGCTCTATATGCAGGGTTGTTGCATTCTCCTAACGCAATGAATGATTCATTCCAGTCGTGACTGAAAAGCTCAGGGCTTGCCTGCAATTGGAAATTTACCAAAATAGTTATTCTGGAATAACTCTTGGGGTAGCGGCTCTTCTTCTGGAATGAAAATGCCCACACAGCGTTTGGCGACAACAGCCTGGTTCTGGAAGAGCTGCTCTGGTGCATTTGCAAGTGTCAACTTCCTAATGTCAGGGGCTGCCTCGCTGCTTATCCGAGCTGTGGGATTGCAGACGAGGAGGTATGAAAGGGTTTGTTTTGGTGTCTGAACATAATAGTAGATCTGATCTGCAACTGTGTTTTTGAGAGACCCATAAAAATAAATGGGTGGAAACAACCGAGCAGATTATTAGCACCAAGGTCCTCAGCCGAACCAGAGCCGTAACAGCACAATGGAACTTATTTTATGACCTAATTTGTAGTTTAAGCTTTCCATCAGAGATTGCCTGGGACAAATGGTTACATTGCTATAGTTTAGTTGTATTTCTTTTTCATTTCACGTTACAGCTGCTAGCAGAGGAAAGCTAGAATATTAGGGATTTATTTTGGCCCTTGCTATTTCTCAGCACCATCATTTCACCCCACGTCCCCCAAAGTGACAGAGTGCAGGGCCAGAATACCTCTTCTTTGCAAGCAAGAAATCCAGGCAGTCCCTCAAATGCTTTATTTTTATTTATTTATTTATTTATTTTGTGAAGTCCCCACACCTGAGGGTGCAACTAATAAGACAAAATAAAGCTTTTTGGTCCTCTGGGTACATAATAAGGCAGCTGAAGGCACAATTCCTCCGTCTCCCAGCTCTTTCCAGTTACCTTTAAAAACCAGCTGTTGGCAATGCTATGGCCAGATGAAGCCTCCAAGCGCCCTCCCTGTCCATTTGGTGGAAACACCAGAGCAGACACTGACCGGGGAAGGAATCAGAAAGAAATAAACCACTTTACTACCTGTGCAATAGCCTTTATTGTCTGGTTCTTAAAATATCCCTGTGGCCTAATATATGCTGTAAAGACAGTTTAGGCTCTTAATGGATAAACAACCATAAACAGCAACGCACAGGCAGGATTTAAGACCATCCACAAACAGTTCATTTTCAGGCATTGTAAACTGGCAGGAAGACATTAAAATCTATGCATATTGCTGGAGAAAGTATAACTGGGAAGGGAGCCTAGAACATCTCACATGTTTCTGCCCCAAGACAAATGTATTCTGGGCAAAGATTACCAACGTAATGACTAAAAATTACATCTAGGCTCAGGAGAGCTGTTTTCCATCCTCCAGGGGGACAATGGGGACAGCAAAGCTTTGTGAGCAGAGAAAGGGGTGCAGAAAAGGACTCAAACCCCTGAAGGCTGAGGAGAAGGAGAAGCTTCCAAGCACAGCCAAGCCTGTGCCTGTGCTCCCGCTCTGCTGTAGGGTCTCCAGAGTCAATATTGCATGTTATGAGGAACACGTTCTGTCTTCGGGAGATGAAAGCTAGGAGGGTCTTATTTTCTGGACACATGTCAGCCTATTGCATTTATCTGTGAGCCAGATTCAGGCATAGCAAGGGAGAATGTCACCGGTGGATTGGAAAAAAGGAGATTTAACTTTTTATGCATGTGTTCAATCCAGGAGCCTGAATTATCGGAGCTAGTATTTTCCTAATCACCACTATTCTCTGTGTACCCTCTTTCAGAGTATTATGTTCCCTGGAAAACTGATGCTAGCTTATGAATAGGCAATTACTTGTTTCTTCCTTCCCGCCTGGAGGAGGGAAAAGAGGAAAGTGCCTCAAGGATGCCTTTCCACTTCTGGAAGATGGCAGCTTGCAAATTCAAATGATGCTTTCTTTGTTTTTTTCCTTTACGAGACTCTAGGTAGGAAAGGCTTTAAAAAACTGCACAGCATAGGATCGCCTATGGAGGTTAGGAGGGAGGCAAGCATAGGCTGACGTGAGGGCTGTTACCAGCAGCTGGGGATTCATCAGGCCTCAGGAGAAGACCATTAGAGCTGGAGGATGTCCTCAGCGGCGCACTGAAAGAGACCAACCCACGGCTAAACTGAAGAGTGGGATGGAGAATTAACCAGTGGTGAGGGTGGCCTGAAGGGCTGGGCAGTTACAAACTGACTTCTCTCTCATTAACAACCCAGGTAAAGCACCTGGATCCTGCCTGAAGTCTGGTGGAGAGATGGGGCAGTGCAGCAGTGGCTGAAGACAGGTTTAAAACCACACACACCAGGAAACGTTTACTGATGCAGCAAGCAAAAAGTCTTCAGGTTCCTGAGCTAAGCTGGCTGCTTCCACCTCCCTGCCAAGCATCTTGCCCTGGGAGTGATTATTTCCCTCCGATGGGTGCTTTTAGTGGTGTTTTCTGTGCAGCCAGCTAGCCAGTGTGTGGGAACAAGATTTTCTCTTTATTTGCAGGAGCTGGTATACCTAGAGGTTTGACTCAAACTTGTTTAGATGTTCCAATAACAAGATATTAAAGCTGTAATGTTTGTTACGTTAACAAGCTGTGGTGTTTGTTTTAGTTTAAGGCTTACATTTTCTGTAGTTCAGCAGGAGGCTCCCTGTTCTTTATGAAAAAAATTAAAAAAGCTGTCGCATCTCAATGCTCTGTTTACGTATTTTTCTTGCAGTCCTTCATTAAAGGTGCTATTAAAAAGAGGAAGTTACATTAAAGAACCTGTATCTCTTCATCCTGAGTGGGCTGGATGGGACTACCAACTCAACAAACATTTAAAATACATTTACTGACCCTCTCATCTTCCCAAAATTGATGTATGCTTTATATCACAGTTTAATTTAATTTCCATATTAACTCTATTATCGCTAAATATAAAGGGCATGAATTCTTCCTTTAAGAGAGAGAAATAGATCGAATTGCATTAAATGGCAGCAGATGTTATTTTTCTCCAAGAAATTCATTTAAATGAACTGCATAAAAACCTGCAGAAAGAACCGGGGAACTGAGCCTATGCTTCTTCTAGAAAAATCAGTTTGTGGCAGTTGTGTTCTGGAAACACGGTCTATTACAAAATAATTGAAAACTCCAGTTTCTGCAGTAAGAGGCCAATTTTTAAATACGATTGATTTGCTGGTGATGTACCCAACAGACTGAAGAACAGTTGAAAGCACAGTCATTTTCGCAACCCGCAGAGAGTCCTGCCCAGATCTCAGAGGCCATTTGCAGTCAGATGACTTTCAAGAACTTGTAAATCTCTCCTTGGCATTGCAGGAGAAAAACATGACTGCCCCAAGCGCTCAGCCGTAGCTTTATCAGCAGGTTGAAGACTACATTTTCATAAGAGAATTTCCTTCCCACTGAACAACTAATATATCTTTCAAAGCCATCCACACAGATACATCCTGTACTGACTTTGCTGAGGTGAATATTCATCAGGCTCCCCTTTCCCTGTGCCCATCTGATCTAAAGCTGTGATGGCTGGTTTGAGGCAGGGGGTTTGTGTGGCTGAGAGAAAGAGAATGGAGGAGCAGGTACTTCTGTTCCCAAGAGACCTGGCAGCATCTGCATTGTGCTGGAGATGAGGGCCATTGTCCCGCTCCCCATGAGTGGACTGCTTCCCATGCGTGCCCAGCTCTCCCTCCCTGGTACATCTCCATTTATTCATTTTGAAAATCTCATCATCTCCCTAAGCAGACATGGAGTACACTCCAGGAACATCCTCTCTTTCATTGCTAAAACAGACTGATGAGAAATTCACCCTTTCTCTCCTAAGATCACTTTCCTAACCTCTTATCATTACAGGCAGATCCAGCCCATAGCTCAGCTGTGTCAGCTTAGCAGATTCTTCTTAACATAGGCATTTGGCAGAGAAAGAGAAACTGCAGATTTCTTGGAGTTTATTAAAGGAGAGATTTCTCTGGTGATCCCTCTGAGGGGTCTCAGCGTGGAAAGCAGGAGTTAGCCCACAGCTAACTGCCAATGGGCAGAAAATGGTGGCAAAATATTAAATCCCACAGGGTTAGAGTATACCAAAGCCTCCCAGACTCCTGCGTTTCCAAAACACAACAAAGCAGACCTAAACAACCTGTTCTCTGCAGTGAAAAGCAGATGCAGTGGAAGAGATCCTCAATGGCAACTTAACAGAGCTTTGTTGACTGCAGTGAAGCTTCTGGCCCGTAAATTTTTATTTTATTTATTTATTTTTGAGTGTAAAATCACCGTTTTTAATGCTAAACTTACTTTAGCACTATAAATTGCTCCTGTAGGCAGAACTACATTTTCCCCATAAATTAGGCTGTGTTGGTTCTGTGGCCCATTAGGATGTGCTCAGTTATAGTTGCATGAGTTTCACAGGGCTGAGATAATCCCCAGCTCAGAGGCTATCAAAAGGCATGTGTGGCCTGCAGGGGAGCAGGGACCAGGCCCATGCAGCCTGGTGCAGAGTCAAGCACACCCGTTCCCCTTGCCCACTTTTGTCCGTGGTGCTCTGGCCCCAGCTGGACCTACCTGCCACCCTCCAGGGAGCCAGTGCTTGAGCTGTGGCTGGTGGAGCAACTTTGAAGGCTTTTCTGGGGAAGAAAATTCAAATTCTTCTGCAGCTGTGCCAGCCACTGCTGCAGGGCTGGTGCACATTCGTATGGCTTTGATGTAGTCGAAGCACGACTGAAGAAATTCAGTGATGAAAAACATCTACTGAGGACTGTTAAATGAAAAAAACAGGGAGTCCCCGGGCCCCAAACTGCAGGATAGCTATGCCTGGGAGAGGGGAAAGGAAGACACCAGGGACCCCATTTTTGTCCCCTGGCAGCAGTCTTCCCAGAAGACCTGTCCTTCCTCAGCTTTCTGGATATGGCACTTGGACATGGTGTGGAAAATGGTGCTCCTAGGGCCAAAAAGGGGGTTCGCCAACTCTCTGTCTCTACTTGGAGGTGAGAAAGTTATGCCTCTGGAAGGTAGAACATGAAAAAGTGACCCAATAGGACAACCACAGGAATGTGCTGCTTCCATGGTCACTGCCAATGGGCTTCCTTTAGGGCCTGGGGATGGATTTCCCATTCCCACCTCTGAGATTTATAAAATCACCAGGAGCTTGCTATGGGGCAGAGCAGCCCAAAACCTGCCAATCAAACATCCGGTAAATGCATCTCCCACTGTTCTTGTCTCAGCTTCTCAGCCTTAGAGGAAAAGGACTGACTACAAGGAACATCACTTAGGTCCCATTAAGGGCACAGCTGGCGGGGAATGTCTTGTCAACCCTGATAGCCTGAAAGTGCAACGTATCAGCTCAGGACACTTCAGCCCTTCAGAGCATGTAAGACACTGGCTGGCTCAGGCTGTCACATAGCAGCAGTAGCATACAAAGTGGCAAGAGGTTAGGAATGCTTTTTTTTTTTTTTTTTTAATTACTTTTTTTTTAGAAGAAGATTTAATGTAATGACTCTGTACAGAATATGGGGTAGCATGAAATTGTGCATTGCCATTTGTTTTCCCAGTGCAATTTGAACATAGACCATGAAAACACCTTAGGAGTTTAGCAGAGGTTTAAAAAGCATTTTATTATATGTGAAAATAAAGATATATCTTAAGCATCATGTCTCACATTCAGAGGAGATAACCTCAACCTTGACTTCCCTTCCAGCAGCACCTCCCTCCCTAATGGCACATTCTCTGTGTGCACATTTAAAAGCTGAAGTGCTTAGAAGCAGCCAGACCCAGCAGATAAGCAGCCATTCAGCAATGGAGCATCTCAGTCATAAGGAGAAGGCAATAAACAGACTCAAGGATTTGGATAGGGAGGAAGAGGCCAAAAGGAAAAAAAAAATCCTTTAGTATACTTGAAAATGGGCTTACTGCTTTCTTCTCCTTGAAACTGGATTATCACATTTCAGAAATAACACTTTCAGACCCATTTCTCATGGTATTTTTCAGTCTTCTGGATAGGAAATCTGTCCCACCTTCAAGGTAAAGTCTTGGAGGCAATTTATATCCCACGCTACAGGAGATACAAGTTAATTTCTTGTGTTGTCTGGTTTCTGAAGCTTACGTGTGTTATATGAGGGAGAGAAAGCATTACTCCAAATTAAACTGGATGCCCACTACCTGTTTTTCAAAAGTTTCTCTGTCCCTTGATGGTTGAGCTCAAGAGAAAAAAGCGTGGCTTTAAAACTGCGAGTGGCCCCACTGACTTCAGCGGAACTCCTATAGGCTTCCTCCATGACTTCTGAGGTCTTCTGGATTAAGATCTTCATGCCCTTACTGTGATGCAGACGTCAGCACCACTGCACGCTCCTCACAATTAGGAACCCCTCTCTTTTCATGTAGAGAGATGTGGAATCATTACCTGGCCAGATACCGAATCTAACTTTTTAACTACTGAACTAACTTTTTGGCATCAGCACCCAGAGCCCACCAACTCTCTCCTGGGTTCTCCTTCCCAAGGTTCCAAGTCTTTCCTGTTTCATTTTATCACTGGCATCAAACTGTATTTTTCTTACTTTATGAAAAACTACGACTGTTTTGGATAAAGTCTGGTATTTGTGCTGCTGGAGAAGAAATGTTCTGCAAATATATATATATATATATATATATATTCTTGATTTGCAACCCAACAAATTCTGCATTGAATTTAGGGCTTCAAATAAAAATCTGACAGTACATAGTGTGGTCCTCAGTCAAATGCAATTTCTGCTTCTGGCTGGAAAGTGGAAACTCAGTATAACCTCCATGTGAACCTATAAATCACTACAAGCTTAGAGAGGAGTTTTATGGACCATTCAATCCACCTGGTTGCTGAGATAGATGAATGTCTCATTTTACAACATTCCCAAGCAAGACAAGGTTCATCTGTTTTGCCTACGAACCTCTTACACAGCTTCATCAGTAACACAAAGTCCCGAACTGGAGAAAGCTGTTGCTGAAGGAATGGCCTTATGCCAATTCGTACCATCTGAGACGCTCTGTCCAGTATATATATTAGCAATTATAGTGCAGGGTGCGCTGCACATCTGACAAAACGAGCTGTGGCATAATCAATAAACTTAATTACCTATCATAGCCTGCCCACGTAGTACACAATTTTAATTCAATTAGAACTTCCAAAAAATGATACATAGCAGAGCAGATATATTTATCACTGAGGTCTAAATCAGCTGTGCGTGTCAAGGCTGACACTTAAAAATGAAGACATTTATAGTTTCTGGAGCCCAAAGAAACCCACATAGAAAAGCACATTCTTTTCTTCTCAAAATAACTAAAAATGATTTGTCACTGATGGAGGAGTCTCTGCCCAGAAAATGAGTCCAGAACCACAGTAAGTAGCACATTGCCTCCCCAGAGCCCTGGCAGCATGCAAATCGACTCACACACGCGGCGGTGGGGGTGGGGGGGAATCACAGCACCAGCTCTAATGAAGTGGCCAAGAGGCTGGCCCTGCCTCCACCACCCCAGCCTCCATGATGCAGCAAGTCAGGAGGATGCCTCCTGGTCCAACAGGGGCACAAACTTTCCCCTGCCTTCATAGCACAATATTAAAGTATAAGCCTTCATCACAGTTTTCCCAAGTGCAAAAACTTTCCAAGTGTCCTCACCTGACAGTTTCTGTGTTTCATCTGCAGGGATTTCTTTCATCCATACTGCTGCCCCTGCATGTAAGCAAGTTTCAGCAAAAGCCCCAGTTTTTAAAGTTCATGTAGCTCTTACCACAAGTTGCAATTTATGCTGTCCCTTCTTTTATCTCCCTGGCTTTCTTTCACCAACATCAGGAACAGCTTTTCCCATTTCCTGCAGGACTTGGGATGTGGGTGGTGGGGGTTAGATATACTTGCTCTAAATACGTCCTTCCTATGACAAATACACAAGGATGTTACACCCTGAGGAATTAAAAATGACTAGCTGGCAACGAGTATAAAGCTAATAGCAGAAAAACTAATCAGGAACAACAGACAGGGAATTCGCTGCAGAACTTAAAACCAATGGGGTGTCCTGGTCACCGAGGCAAGTCCTTTGCTATTGTAGGCACCGTGTCCTGTAATCAAATTCACAAATGTATTCATGGCCTGTTCATACCCTTTTGTTCTCGTGCAAGTGCTGTCCTTCAGCATAACAGCTGTTTTCCTTCCCTGGTGTCTACCCCCAATATGTTTATAGGCAGCAATCAGATCCTTTGTTTTGCTAGCTTTAACAAGGCGAGCTCCTCCTCCTTCTTCTGCGTGAGGCCGCCTGTTCCCTCTAGCACGTCCCTGGGCTTATTCCAGCTGATTTTATCTTCCATGATGTAGGATATCAGGTTGGCACAGATGGACTGAGGTCTTGCTGGTGCTTTCTATACCAGCATTGCTCTTTCCCTTTCTGTTGTGCAAAATACCTGGACTCTGAACTGCTTTGAAATTTTTTTTTCTTCTTTCTGTTACTGTTAAGTCAGGTTTGAGAAAAATCAGTCCATGTCATGTTTCCAGACACTGTTCATCACAAACCATGCATAGGTCCTTCCGGAGGCTGTTTGTCTGAGAAAGCCTTGCAAGGATGGATCCACACGCAAGTTAAAAACGCCACCTTGCTTCCTTCTTCACCCGTAAGCAATGTCTATTTTAAAATCCATTTAGGCTCCCTGGTCTGGAATAGCACCTCAGTTGTTGATCCCAGCCATGTCTGTCTAATGCCTGTGACTGCAACACTGGATCCCCAGGAGCCTGCAGCTCTCCTGGAAGGAGCTGTGGTCACCCATAGCAGTGGGGATCCAGCAGGGCCTCTCCAAATCACATTGTCCTTCACCCCTGCAGTCTTAGGCCAAAGCTGTTTGGCCAGGATCCCGTTAGCTTGCTGAGGTCCACGTGGCCCTGATCCTCCAGCTCTCCCTGTCGAGAAGTACCAGTCCTACGTCGGAGAGGAGTATCTCATTATTTTCTGCTTCCAGTCTGGACCCGGAGCCAGGGGTCAGCAGCCATTTCAGCTGCAGGCCTTCAGGTAGCGCTCCCGAGGAACTCTGTCCACAATACCAGGAGATGGGACAGCCAGAGGGCCCCCGAATAAATGAAGCTGAGAGAGCCTCATTCCCTAAAACCTCCTGTCTCTCCAGGACAGAAATGCCAAGCACCTGGCCTGTTGGCTCACTGCGTCAGGACAGTTTATGTGTCTTTATAAATTGGCCCTATCTTCATCAAGGAAAAAGACTGTACTCCTGCTATGTGCCAGCTGTGACTGAGGACACCAAGACACTTTGCAGAATTAAAACAAGCCACTAGGGCAAGATGTAATTTCTTTCCTTCCCCGTTCTGTTAATTTTGACACGTAAACAGCCATGAAAGCTACAGATTGCGTTGGCTTCAGCAGGGCTTTACCTCAGCAGTACTGCACATACTGGCTGATGTCAGTGAACAGCACATCTCTCCCTCCCTGGCAAACCCTCTGCTTCTGCAGAATCTAAACTTCCATTAAAAAAAAAAAAAAAAAAAAAAAAAAAAAAAAAAAAAA
>CM021767.1:80738509-80907406 GCA_011076525.1 Nettapus auritus | reverse complement strand
AAAAAAAAAAAAAAAAAAAAAAAAAAAAAAAAAAAAAAAGGAGAGTTTCCAGCCTTCCTGATTACAAATTAACCTCCAAATGTGAACAGAGCATAGCTGATGCTGTGCAGGCTCCTGCTGCTCCTGGCAGCCTGAAATGACGGCTCCAAGATGTGCAAAACCCGGGGCCTGTGCGAGCACGATGGCAGCACTCGTGGGGCCTCAGCGACAGCCCCAGGCCTGCCAACACTGCAATTTTGTGTCATCGGGAGGAGACAGAAAAGGTGTGAGGAGATGTCACGGGGGAAGGAGTGCAAAGGGAGGAAAGACAGAGGGAAAAAGAGCAGGGGGAGGTGTCTGAAGGCACCGTGTTGCCACCACTTCTCTTGCCCGGCTCTCTCGGGGGATTTCCACCTGGAAGGCTCTCCTCTCTGGTCACTGAAGGAGATCCACAGCACAGGACCAGCTGTTAGGTGGTTGCCTGTTATCTACTTCCAGGGTGTTTTGCCCCCAGTTCCCTTTTCCTCCATGGTAAGGATGAACGTTGATATTTGCGGAATACCTGCAGACAGGGCCCAGAGACCCTTCTGAAAGTGCACCTAGTACAACCATCTGCTGGCTCAGACTCAGGGTCTGGTTTGTTGCCATTTCTTTCATTTACTCAGCTGTGGCAGGTAGCAAGGACAGAGGTGAAATCTGGGAATCTTGCTGGTGATGGATGCAATGTGGGGAGGAGTGCTTTCCGGCATCACATGCTGCCCCAACAGAGGTGCAGGGAAAAGAAATCAAACAGGAAAGAAGCACTTTTAGGTGTCTGTAGGAACTGAAGGAAAGTTGGAAAAGGAGATGAGATTACTGCTGTGATTGGAAAGATGTTGTGCTTAAGAAATGGCTGGAAGACTTTAAAACATACTGAGTGAATACAGTAGAAAGAGGGTAAGAGAAGGGCATAGACTGAGGTGAAGGTCTAGGAAACGCATGCTGTCAGTGGGATGGTGGGTAATACAGCAGAGAGGCTGGAGAATATGAGAGACAGTGGTGTGGAGCCTGGGACGTCTACTCTGAAGTGTCATGGAGCCAGAGGTGGCTGGAGGTATTTCCCAGCTGACTTTAGACAGACAGGAAGATTCAAAATCAGACCTATTACAGAAAATAAATATGTTACATGTGTGATGGGGGAGGGACAAGTCAGATCTGCTCAGAGGCTAATATTCTGTTAGCAGATGAAATGCCTGTGAGTATTAACCAGGTTTAAGAAAATAATGTGGAGAAATTTCTGTAAATAAAACTAACCTGACACTTCTGCTCTCAGATGCAAGGATATATTTATGGTGATTACGGTGGATGAGCAACGAATGTTCAGTCTTTATATTTTTTTCTCCTGACATCTATTCTGATTTGCAAATGATAGGCCAGCACTCGACTGATTACAGGATTATGTGACTAACTTCCAGCAGAAAAAGAGAAATCTGTCTTTTTTTTTTTTTTTTTCCTCTGCTTGAGATGGAAGCAAAGTCATCAGCACTGAAGACTTGGCATCAGGGCTCTAGTTTATTTTCAGCTGAATATTGAGAATTCTGGGCAAACTCAGCACAGTCCATCACATTCAGATCTTTTCATGTGAGACTTAGCAAGACTCATGGCACTGACGGAATAGAGGAGAAGGCAGGAATTATTAATGCCAGCAGTATTATGTAGTGCTTGGTACCTACCTTACGGGAATAGTAGGAAACATTGCTGACACACAGTACAGTTTTATTTATTTTTCACTACTCAATCTGTTTCCAAATTACATGAATCCCAGTTGTTAAGGCTGAGATGGAAGACAGGATGATCTGGGGAGCGAAGGGGAAGTAATCTGCTTGCATGCAGATATTCTGCATAAGTTGTGCCTCACTGTGATGTCCTGTGTGAGCCCCCATGCCAGGCAGGCCTAGCATCTGATGCTTCATGTGATATGTCTGCATCCTGCCCCAGAAGAGCATGCAGCATTTGGAAATGCTCTGGAGGTCCTGAGGTCAGTCTTAGCCCTGCTCCTGACCCCATATGGCCATTGCCCAGTCACCTAGCTTTCCTTTTATTTTTCCATAAAATTACTCCTGTCAACATTGTGACCATCACAGCTGTGTCATGCTCGATGATATTGGGAATACAGGCTATGGTCACTCAACAGAAACAGCTCCTGAGTGTGCTGTGGGTCACTGTGTGGCAGTTAGGGTTGGACTCAGGACCACAGCCATAGAGGTCCCTGCTCCAGGGTAACAGGGACAGTGCCACAGCGCCAGGGGCATAGGCTGAAGGAGCTGGGAATGGCTGGGAATGCAGGGGCAGAGAGTTGGGGGTGCAGAGCAGAAGGGGGAGCTGTCAGCCTTCCCAGTCCTTCTGACAAATCCACACTGAATATTCAACTTCTTCACGAGCACAGTGCAGCGATCAGAGTTTGTGCAGCTCCTGGAGAACTAAATGTTCCAGGTAAGTGCTATTATTAGGTGTCCTGCAAGCAGAGGAGCAGAACAAGCAAGCATCCAGCTTTGTAACCTGCGGGTACTGAATTTGAAAAGCTGGAGAGGACAGAAAGGCAGACTCCACAGGAAAGGAGAGGGAATGGGAGAAGGAGATGCTCCTCCTGTGGACACAGAAGCTGCCCTAACAAAGATGCGCATATAGAGTGAGCAAAGATGCAGGACAGAGGCAAGATTTGGCTTAAGAGGTCTGAATTTTGGATATGCAGCGAGTAGCCTTGCAGAAAGAGAAATGCCGCAGGATGCCACAATGCTTCTCCACCTGGGGAAAGAGCTGTACCTAGGAAAGCAGAAATGGTGAAAGGGCTGCAGTGATGCACAGGGAGTAATTATTTGCTGTTTCTTGTAACGCAGGGTTAGGGTTTCCCCTGAAACAAGCAGGTGGTGCATACACCGCCAGCTGCACGCATTTTCACACACAAAGCATTGCAAACAGGGGATCTCCTTGCCACAGGAACTGGTGGAGAACAAGTGTGTTAACAGGCTCGAAAATGGATCAGACACACTGAGAAATGTTAGATCCTGCGGCGCCTATCAAACGTGACGATCCAGTGAGATCCACTGTGGAAGCTGACAAAGCTTGGCCCTGGAGGAACACAGCCCAGTGGGTGAGCTGCAGATGGGGATAGCCCAAAAAGGACCCAGAGAAATTAAAGAAGCGATGCCCTCCCCCCAGTGAGCCTTCCAGCTGCTGCTGCCTCCTCAGCTGCTGCCCGACAGCAGGCAGCAAGGTCTGCGGGAGCTGGGGAGAGGGAGGGGAAGCTCTCCCTGCCCCTAGCACCCAGCATGGTTCATACAGCCAAGTGTGGCTCAGGGGGAGCCCCAGAGAGATGCTGTAGGAGCACAGAATAAAGCAAAACCCCAACCTGCCCATTTTCAGCCCCCAATACTGTGGTCCCACATCCCCAGACTCGGGGCTGTACCCACACAGAGCCAGAATTGAGTCCCTGGGTGGGAGAGCAGGGATGCCCACCTTCTTCGTGCTCTCCTGAAGCTTCCCAGGGGACTGACTGAGCCTAATGGCAGAGAGCAATAATTACTACTGCTTAATCAGGACTGTTTGAGGATAAATTCTATTTAATGAGGATCCGTTTTGCATGCAGCAGGTAATTAAAGAATGTTTAAACAGGAAAAGAGGTGTGAGATTCTCAGCACTGCTCTCTGGAGGGATGGAGCAAAATAAAGTCAAATGTGGATTTGGCCAAGTGTTTCCATCAGGCAGAAGTGTCCAGAAGGATGAAAAATGAAACCCTCTGCACCTCCTGCTACTGCACCTCCCCAGGATGGTGCTGTGTGTGTGTACACACACGTGTGCAGACAGATCTTAACCAAACCCAAGCACTGCAGGAGACCTTGTGCCTGGCTTAGCATGGTGCAGTGATGGGCAGCGCCATCACCCCCAAACTCACAGCCCACCCTAATGCAATACCTCCCACACCGTGGTGCCTCCCTTCTTTTCCCTTGGCCTTCCTTGCCGATGCCAGCAGTGGTACTTACTGATGGAGGACAGGAAGATCTTCAGAGAAAGCAGTGGCTTACATGACACATACACAAAACTGTCATGTTTGGATTTTGCTCGTGCTTAGAGCCCTTTCCTCCTCTCCTGGCACTGCCCGTCTGAGCATCCTGCACGTCTCCAGAGGCAGCACATTATGAGCACAGAAATAGCCGTGTGGGAATGAGGAACGGCTCAAATAACTTTAATTCCTATCAGCTCACACTCCTCTGCAATCCCCTGAGGCTTTCACCCTCCAGCAGCAAATACCCCTGGAGGGCAGCTCACACCAGCTACCAGTTGGTAGCCGAGGGAGTGGACCGAGGCCCCTGGATGTGGCCGTTCCTCTGCCATCCCAACCAGAAGAGAAACGCACCTTACCTAACTTTAAAAGCCTGCATTGTGATGCCAGCACTCTAGACTCTCTTTATAGTCGATGGAGAATAAGCTACTTCTACATGTGACTCGCGGGATCTCTTTTAGACATATTTTTTAGGATGAGATGTGCTTACGCATCAGAAGTGCTTACTTCTCTTCGCTGCCTATAAAGGAGCCAGTATGACTAGCTCAGCTGTTGACGTGTGCACTGTAGGAATCTAAATTTGGGCAGATGAATCCCGTTTCCAACTTTCCGACTGCTGAAGTTAGGTAACATGAGTTCCACTGTGGGCATGTGCTAAATATTTGAATATATGCTATTTTTTAATTCACCCCCTCTTTGCAAGACGACCACATCAGTAGGGCTATCTGTGGGAAGAGGAAACACAGTGTGTCAATAAAACTAGAAGACATCTAAATTTCATACTTTTTTTTTTTCCTAGCACTGATTACCATGAGAGCTACAGCAGCTTCCTTAATCCCTCTGCATTTTAAATTTCACCATTATTTGATTTTCAAGTGTTAGCTTACATTTCAATTCCTGAACGTACAAACAATGATTTTGAGAACTTTGCTACCTTGTTTTCTCCTCATATTTTTATATGAACACAATCTTGTGTCCAGATTCCTTATGTTTTGAGTGTTTTGGCTTTATTTTCCCCCTTCCACTGGGAAT
The DNA here is from genome assembly GCA_011076525.1 of Nettapus auritus. NCBI lineage: Eukaryota > Metazoa > Chordata > Aves > Anseriformes > Anatidae > Nettapus > Nettapus auritus. The sequence goes on along the minus strand of CM021767.1, from coordinate 80,902,356 downwards.
TGCTATGCATTTCTTTCATAAATCTGAACTCTCAAACCCAAAGAATTATACCAGTCTCCAGTATCAGAGCAGCACTCCTCCACATTTGCTAGCTGCAAGAAAAGCTTTTCTCATTTTCTCTCCCTTCTAATTTTCTTAGTTTCGTTGATTCTTAAATTCTTTGCTGATGTGTAGGGCAGCATGTTCTGTTCCAGAAGAAGCCTTGGGAACAAATGCCTGCCAGAGAAAAGGCTTTTATAATCTATTGTGTGTGCGTGCCATTGTGCTAGTGGGTAGTTTGACACCTATTTCTGCTTGGCTCACTGCTCCTTATGGTGAAAGTTCTTTCACTTTGGAGACTTGGGAGTGAAATACTGAAGGCAACTATTGCTTTGAAGGATGCAAACACTCACCCCTTATCCCATATGGCAGATATGTTACAGGGAATTTCTTGTTAGTCATAAATGTTGGTTAAAAAAAATGATGGATGATGTTTAAAATCCACCAGAAAAGAAGTTGTGTGTGGAGGGCTGTCACCATACCCAGATTATTCTGCCTAGGAGCCCATAAATTTTAAGCAGGGGCAAACCTCTGTACAAGCACCAGCAGGATGTTCACCACCTCCAAACAAATGAGCGAGGAAGCACTAATGGTGCCCCGGGGAGCCCCCAACTTGTGGTGCAGCCCAAGGAGTGGTGAGGAGCTGGGCAGTCTCACCAAGGTGGCAGCTGAAAGGCTGGAGAGCATCTGAAGGACTCACAGCCGTCTTTGCACTGAACAGGAGTATTTTTCTAAAGAACGCACACGAGAGAGCCATAAACACGGAGAAAGTGTAGAACACGCACCCACAAAGACTAAATTTAAAAGATGTGCTTAGCAGGGAACACATGCATAGCATATGGATGCAGCTGACGGAAGAGCTGTTGGACTCCGCTCAAGATACCACTCACACAGCAGATGAACCGTCATAAATTTAAGCTACACATGTCACATCCTCACCACTAAGGTTCCCTTTAGTCGTGTGTGAACGCAGTTGAGTTGCTGGCTCGCGGCTCGCCAGCTAGCTCAGTCGCTCTCTGAGCGCATAAGCGTGGTGGGCAGGACACGTAACGTAGAGAGATCCTCAGCTGCTCCTCGCCTTCCTCCACTTCGGAGCTCCTGGGCTTTTTGCAGCCCCTGCCCTGGCATGTGTTAGCCCCGGTGCTCGCTGCCTAATGGGGGCCGTGTGCTGTCCTCCAGCTCCTCAGCTGCTCGCCGAGTGACGGGCCGTCTCCTTTAACATTTGCTTTGATACATTTTCTCGCATTAAGTTAAGCTCCTTGAGCTGATTAAAAGCCTTCCAAGATTATATCGTTGCCAAGCCTTCTACACACACAAGCACACACGCAGCCCAAGACAATCATTCTGAACAAGGAGACGAATAATAAAATCTATTCTGGATCTCCAATTATGATGTTTGTGGCTAAGTTTCTGTCCTCTGGCCAATTTTATATATCACTGAGCCTACCCATGTCTCTGATGAATATATATGAATGCCAGGTTATTATTCTTTGGCAATTACTTTCAGCTATTACAGTCTTTTAATGTAAAATACAATATCCTGACAAAACTGTTAGAACAGGTAAACATTTTCTGAGCAAAACCCAGACCTCTCATTTCCATGCAGCACTGCAGTCTTAAGAAATTTCTAGCAGCTGCTTGCAAGGAATTAAAAGTTTTAGCTTTGCACCACCCTTTTGGAACCTAATTTTATAAGCAGCTGCCTACGGTCCATTAATTTGAACCCAAGATGCCCTCTGAGTTAATCTAGTGCTAAAGAAAGCATTAGTTTCCATTCCAAAATGTACTTTATCACACATCCATGCTGCCCCGTTTGCATATCTGTTTGACTCAAGGCAATAGCAGCATGCTATTTAAGCACCAATTACATTTTGGTAATCCACACAATATATAACAAGAAGAGGAAGACTGAATGACCTTAAACCTTGTTAGAATCAGAAAAAAAAAAAAAAAAAGTACGAAAGAAAGAAAAGAAAAATAAATCCCACAGACATAAGCCTTCACTGGAAGGGTTTTCAGGGAAGTCTTGCATATTTCTTGGTAGTGAAGCTTCTTAACATTGTGCCTAATACTCAGATTTTGTGGATGTACAAATCTGGAGCTAAATATTCTGAATTTTCCAGTTCCTTTTTCTCTATTGAATCTAAATGAAATTAAAATTCTAACACCAGTTCTCTTTGGTTAAAGTCAGATGTAAGCAGAATAATGATATTTGTCCCCAGTGGATCTATATTATGGTTAGCAGCCGGTGATACCACTCCGTGATGGCAGCTTCTTTCAGATTTGGGGCTGTATGGTAGAAACACAGATGCAGAGGCAGTCATATGATTTGGGGCTGTATGGTAGAAACACAGATGCAGGAGCATCTGTGATATGATTTGGAGGATAACCTGCTGTTTGATGAGGCTATAGCTGCTGCAGGATTTGGAGGTTTCTTTGATGGCAGGTTTTGCTGCTGATGTTACTGTTACTGACTTGTGGCAAAGAGGTAATGAAGGGAAATTGCATGAATGAGAAAGTAAGTTGGAGTAGAAAAGACAGGAAAGAAAAATTATCATCGAGCCAAATATAGATAGCATTTTTTAAAAGATACTAAGCAGAAATGAATATTAATACCTCCATGAACTTGGAGATTTTCCCCAAATCTGAAATGCATCATGGACAAAAGATACATCTCTTAGCTGGAAATGTAGATTGATGGGCAGAATAGGCTGAAAACATTCTGCAATGAATGGTGCAGCCAGGGTCATGATTTATTAGTCTAAATAGAGATAGTGAGGATAAGAAAAGGCCCTGCACTGAGAGGTGATTAGATTTGACTGAACGATGGGATGCACTTGAAGATCAGTGGGTTGTGGTTATGGTTAGGTCTGAAAGGGAACCAGAACAGTCAACGCTTAAAAAAAAACCCTCCAGTGAGCTAAAATTGCAGTAATGAAAGGCAACAAGAAAGGAAGTGTTGGTGACAAAGAAATGAAGTTTCTGGACAAGTGCTTCAGGGATGGAAAGGCCATAATTCAAAGGTGAGGTGAGAGGACTAAGTCAAAGACAACACTTCAATGACATCAGAGAAACACGGGAAGAAGGCAGAGCTTTGTGCAGAGATATGACAAGCATCAGTTTAGCCATCCCCTGTTTAAGATTGCAGCCATGCATTAAGTAAAATCAGAAAGAAAATTAAAGGTATGGCTTTCATCGGATGCCTGGATTTGCAAAGCATAGCTACTATTTCACAGCCCAAAGCAGCTAAAGGTGTGCATGGCTTGAGATGGTAAGAAATGGACCAGAAAGTCAGATTCTTGTTGGGCTCTTCTTGTAAACCACCAGGAGTATGAGGGGAGGATAACAAAGTGAAGGAAAGCATAGAATTGGTGAAGAAATATGTCACAAAACCCCAAAGTGAAAAGGGCTACAAGAGCAAAGTGATAGACAAATTTGAAAAGCCAGAGGGCAGAAGATGTAGTATTCATGCTGAGGCATTGTATCAGTCCACATCTAGCTAGTAAGAGAGCTTTTGCTTGCATCATATTTATAGAGAGCCCGTATTTCAAGAACTTTTACTGTATTCTAAATTAAATTGACCACAATCTACCTATGTAAGATTCATAATGTTTCCCTCTGCCTGGCACTTTAGACCTGTGAACCCTTGAAAAGAGGAAAACATCTTGTATTAAATTTTCTAAGCAGACAGATTTTTTTTTTTTCCCTCTAGTTTAAATTTAAATTTATGTTTCTAAATTTACATATTAAAAAACTTATTCTGAAACCTGTTTGGAATTTGGATGTCTCTTTTTATCACATTTCACTTAATTGCAGCTGCTTCTGGAATTGAGGCATCACCCCTGCAGCTACTGGATGTTGAAGGACAAAAAAAAAAATGAATTGCTTGAAACAAAACCGAAGCCACATTTCTATTCTGCATTTGAGCTGCTGACATTTTCTAGATAACACCAAGAGATGTCAGAATACTGGCTGTTAAAGCAGTCTATGTTTGGAGCCTATTAAGTTGAATTCTGAGAGTGAAGGAAATGTGAAGACTTCTGGAGGGGCTGACATATACCATTACTTGCTTTATTTTAATTTTATAGGAAAAAAAAAAGACAACGGACTTTTTTTTTTTTTTTTTTTTCCTAGAGTTCCTCTTAAAATGTGACAGGTCCCTGAGAGCCTGCAATTTCACTCTAATTCCTCTGTGTATTTGAAGGCTCCACAATACAGCTCCTGTCCGTCTGATGAGGAAGGGCTGAGAGGAACTCCTATCAGAGCCTCCTGCTCTCATTACTGTTCAGTAGCCACTACTGACCTGTTTTACTCTTTGAACCAATAATTCTGCCTCTTTTTTGTTGCCACATTAAGTTGCTCAAGTGACCCAGATTGCCTCCTCTCGTTGATAAAGTTGTAGCTCCTCTGAGGTCCAATGAGTTATACCTGGGTGTAACTCTCGAAGGAGGAGTGGGCTCTAAGAGCATAGTTCAAATCACTTCTATGTCACATAAAGCAACCAGAATGATCTCGGTCTTGCTTCCTAAGCACCCTCTTGTCTTCCCACGCAGTAGTACATTTAGGGAGGTTTGCTGTGAGCGGAATTGTCCTTGGAGCTCCTTGGCATGCTCAGTCAGTCTGGCAGGACATCCCTCCAGAGACCACGCTCCCCTCAGTCCCTTGCTCCAGCTCAGTGCTGAGATGTCTCAGCACTGACCTTCACCCATCCGCTGCACGGGGCACTGAGCCTGACACATGAGATGCTTAGAAAAAACCATGAAGAAGCGATAAGACCACAACTGCAAACAGCCAAGCTGGCTCTGTACCAAGCTAGAATATCCTGCTCTTCCACACCCACAGCCTTGGAAAATTTGCACAGGGTGGGGTAAGATGCACAGGGCTGGGTAGGGTGCATATGTCCAAGGAGGGTATGTAGGGTTGGGTGGGGTGCACACAGCTGCAGAGAGCTGAGCCTGGTCTGCCAGACCCACATGGGATGTCTGCCAACCTGCTAACCTCGATCCTTGGTTAACAGACAGCTGGTGCCATTTAATCAGAGGCACCATTCACGTATATCCAGCACACCAACAAGCCTTCTGAACTGTGTTGTGCAGGGTAATGCAGGTCTATCAGTTGCTTCCTTCAGCTGCTCGCAGAGCCTTTTGTGTCTGGCAGTTTATGGATTATCTTAAATATTGTTTCTGTCTTCGAAGATAAATGCATTTAGAGGCATTCGAACATCCATCATATCTGAGCAAGAAATATTACACAACAACTTCTCCTCCTGCACAGCACTTGGCCAGAGGATTTCTGCTGAAGCTCCTGTGAAGCTCAGCCTACACTGCCCTTAGCACTGATGTTCCCCATTTCCCTCTATCTGCCTGGGCTCACGGCACAATCCTTCAACAGTACTGCTGTTGCCAGCCGCAAAGGCACCTAGGGTGTGTATGAACCTGATCAGGGCTGCTACAGGACCATGTAGATCCCTTGCTAAGCCACTGAAAACTTAGAGGAAGCAATCTGAGCATGCAGAGCTATGTCAAGCAATGCACATCCTGGTCTGGAAGGCCGGATCCGAGCAGAAATGGCCCAAGAAGCTGAAATCCTTTGTATATGATTGTGTTACTATTATGTAAAGAATCTGTAGCTAGTTTCACTTAATTTAGCTTTCCGGTGTTTCTTTTCAGGAGCTAATTGAGCTTCTCCTCAGTTTGGATCTTTGTGTTATGACTTGTAGTGACGGGGGATGCAAGAGGGCAGAGGCAGATAGCCGCTGCTGACTTGACTGTGATGGTGGAGCACTGTGCACCAGATACACAGAGTGCAATGCAAACACTTGTCTTCGCCAGCACTTTAATTCAGCCCCTAGAAGATCGGAGTGCATTACGAATGGCTCAAGCCTTATTATAAGAGGCCTGGTACCCTGATTAACCAAGCCAAGGTCAATTTAAAATTCACTGAAAAGTTCCTTTACAGTGAAGACACAAGAGGCTGAATGCTCTTCAACCTAAGCAGTAACAACTGACTCTTCCAAAGACCCTGTGACTATTAGCCTGTACCTGTGAGCTAGTCGGAAAAATAACAGCCCTCATTCCCCTCTCAGATTGGGATCAAGCAGGAGATAGACCACCAAACTCAGTTCACCTAGGAGGCTCAAGTGTAATGCAAATGAAGAATGATTTTTACAGCTTTAACTCTTTTTTAGTTTGAAGGAAAAATACCCCCTTGAAAATTTCAACAAGAAAGAGGTCAGAGAAAATTATGTAAACACCCCAACCAGTACTGAACACCCTCCAAAGGGAAAAAGTATTGCCCCCAACCTGAGATGATATTCCAGAGCACACAAGGATGAGTTAAACCCCTAAATTACTTTCAACAATGCATTCAAGGACACAATCACTTCATTTTGCTCAGTCCAGTTTTTTTTTCTAATCAGATTAATAAATATATACACCAAGAACTGTTATTATTTTGCACATGTGGGAGCTGATTCTTTTCAACATTTCAAAAATCCTTAAGCCTGCTGTTTATTTTGATTTTTTATCATTTTGCAAAAAGAAGACAGGCACCCAGAGCTCAGAAAAAGATCAGAGAGTCCAGCTTTCCTCAAGGCTATTTTTTCTCTTTAATCCTCAGGGACCTGATTGAATTTTTCTCTGTTTATTATTATTTTATATTTATTTTCCATATTCTATTTATCTATTTTGATTCCTAAATTATACCACCACGCTAAGGGCAACTGTCCTCTGTGAATCATTCCTCTTGCGCCTGTGACATTTGTGGCAGCCTCGTGTCTGCGTTCTGCTCCTGTTTGAGCCCTCAGTCCCAAACTACTTTAGGCCACTGTATTGTTTAATTTTTTCCTCACTTGACTAAGCAGCCTGAAACCAGCCGCATAATATTCTATTTGACATTAAGCCTCACATATACTTTACAGTCTGTGAGTTCTCTGGGGCAATAGCTGTCTTTTAAAATTATGTATAGCCAGGCCAGCATAATGGGGCCTCAGGCCCTAGGATGGCTCCCTCAGGCACTGCCACAGTACAGCACATATTTCTCACAGCAGAGGAGATGAACCACCAGGAGAAGTGCTGAATTCTCTGTCCCTTGGTGGCTCTGCATCCCCCCTGGAACGTGCGTTATAGCTAAACATGAGTTCAATACAGGGGTAAGTGATGACATTTAAGGGCTCATGGAGGTCAAAAGAGATGATCCAGTGGTCCCTTCCAGCCTTCGATTCATGAATCTATGAATACAGATAACAGCAATTAAAAGGCAGCTCTGTGAAAAGGTTTCCTCAGCCACTGCTGCAGGGACACTGAGAGAGTATTGCTGGAAGACTTTTTCAGGAGTGAGACCATAGAACAACTCAGCTTTCAGTGAACAGGTATCACCCTGGGGGAACGAAATATCTGCCTATTTTGGGGGGAAAATAAGGGGGAGTGATGTCTCCAGAATAATGGCATAGCTAAGCTGGAGGTATGATGACTGTATTGCTGATTCCAAAGGCTTGCTACAAAAACGTTAATTAAATTCTCCAGGGGTAATATGTAGGAGTGAGCAACCAGGAACAGTGACCAGCATTGCTGAATTTTGAATCACTCACTGACTGGCTACTGACCGTCCTTCAAATTCCCACCAGTTTTGGAGATGCTCACCTTTGCTGGCCCTGGGTTCACACTGTAACTGAAAATAAGCTGCAGCTAAAAAAAAAAAAAAAATCTGGAAATTATTTGCAAGTGTAGTCCAGGCAAGACAAGGACTAGGAGTCCCAGACAGCCCACCTATCCAAAGCTGGCTGAATGAGGCAGACACTATGTCATTCCCCCAACTGCCCAGCAGCAGGTCTTTGTCACAGAGCTGTACCTCACCTTATTGTAGAATCATAAAATCATAGAATGGTTTGGGTTGGGAGGGACCTTATAGACCACCCAGTTCCATCCCCCTGCCATGGGCAGGGACACCTCCCACCAGACCAGGTTGCCCAAAGCCCCATCCAGCCTGGCCTTGAGCACCTCCAGGGATGGGGCATCCACAGCTTCTCTGGGCAGCCTGTGCCAGGGCCTCACCACCTTGTTTGAGCCCAGATAGGGAGCTGGCAGTCTGTATGCACACTGCTGTTAACTTAATGCCCTTGTTACACCTTCACACACCACTGCCAAATGGCAATGGATCATTTATGGCCATGGAAAACGGAGCTGCCTTTCACAACCAGCCTACTTGCTTAAACAGCAGGCATCAGCAGTAATTGGCAATGCGAGCAAAAAATAAACTTTGAGCAACCTCACCCTCCCACCAAATCCCTTCCCAAACATGTATTGTTTTGCAAGCAGATAATATTTCTAGTAATGAAGCAACAAGGCAAATACAGTTCAGTGCTCTGTAAACACGAATGCACTCAAACCAACACACGAGCCTCAGGCTAAAATACTTCGAAAAAAACACTTCTTCAGATGCTTCCCAGTGACAGAGGACCTGCCAACGAGAAATGTGGACTTTTCAGAAAATGCTTTATGATGCAAAAACACAGAAAGTCATGCTAACAACTTTCCAAAGCACATGATGCTCAGGCTCCAAGCAGCAATAGGGAAGGCTAGAAACGCAGGGCTGCTAGCTGGTGGGCCTTGGCTTTGACTCAGCTCCCAGAATGACCCAGCAACAGCTCTTCTTCACTTACCATGCTCTGCATTACTTTGGCACAGAGACATCCCTAGTTCTCTGGCATGATTTCATGAAAAATTGTTTGATCTTCGCCTGCACATTTCGGCAAGGCCTGGCTTGTTTCTCCTGCCGCAGCGTGACACCTTCCTGACTGCTCTCTGTCAGGGCTGGTGTTGTCACTGCTTGGAGGAGCTGATGAAGATGTAAGTCTGGGTAACCTCAAGCCACCCCCAGCAACTGTAAGCCTGCAAGACTCTCGTGAGTGCTGGTCAGCTCCAGACACCCAAGAAGTGCTGGCAAAATTGAATTTTGCTGCAGAAGAGCAGCAGCAGAGCTGGGGAGGGTCCTGGAAAAGCAGGCCTCCCACTCCTGCCATGGCAGAGGGCCTGGGGGAGCAGTGGGGATGGGGTCGATGACAGTGATCGTGGGGAAGCCCTCAGGTCTCCAGTGCTGCCACCAAAGGCCACAGCCTGGGCCCTGACTCCTCCACCAGCAGCCCCGGGCCCCTGGCACTGACAAAGGCGGCTGCTGGAGCTGAACTCTCTCTGGTTTCACCAGCAGTCTGTTGCCATAGGCAACTGCCTATTTTGCCTATACCTAGAGCTGGGCCCCGAGCAATACACACAGCGGGATTGCTGTGATGAGATTAGCACTCTTTATTATACTATCCCTGCTCTTATCACCATCCCCAGCTCTCACGAATTCAAGATAAGGAAATTTCCCTCATGTACTCACCACGGTCTTGAACAGCTCTTTAGAGGGAAACAGTGAACGCCACTGTGTTCACATTTACATGGGAAAATTTAGGGAGTTGTTGCTATTCCTGTTTTCAGGTCCTCCAAACCCTTCAGTGTCCCAGCTCTGGCCTGGCTGCTTATCAGTTATCCCAGCTTGAGTAGCTTGAGGGTGTCCTCTGCACTAGGCTAATGTCAATATGGGACCATGCCACCATAATCCCCTCAGCTGTAACCCATAATCTTCGTCATTTGTTAAAAAGAAAAAGTATTTTCCTTCTGATCCTTTAAAACACACATGAATAACCAGCTTCTTAGTCTGGCTTTAGCCTGTGCACCACTTTCAGCAGCTGGACTACAGAGCTGCACCTGGCAAGCATACCTGTTAGTGCACAGGAAGGTAAAACACCTCTGAAACAGCTCTAAGTCTCACTGAAAGCCAAAAGAGGACTTTGCAGAGAATCAGCCACACAAAGAGATCACAGTGCTTAACAAGTTGCCACACATCAGGTGAGCAGCTCAAATGCAGGTGCAGCAGCTTTGTGCTGCCTTGGCCTGACGAGGGATCACTAGGAAAAACTAAGTGGACTCTAAGTTAGAAACAGTGAGCCCAAACTCTTTATTGCACCTATTTTCCATTTAGGTTCTTAAGTCCTTATGGAAACACCTTGTTGACTGGAAAATACCTCTATGAATGTAGCCCAGACAGTCAGAGATATTGCTTTGTAACTGGGGTTAGCCATCTAATTCCCTTGAAAATCTTAGGTTTTAGATTCTTCAATACATGCATAGCTCTAAATGTATAAGCCTCCAACTGGGTTCTGCAGAAAGATATTTATGTAATGTGAAATCTTGTTGTAGGAAACAACAAATATGGGCCTAAATTGACCTGACAGTGACCTTTTTTAATAATAGAAAATCATCAAAAATAAACAAAGCACAATGCAAATGCAGATGATTTGGTTACAGTAGATTTGATCAAATAAAACAGACAATCTAATTAACCAGTGATTAGATTAAGTAGAAGTCTCTGTATTGAGTGATGGATAATTAACTGGAATTGTATTTACTTATTTTTATTGTACTGCAGAACAAGGCACATCTTTGCCTTTCTTTCCTTTCACTGCAGTCTTTTAATTAAACAAAATTATTCTGAATGTTCTACACTGAATCTAGGCCTCTGAGTAAACACGGTGAGTTGGATTGAGAAAGGCAGCCCTATACTGAGATTCCGTTGTAGATCAATACCGCTTGGATAAATCTCATCCAACTGAGCAGCTACAATCCTGGGTTTTTGGAGCTGCGTGGCATTTATAACTCCAACTGAGTGGAATGGGAGCTGCAGGTGCTCAGCCTTTCAGGGGGCCATGCCGTTATTGTTCAAACGTAATTTATGCTTGAGAGCAAACAAACAAACATGTTCAAGGCAGCTCCTAATTTCTGCACCCGAGTCGATCAAGGTTTATTTTTATCAAGGCAAATGCACATAAGAGAATGGTGCACAGCAGATCAACATCGAAGACAGAAATGGATCTTGCACTTTGAATTCCTTATCAGAATATGATGTGGTGACTTTTAAGTGTAGGTTATCGAAGAGGCAGTCTTTTAAAGTGATTTAATTCCCTCCTTTTAAGAACTGCGATCTGGAAGATTGGTTTGGCTCCCCATTACTACCAGGAAAACCCTGTACTATTGAAGAGGCCCTTTTAATAACACAGCTTGTCAAATGTTAGATGTCATTTTAATTTTTTAAGTATTTTATTAATTGCATATTGGCCAGAGGCTCTGTAATGTCCTATAAAAAACTCTGTCACAGAAAACAAATACCAGGTCCACTGTATACACAGGTCATGTAGTCGCATGTTCCTCTGTTCAGAATACATAACAGTTAATTTAATGAAATATCTGCTGGCAAAATTCCTCCTCTAGCTGCGGGACTACTGTCTGTCTGTCTGTCTGTCTGTCTAGACACTGTTACTGCTCTCATTACCATGGTATCTCAGTGCATCCAGACCCATGGATATCTGAGGAGGAGTTAATAAGCATTAGCTCTTGCTAGGTCTCTTCAGAGGATGCTTCTGCCAAACTGCAGGGGACAGCACATGAAAACAGCATGATTCCTGACTGTGATGAGCTGCCTGAAGAGCAGAGGTAGCAGGACAGTGTGGGAGCTCTGGCATCTATTTAGCAGTGCCTTGCTATCTGCCTCTGGCCAGGTGGCAGAGCATTCATGTGTTGGCTTATAAACAGGCGTTTTTCTCGCTTGTGTGCAGAGACGAGCAAAGCTAGAGCTACTGCAAGCTCTGTGCTAGCAAAGATGCCAAGGAACACCATGTGGAGGCGGGTGGATTCTGGATGAGAGAGTGGGTAAACAGAAAGGCTCAAGTGCCAGGGGTAGCCTCGGGGGCATTCCCTTAAGGAACAAACAGCAGCTGATTATTGGTAAGAGCTAGAAAGTAAGGCCTCACCGCAGCAATTAGCTTCCTGACCTGGTCTAAGATATCAGCTAGACTTGGAACAGAAAGACCTGGCTAACCAGGTTATGTGCATGCCTGCAGCTGCTTTATTTTAAGGCTATAATTTTGGTCCTGAAATGACATTTACCCATTTACTTGTAAGAAACAGAATCTCTTTTACTTTGCAGACTTTATTTTCACTGGTGCTGAGTGCAAGTCAGAAAAAAACACACCTTCTCAACAATGTTGATCCTCATGGCTTGGATTCATAGCACGGATTCCCTCCATGCTGCGAAGAAAACATCTACTATCCCTCACATGAGTAGGCTTTCAACTAATTGGACTTGTACTTAGTCCCCACTCACATTTGAACAACCACTCTGACCAAAAGGGGTGTTACTCTGGGGGCACAATGTAGCCTCTGGTCCGTATAGATGTAGTTGGACATTTTAGCAGTCATTCTTTGTTTTCAAACTCCCTTCTCTTCACAGGGAGTTCCCATGCCTCTAACCTTTCTCACAAAAGTCTGTTCAGAGTGATAGGAAGACGGATGAGACTATGTGAGAAAGTCTAAGAATATATGCAAGTTCTCTGATATTTCTGGCATAAAATCTTTACAAGGTATTGTAGAAAAGGCTGAGTGTCAGGAAGGCATGTGTACCTCCTAAATTACATGAACAGAACCGTATCATCAGAAAACTTTACATTTCATTCTGCAGCTATTCTTTGTGATTAACAGAATTCAGCATGTTGTTGTGCATGAGCAGAAATCTCAGCCGAATCCCCCCATCTTTCTCTTCACAACACCACTGAGACAAAGAACTACACAGAATTACTACAGAACTCAAGAGTGTCTGCCAGTGTCCAGCAGCCTGGATGTATCCTGACTCCATCTCATGACACAGCCCAGACATGTGTCTTCTCCTCCTCCTCTACTTCTTTTTCCTCATGTCTTCATTTCTGGAAGGCCAGATGTTTAGATGTAGGCAAGAGGGCCTTGCCGCCACTGAGGAAGAAGTTGTTGTAGAAGACAAAGGAAAACTCCAGTTTTGGTTGGAGGAAAGAATGAAGGAGAATAAGTAGATATGGAATACCAGATCTCCTGAGAAATGTCAGATAAGAAGAATAAGAGAAGTAGTGCCTAGTTTTTCTGCACCATTGTGATATATGCAGACACCAGCCTAGGAACTGTCAGGGAACTCTAATGAGTCTCTCTGAGTTGTGTCTATGGTGCTGATTACCACTGTTCCTGCAGAAGCCACTTGTATTTGTGATTTGGAGATGTTTTCAGCAGGCAATGAAATATTAGTCGCTATTTAAAAATGTACTGCATAATTGCAGAAGATAGCATGTTCCTGTTCCAATTAGAAGTGAATAGCTGTAATACCTGAAGAAGCCCTGTGCAGCATCTGTAGGTAAATACTGCTCTTTATAAAGGAATCTATGCATAGAAAAATGCATAATAGATTTGTGAATGGTAAGGTTTAGATGCAAACTACTGAAGTAAGAGAATCACTGTTCCATGGAGAAATCTAAACAGAGCTTGAGATGTTTTTTTTTTTTTTCTAAAGAGATGCAAAATATATTGCTAGCAAATTGTGCTCTTCTTAATTCCTTGTATATCAGTAAGGCAAGCAGAACCTGAGAAAAGTTTGTCTTTACTACCTGAGAAAAGTTTGTCCACAACTCTTCATTCCAAAATACTTAGATGTGGCAACACTTTACCTTCAACCAATGCCTGAATCTGTACATCACCCATACTTGAAGCCATTCTCCACCACTGAGGTTGACTGGCTCACACAGACCACACTGACTCTTAAAACAGCCCAAGCAGCACAGCTGTAGCAACCTGTTTACTGACAATGGGACCATTCCCAGTAAATATCTAAACTGCCTGTGTTGAGATGTGCAGCAGCTGCTAGGTTACATAGGGGAAATTTAGGGGCCTCTATTCAGCATGTACACAATCATTTAGCATGTATATAGCCAGAGAGCAGATGGGTAGGCCTTCTGATGATCTATGTATTGAAGGTAGCTGCTGAAAGTGCCAGTGCAGTGTCTTAAATCCATGCTTTTGTAGATCCAGCCCTTAACTTATGGAAAGATCCCATTTCACTCCCATCCTAGAATTAATAGCATCTAATCAGCTTCTACATATGTTGTGGCAACACAGGTCCCTACAGAAGGTATCCATGAAATCAGTAATGAACTTTAAATGAGCTAAAACAATGCCACAGATCTGTGAATAGAGATAGATCTGGACAGTCAGTAAAAATGCAACCAGTTCTGCAGCTTCGTTTCATTCCTGCGTTTGGTGAGGTGTTGATAGGACTACAAGGGCTAAGTTCAGGGCTTTGATTAAGCAAAAACAACTCTTCTCACTAGTCAGAACTGCATTTGCCCATTCAAAGTCTGATTCTGACCTAAGATCTGTGTACAACATGTTTTTGTTGCTTTCTTTGCATAATAGTACAGCACTGAAAGACCTTTGAACAAACTTACTTTAAAGAAAGGAATAGAAATATATATGGGGTAAGACTGCAGGCTTGCAAACAACAGGAGTACCTGAGAAACCCTCTGTTCTGCTATTGATCCAAAGGAGTGCTGGAAACATTACTATGGCAACAATTCTTACCCAGTGGAAGAAGCATGCCATTATCTGTGCATAGGAATAAAACGAGAGGAGGCGTTTTTTCAGAGCTGTTGCCCACCTCCCCTCGACCACTACAGATGTGCTGACCTTCAGGCATGAGCTCCTGTGGCAGGAGCTTTCAGTGAGATATGACCTGCAGAATTATTTATTGGCCCAGGCACAGAGAATAAAGAAATTGTATTGAGCAATAGAGTCCTGTCACAGAAAACAGCACTGCATGGAACTCCTGTTTGCTAAGAGCATCAAACATCTTCCTTACATCGTTAACAAGCTGGGTTCTCATTGTGAATAAAAGAGATAAGGGTGCTCTGGCTCACTGTGAGTGTTGTTTATGCCATGTGGTTCGATGCCACTTGAACCTTTCACAAGTACAGTTATTAACTCAAGAAACTAATGAGCATCTAATCTTGCCATGTTCTTACTGAGAATGAGTTCATGCTAAAGTACAAATCTGCTGGTGTTGTGGTGCTGCCATTATTTGGTCTATTAATTAGCAACTAGAATAATAAAGTCAGCAAGAACCCATTTTCTATTATATGGCTAAATCGAAGGTCCACATCCCCTGTAGCCTGAAGGTGGAATCAAAAGCTAATCGTATTCCAGGTGTTTGTAACACTTAAGAAGCTGTCCGTGGCTCCTAGCTGCATCTCTCATTCCCTGCTTCACATATGGGTACTTCTAAAGGAGGATGGTGACTCTGCCCACTGTTCCTAACCTTGAGGATGGGAGTGATACTGGCTACAAGTCCAGGCAGACTGTTCTTCCTGTAAATGGCTGAGGAAAGCGATTGTGTGGGAGATGGTGCCAAGAGAGGAGAGAAAAGGAGCAGCCTGGAAGAAAGCTTCCAAATACACACTCCCACTGCAGAAACACTTTATGGCTGTCCTGAGGCTGGGGAGAAGAACAAGCAGCTGCAAGCTCTTTCCAAGCTGTTTGTCTGCCAGGCTTCTCTCTGGGCAGCCTGTGGCACAGCCAGCTGTGAGAGCAACACAAGTAGGTGTAACAGCTCTGCCCACTCGGTAGCTCACTGCTGCTCCAGAGCCACTTCACAGCAGGAGCCAAGTGCATCTTGCCCATCGCTGTTGCTAATGTTACCTCTTTATTTTTTAGAACAGAAAAACAAGGAGGTTTAGAAAACATGAGAGAGAACCTGGGCAGAGGATAGATTGTAGAAAGAGACCAAGACTAAGAGTAAGTATGTGAAGTACAAAGGAGGAATGGAAAAGACATTTGTACTAATAGAGAAAATACACAAAATGTCAGCCAGCCATTTACTAGGTCCCTGCCTCAAAAGCCGAGTTCCTGATTATTCTGTAGAGATAATATAGATCTATTTCTTCCAGAGAAGTATGTATCCCTGCTGGTCCTGGAAATTATTCCCCTTTCCTCTCATCTAAGTGTACGTAAAGGTACATATTATACACACATATACATAAGAAAGCATGTAGAAAACATCTTGATGAAAGGAAAACTAGAATACACATGTGGATTTAACCTATTTCCTCATTAATTTTCCTGTCCCTAGAGATGGATCCTCTGTTCAATATTGATTTTTTTTTTTTTCTGGTTCTAGATGACTTTGGGTTCTGAAGATATAGTAACCGGGGCTGTTATTAAGGATATCATTATTATTTTGACAACATTGACTTTGACAGCTTCATGAACTTTATTGAATAAGCAGTGTTTCACTACCCGTCAGATAGTATTTTCACACTTCTCCAACTTCCTCTGCCTTCTGTGGTGCAATATCTGAGGATGTACCAAGTATTCTATAAAAGAAATAATACTTCCATTCTTCCCTTTGGAAAAGCAGTTTGATTTGTTACAGGAATTTTCTTCCATGTTTGCTGTTCCACACATGAGAGTAGGTGTGCTGGGAAGAAGTTGCTGAGGAAAGTAAGTTTTTTGACAATAAGTCAAAGCGATAAGACACACGTGCAATTTCAAATGCAGTGAAGCCTCTGCTCATGTTTGGCTCCTGAGGGAGTGGGTTTCACACCGCCCAGGTCCAACCCTGCACTCAGGGCTGTGTTTCTTTATGCTGGGGAAATGAATGTGACTGCTGATGGAGGCTGTGCTCACTGATGGGGACACTCTCTCCCCAGTAGCTTAGGACACCTCTGTCCAAACAGAGGGGAGGTGACAACACAGGGTCTATGTACAACATGGGAGCAAGGCTGTGTGCAAAACGCCATCCAATGTGCCAGACGTGTGCCCAATTGCCACTTGTCCGTTGTGGGGGCTTTTCTTGGGCTTGTACAGCCCTCCTTGTGTTAGGCTCCAGTATATTGGGATTGAAAGGCACCATGAAGAACCTAAGGTGGTATTTTATGAAACAGGAGCCAGCCACAAAGATTTGAACCTCACTGAAGAATCAGAAGCTTCTGGAGCAAGTTACAATGTTATTACTCAGGTCCACCTACAACAAGGAGTCAATGGGGCACTACAAACCCACTGTCTATTTTATTAGAAAACCAGGCTGCAGCTGGGGCTCAGGAGCTCAGTGTTTCCGTCAGGAGCGATGGCAAAGCCAAGCGTCCACACACCGCCCAGAACTCCTTTAACACCCCACTCGGGCACCGTGCCGGGGCGCAGCTTACGGCCCCAGGGGCGGCTCCGGGGTCGGCTCCCGGTTATCAGGGCCGATCCGAGCTGTTCCGAGCCCCTTGTGACGCCTCCACGGTCGCCGGGGCTGTGCGGGCGGGCGGCCATGGAGGGCGGCGCGGTCTTGCTCCTGCTCCTGCTGCTGCCCCTGCCCGCCCCGGGCGCCGAGGACGATCGCGGCTCAGAGGCCACCGAGGAGCCCCGGGGCGGGCGGGCGCTGCCGGGTGAGGCGGGGAGAGGGCTTCGTGTGGCAGGGCTGGCGCTGCCAGGGCTGCCCCTGCGAGGCTGGGAGCGTTGAGCAGAGGGGACACGGGGTTGCCCGTCGGTGCCTTGCGGTATTCCGCACCTCTGCGTGATGTGGCTTGCCATTAAAACGCCGTGTGAGAGGAAGGACTTCTCTTCTACATGGGTTTTACCAGGCTTCCAAATGTAGAGAGGAGCACAGGCTGCCTTTGCTGCGCTGGTACTAATTGCAGCCCCCTGACAGGAATGCAAATGCAGTTCCTTAGCACATTCTTATCTCGGCATGTGTGGGATTTACATATGTAACTCCTATTAATGCTAATGGCAGCTATGTACATAATTCTCTTTGCATAGGGCTGGCACTATATTTTTATCTGAACCTGATGCAACTGGAAACAGCCGTCTTATATAAGTGGAAAGATCTGTAGTTTCTTATGGGAAACTTACTTAAAATGTTGCCTCATTTTAAATGTAGGCAGGAAATACAAGTAAAGGGAGGAATACCAGCTTTGCATTGCAATATGGATAGATGGTTCATAACTTTCATGGCATGGATGGTTCATAACATTAATGTAAAAAATACTGTGTTGTCCAGAGAATTATCAGTGAATCAGTTTCCCTTAGAGTTTCCTTCTGTTGTTTTTAAAATTCCATGAAATCAAAAATTTGATCAGAAATCAGGATCAATGATTCCTGACTGACTTGTTAATTTAGAACCAATAAGCTTTTAGTAAAGTTGATTGGAGTATTTTTACTTAGACAATACTGTATCCTTTTTAGGGCTATTGCCCATCATTCTGATTCTACGCAAAAAAGTCATGTTACGTGTTGTGGTGCTCCTGGAGCCAGAAGCATCCTTATAGGGCACTATGGTTGGTATCCTACTCTATAACTGGGAGAGGTTTGCTTTTGCTGGCATCAAAGTCCCTCAGCCTTCTATTAGTTTACTGAAGTTTACTGTCTCTACTTGTTTACAAAGTTTTTTATTTTTGTTTTTTAAATTTGTGTCTGGATGGGAAATGACAGCTTCCCCTTTCAGATACAACACCCTGCCATGGCTACACCTAAATTGCCGCATCCAAATTGAATTAACACCTACGTACGGGGTAGAGGTTTAGGGTTTATCATAACTGGATACAAATTGTCAGAAATCTGTTGAGCTGAGAATTTGCACTATCTGAAGCTGTCCTGGCCCTCCCTCCCGCCTTTTTGCACATATATTTATTGTGCACGCAATAACAAGCATATGTCATGTACCAAGTTGAAAACAGCATTTTAAAACAGGACTGTATTTAGACTGTAGACCGGATCCTTACATTCCCCTCCTTCTCTGCAGTGCTGTGATTGTTGGTATGATACAGGAGTGTTGAATGACTGCCCCATTAATTTAAAAGAAGGAAAGGGAAACGTGATAGGACTGTCTTCCTATCATATCATGGATGGGGACTGTCTTCTAAAGAAGTGATTATTTTGCAAGGTTCATTAGATAATGGTGTTTGAGGCCACACAAACTGTTTTACAGGTTGGTTCTGTTTTCACAGGATTTTAAATCTTTGCTTTTTTCCTCATGCTTTGACTAAGGTTGGAGTCTTACTTTAGCATTCAACTGGGTAGTTAAGTTATTGCTTAAGGATTGTTGTTCATACGCTAGAAGACTGTTCTGACGAGCACGACTTATATGCTGGAATAAATGTCAGAACCATAGAGACAGTTAGAGATAACAGAAGAATAAGATTTTGATGGCTCATTTATAATGTTGGGAAAAAAGAGTTCAGTATCAGTTTATCATTGTGGAGAATTCAGTGTGCTGCTGTAGTGTAAATCCTTTACAATGGGGGAATAAAGCTTCTATGTTTGCACATCACTGATGGCAAGAGAAATGGAACCATTCTGTTCGACCTGAGATATTTAAAGTTTTGGGTAGTGTGTGAAAAATGTGAATGTTGCACAAAGATTTAATAGCAAGAAGTGATATATAAACTTGCATTGCTGCACAGAAATAACATTTTGTAAACATAAATCTTGAATATAAAAAACTGAGAGACAGCGAAGCAAACTTTACATTAGTAAGTATTTGTTATCAGAAAAAAAATAATCTGAGTAGGCAGGACTGGCAATGCAGGCTTGTAAAAACAGTCATAGTGACTTGTCTGTTCTCATCACATTTGGAAGAACTGAAAAGACCCATTGCTTATTTAATGAATAATTTCCAAAGGTGCTTCACCAAGTTTCTCTGTGGAACAATGACTGTATCTCAATATCCTTATAAACAAACATTCAAATTGCATGCTGTTAGGAATAAAATACATAATCCAGATCTGAATCCCAGATGGAGACGAGAACCTTTTGCTTCTGTACATTCTGTGAAATCCATTCTGTAACCTCCAAGTACCATAAAAAATGGAAGGAACCCAGTCACAGTGATTAAAAGCCCAGCACCTAATTAAAATACTGTACCTGGTTGACTCATCTTTGTGCTAGCTGTCTAAACCTGACCTTGAAGTGTGATGGGGAAAAAATCATGTAGCAAGGCTTATGTTAGCCAGAAAAAAAAAACACAAGGAAATGAGTTGACTGAATATTGTTTAATGAAAATTTTTCTTAACTCTTTTCAAGGAAGACCTGTAATTTGCATAGGACCTAGACATGGCATTTTCCTGAGCATTCGGAAGACAATTTAACATCATATGCTGATTTATAAGAAAAATACATTTTTTCCTCCTAAAGAATAATTTTAAGGTTTAAGTATGAATGCTATTCACACTGGATTTTATGATAAATTTTTCATAAATGTCTTGTTTTTCTGGTTTAGTTCATGAAAGCAAAAGCATTGGCAAATTTCACATTTCAGCTAAAAAGTAGTAAAGATTTCAAGGAATGAATTTCCTGTTAATGAGGCATCTCCATCCCTGTCATTGTATTAAAGATGTAACTTTAGACTTTGTGTTCAGGTCTGAATGCCCTTGAGTCCATGGAGCTAGAATTTGGAGCATGCACAGTTACATGTGGTAAGTAGCAAAGCAGATGAATAAAACATATTGTCCTTTGTTTTTCGGGGATAAAAAAGTGCTAACTGTAGCAATTTAGCAGTTGTAATTTGCTTGCCCTCGTTCACCTCTCATTGATTTCAATTGCCAATAACTATAATTAACAAAAACAATCAGGCTGATTGTCATTAGAAGTTTAGGTCAGATCTGTTGTTTTATTAAATTCACAGCCTGCAAGCTCCTATTTTAAACCATTTCCCTACGTTTATTGGCACATGAGCTGCCTTCCCCAAAGTAACAATTTTCGCTATTTGTGAACATCTGTGAGATGTTCAGAAGATGAAAGATCTTCTGATGCTTCTCACAGATGTCTTCCCACATACAATATTGCCAAAAAATTGCTTGCCTGCAGTAGCCTGCTCTGTATTCCACATTTATACAATTTATATATCTTGCAACGGAGAGGAGAGGTATCATTCTGGAGTAGGAGGGGAGAGAGGAAAAATGAGTTGAGCCTTAGGAAGACATCTCTGTTTAGGGTGGTGATAGAATCTGCTGTGGGGTAGTAATTATAGTGTTCAGGAAGCAGTCTTGAATCAGAAATGCTATTATTTTTTTCTGAACAATTTCTGCTTCTTGTTAAGACCATAGCAAAGAGAAAGAAGAGGTTTTGCCCCCATCAATCTGAAGTTTTCTAGAGTATGCCTTCATATTTTTTCTTCAGCCACTTTTGTTATTTCCAGTGAGATAGCTGCTTCAGGGAAACTATTTCACATAGGATATTATGGTTTTAGAAAAAAAAAAAAAATCTTGCTTCTACATACTTTAATATTTCATTTTCTTCATAATTTCAAAGTTGGTTATGTTTGGTATACCCATACTGTATATGTATCCCCATACTCTTGATAATCTCTCTTGCTTTGAGGCACACATTTTTTAGATACTGAGAAACTACTCCTTATGTCCCACACCTCTAGAAGACCTCTCAAATGTTCTTTATTTTCAGAGAATTTCAGTCAGTTTTGTCTTAGTTTTATCTTGGGTCCCTCAGAGTTAATGTTTAACCCCTTTAATGTTGGAAATCATATACTTTCACTGAAAAAGCAGGAAGTGAAAGCTCTAACAAAAAGAAAATAAGAAAAGGCATCATCTCATATCTGGACTTCAACCCACATTTATAGCCCTCATTCTAGTCTGGGCTGTTCAATGCATTGAGTGTTGGTATGCTGAAAGGCTGAAAGGTACCTTATTAGTTCTTCTAGTAAAACTCTTAAGCCTTTTGTCTCCCTCAACTTTTTTCTTACCCCTTAGGTGCATCTGTCTAGCCTTTTATATGCGTTGCTTCCAAACTGACACCACTGTCTTAATTTTCCCCAGTACCACTGTGGCTCAGATCCATTGCTTCTCTATCCATAGTCCAGGTTTACAGAGGTATTAAAGCATAATTAAAACATGTTAATGATGTCTTGTCATATCTGCCTTGGTTCTGCATTAGTCTTTCCGTGCTCTTACTGTTTTGGCCACTGTTACCTCTAGATTTCTCTCATAGCTTCTGTTTTTCAGTTCTCTGTGGGTCACCCTTCCTGTCCCCCCAGTCTGTTAATTGACATTTTTCCAAGGTGAACTTCATTTAGATCACATATTTTTCCTGCATCCAGGCCATTTTTCTGCTAGGTTAACTTGGATGACTTGGTGAAGTTGAGACTTCATTTGTTAGAGCATCTCAGTAGATGAATTTCATCAGCATTGGCAGCTACGAAGAAGAGGTAGAGAAAGGAAACATGGGAATGAGAGAAAAAAGCTGTCCAAAAGGAAGAAGCAGAGGAGTGCTAAGAGAACTTGCAGATCTCATTAAAAGAGCTTTTTTCATCAACCTTTTGAGTGTGATATACTTCCCGATTTTAATATTGCAGTAGATAAGACACGGGGAGATTTTTTCCTGATGAATGTGGTAACAGTTAGCCTAGCACCCAGATTTTATCAAGCCATCCTTTTGGATTTTCATAGGTTCCCTGTCTTTTTCGTTAGCTAAAAAAAACCTACATGGCCCTGAAGAAAGAGGAATGCCTTTAATAAAAGTGTCAGTTCATTGCCATTTACACCTCTGTCTCCGCATCCATGAGATGAGACATTCTCTGGAGTGGAGAACGATCCTCGTTTTGTGTCATTTTCAGTAAGTGGTGTTGTCTCCCTCTGTCACTTGAAGTACTGTTTCATGAGGAACATGACATCTCTGAAACATTCTGAGATCCATCGGTTTATATAATACACACTTAAGGAAGGCATAGGCTTCGTAAATGCAATATTCAAACCAATTTCCCGTTTATTATTATACTGCAAGGAGGGAGGGGGGTTAACTCTCCTCTTTCCATGCCTGTTAGTAAACAAAATACTTCTAGAAAAAAATGGCAAAGCTTTCTTCTGTTTACTGGGCCTAAACATAATATTCCTGCCTCCCCCACATGCTATGTCATTCCAGTGAACTGTGTACGCACAGTTTGGCAAAAACAATTAGAGCACTTGTTTTGAATTTGTTCATAATTGTTAAAATGAGGATGTTCCCATTGAAACCCTAACAACAAGACTGAACATCTTCTGCCTACCTGAACATTGGGTTGGAATTTTCCTTCACACATTTGTGACAGGTTTTCTCCTGTTCTTTGCCTTCAGTAGGAACCTCCATGTTGCAGGTAGGGTCCTGGTCAACCCTTCTTGTCACCTGTTTCTCATACGAAGCCCTGTGTTATGGACCACTGGGCTCTTGGATGCTTCATTCTGGAGTCTGCTGGAGGAACTCCAGTATCACGGGCTGGCGCTTACCATTAAGGCTCTCCAGTCACAGTCCTAATCCCAGTCCCAGGAGGTTTTAGAGCCATTGGTTTCTGTTGACCTTGGTGGGAGATGAAGACACTCAGATAGTCACAAGACTGGAGGCAGACTGAGTTGGCAGCCTGTACAGTGTTCTCTATGCCATCTGATTTGAGCATGTAAAGGCCAGGAGCCTGAAAGCTTTGATATTTAAAGTGAATTAACTCTTTTGCAGAACATACATTAGCTTCCTTTCAAATTCTTTTTCTGTAAGGAAAGTTCTGAATTCATATTGAATTCTTTTTCTGACACATAGGGACATGATGATTCTAGGGATCTGGCTCCCTGTGGTGCAGAGCCTGACAGACGTAGATGTCTTAAAAATCTTAGATACCCACATGGGATGGCTTTAGCAGGCACTCTGAGAAGATCTGTTTTTCCGCGTATTTGGTAGATGCATCATGCTAACATCCAGGATGAAGAAAGAGAAAGCAAAAACAATATGGAGAAGATGAAGAAGTGCAGAGCATAAGATTTTTATTTTTTTTCCCCAAAGGGATTGGCATTCGAGAAGTTCTGTTAACGAATGGATGCCCTGGGAGTGAAACAAAATGCATTGTCGGTGTGGAGGAATGCCATGGGCCAGTGGACTGTGGATGTAAGTAGAACACTGAGATACAGTAATCAAAAGCAAATAAGTTGATTCAAAGGAAAAGTCCTTATTATTTGTGAGTGTGGAGGAAGTGGAATGAATTGATTGTATTCCACCCTCCAATTACCCTGCTAAGCAATCTGGTAATGTTTAAGATCTCATTTCTGAACCGATGTGCATTTGGTGTTAAGCCCCTGTAAAATACCATTTTTCTGCTATTAGCTTAGTTCCAGATATTTCACCAAGCAAAAACAGTATTTGAAGTAATTTTCAGGGAAAAGATAATTTCGAAGTAACATTTTGTGGTTTGAAGAATTACGAGCTTTATGGTCTATACCGAGATGTTTCATATAGTTGAATATATCTATTAAAATTCCTCCTGTAGTGGGAAGTCCAATTTCTGAGAATTCTGCAAGCGTGATGATGACTTGTATTTATATACCTCCTGAAAATCGATTTAAATATGTTTGGAAGATCTTAACTCCAAACAAGGTGAGTAATTGAACCCCACTTTGTGCAGAAAAATGGCATAGTGGATGTGTTTACTACATGCTCCATATGAAACGTCCAGATGCCTGTGCTGATTACTTCCTTTGCTGTCACAATGCAAATAAGCCCTGATTTCTCACTGGCAAGTTGGTAATACAAGGGCTTAATTGGCTTTGCACCTTTATGCATCTTCAATTTCCTCTTTATGTAAGGGAGGCGATAATTTTAGAGAATAATGTTTCTTTACTCGTATTTTAGAAAAAATGGGGCCAGTGACTGGTGAGTGATTACACGTTAGCAAGTCACAACCACATTGCCCTTCCCAGTTGTTCAAGGAGGTGCTGTAGAGGTGGGAGGAATTTTCCCAGGGTCTGAGAGGTCCTGACAGGCTGAAAAACGGATGGATTAGAATGAGCACACTTCTGTGAGTATATTTGAAAAGAGACAAACCATTTTTTTTTCAATTTTCTTTTGCATATGGATAGCCAGCACTCATTCTTCCCAATGACTCAGCTGTTATGGAAGTGCGCAGAGATACGCATCCAATTACTTACCAGTGTGAAACTCAAGGAAATGACAGTGTAATTGCCTCTGTAAAATACACAGTGAACGCAACAACTGGTAAGCTCATGGAGACACTTACAGACATCTAGTGTTAAGGCCTTGTGTTTGTTATGTGGCATTCAATCATCATAGGATTGCACGTCACTGGTAGCATATAGGCACGAGCTTGTGTGCTGTGGTAATGACTGTCATGAAATGCAGGCCAATAAAAGAGACATAAAAAAGGAAATGACAGATTGGGATTGAAGAGGTTGCTTGTGGTAAAAATGAGTATTTTCTTTACCTTTGTAAAATCTCAAGCTAAAATAAGGAAGTTCTCCTATTACCCACTCGTTTGTTGCAGCAACCAACGTTAACATAGGCTTCTTTTTGTCTCACTGAGCTGTGTAGAACCAGCAGCATGCCGGGCAGTTCTGCAGTTGAGTCTCCTTTCCACTTCAGTACTGAAGCTGGAAAACAACCTTTTGTGTTTTCTCTTTTAGCTGCCATCTGGAATTTGCTTATGCACAATATATTTAGGGAAGCTTAACATTGAAAAGAATACCTGGTGAAGCAGTTCCCCAGTAACATCTTTCTCCCCTCTTCTGCTGATGGGATATTTGCTGACTCCATCAGGAAAGCTTTTTCCTTTCTCTTCAGTACGATGGGTTATTTATTTCCTGCGTGTCTCCTGAGGTTCTTTCTGCCATTGTACAGTAATGAGGAATTTATTTTCTAAATCCATCTGGTAGTCACAAAACACCCAAATCTTTGATTATATCAATTTGCTTTCTTTTTCTTTTTATTATTTTCTTCTCCCACTATTCAGTTTCTACATTTCTTTTTGTACAAAGAGGAAGTTTCTTTTTTGAGACCTGAATTAGCAGAGCACATAAGCTGTTTTAGTTTTAAACATGCAAATAGTCCCATTGACTTGAGTTGGTGAGTCATCAATAGGACGACTCACGCTCTTGAGTTTAAACTGTGATTAAGTCCTTTTGGTGAAAAGTGGTCAGATGAAACCCATCCAACAGATGATCTACTGAGAACTTCTGACAAGGTTTGAGGCTGTTGGTTTAGAAAATACTTACAACTAGGCAGAAATCTGAAGAAGACAAGATCCAAGGTTTATTAAGTAATTTAGGAGTGACACATTAGCTTCCGTTAGGTTTGTAGAGGTATTTAGATATCCAAGAGTTTCTGGGCTTTACTTCCTCAAGAGTGACACTGTTTGGACTTTTGAAATTATTATTTTGAAATTAGGTACATGGAAGTTATTATAAGCAGATTATATAGATCTAGTTCACTAGATCATATAGATCTAGTTTTGCTGTCTGTAGACGGTCAGAAATCCAGCAAGATCAGAATACTGAATTTATTTTCCAATGGGATCAGAAGGAAATTAGATTGTTCTGGCAGCATCACTAGTACAGCAAGATTCCTTGTGCTTGGTTGTAGATTTTCTTAGCTCTTGTCTTAAGTTCTGCAGAATTGCGCTGCTCACTGAGATCATAGATTGCAGCGTTCCGGACTGTGGAAAAGGATTAATGTTTCTTTCTATTGTACAATGTTCCCTTTTCCAGTTCCTCATTAAAAGATTTTTTGAAATGAGGACTGGGGAATTTGAGACTTAAGTTTATCATCCCTGTTAATAAAGATGGTTTCTCTACCAACTCCAGAAAATCTAAGTTTTTCAGTTCAGATAACATCTTTTTTTGTGTCATTATCTGGACTCCAAGATGAAAGGTAAAGAAGGGCAGAATCACAAAATCAGTATCAGAAATAGGACAAAATCTCATTTTTCAGGTAATCTTCAGGACTGAGCTCACTTTTGTTTTTTTCCTAGCATCAAGAACTGTCCACCAAGATTTCTAGTGAGCGTAAGCTGGACAGGCGTGGTGGGCTCACCCTGGATGGCTGCCAAGCTCTTCCCAGCTGCTCTCTCACTCCCCCTTCTCTACTGGACAGAGGGGAGAAAATAAG
Organism: Nettapus auritus; assembly: GCA_011076525.1. NCBI lineage: Eukaryota > Metazoa > Chordata > Aves > Anseriformes > Anatidae > Nettapus > Nettapus auritus. The sequence goes on along the minus strand of CM021767.1, from coordinate 80,875,522 downwards.
ATGGAAAGCTCACAGTTTGAGATAAAGACAGGGAGATCACTTACCAGTTACCCTCACAGGCAAACCAGACTCGAAGTAGGGAAAATTAATGAAATGTATTGCCAATTAAAATAGAGTCAGATGATAAGAAACAAAGACAAAAATAAGGACGCCTTCCCTCCTGCCTCTTTTATCCCAAACTCAACTTCACTGCTTATTCCTAGCTCTTCTACCCCACCTTCCTGAGCACCGCAGGTGGATGGGGAATGGGAGGTTGTGGTCAGTCTATAATAGTTCCTCTGTGCTAGTCTTCCTCCTTACACTTTTCCCCTCTGGGTCCTCCACAAGCCACAATCCTTCAGGGTAAACCTGGCCCAGCATGGGCCCTTCATGGGTTGTATTTCCTTTAGGAAATCTGCCTGCTCTGGCATAGGATGCTCCACAGGCTCCAGTGTAGATATCTGCTACAGTGTGGTCCTCCATGGGCTGTGAGGAAATCTATGATCTGTTGCCTGAAATACCTCCTCACTTCCTTCTTCCCTGAGCTTGGCGTCCTGTGTATTTTTACCTCCTAAAAGATTTTTATTTATTTATTTATTTTTTTTTTTTTTTTTGCCACCGAGATGATGCTGATCACTTCTCTGGGTCACTCAAATGAATAAGCTTAAGTTTGTATTTTGTCTTTCTCATCACCTCGATCCCTCCCTATTCTGTTCAACAGATACATTTCTTTGTGATAGTGCGAGAGCTGAAAAATGGGGCCAAGGAAGTGGAACTATGCTTGCTTAGTGGCTGTTACTTCTTCTTGACACTTTCCTAGAGAGAAAGGCTTGAAGTGGTCAACAGAGCTAAAAATAATCAAGACAGCTGATAAGGAATAAATGGTCTTTACCCTTTGGTCTTACCCTTTCTACTCTCTCCAGCGCTCTTGTTTTACTTGTGTGAACAGCAGTGGTCAGATTGAGAAAAACCATCTGAGAACCTGACCCCAAAGACAACACTTGAAAATACATAGCATGACATTCTGTTTCAGATTTTGATGCATGTGAGGAGGGGAGGATGTGTTGCAAAAAGACAAGTAAAGCCTTAAATGAATGTGGCTATATTTGCCACGTGGCAAAACTTGTTATGAATTGATTTTCATACTATGCACGGAGAACTTCCACGTGTCCTTTACCGATGATCACTGCTCTTCTCTGTGACCTTTTGTTGAACAACAGTAATGACCTTTTTGTATGAGTGAGTGGTCTTCAGTAATTTGCCTCTTCTGTTTGTTTTCAAACCTGTTCAGACTGATGCCTTTTTGTCTTTTATACCAAGAGAAAGGTAACAAAGATGCGCTTTATCTTCAGAAATTATTGAGATCTGTGCAAGGAAAATCCCATCTTTAATAACTGACATTTCTGTATGTCCTTCTTACTAAATCACTACTCTGGAGTACAGTAGAGGGTCTTGTTTCACACTCCCACCCATTACGTTGTTGGGTGTTTTGTGAAGACTTTGGAGCTGCAAGGCAGTTTGTTCGTATTTACTAATAATAGTCCTGTGAGGAGGGAGGGAGGACTTTGCAAGGGAGGAATGTGAGAGCAGAGAACGATCCTCATTACCACGCTGTGTGAAGGGTGTCAGCCTTCTGCGATCCCAGCTGTGCCCCCAGCTCCATGCTTCCCATGGGCGGAAGAGCGAGTCAGTCTGCCTGTGTGCTGCTTCTGTGGAGAAGATGGAGGCAATAGTGTTAACTGTTTCAGAGGCTATTCCAGGCCCCACTTCTCCTCTGTTTGTTTCCTGATAATGGCTTCAGAGCTTCCTTTAGAGGTGGAAGCCACATCTCTGTGATGGGTTACTGTACAAACGCATGACCAGCATTACTGTGTTGTCCTTGCGTTTACACAGAAATGAAATGGGGAGTCCCAGTGCCTGAGTGTAACAGCGTGGATCCTCTGTGTGTGTGTTTCTGTGTGCAGTCCTGCTCTCACATTCACATGTATCCATGCATTTTTAATATGCAGGAAAAGTCTTAGAGATAATCTGGAAGGGAAACAGAAAGAGCTATGCATCATCATTATATTAAGGGGAAAAAATAGTCTGCAGAGGCAGAATCTCACTGCCCTCTGCCAAACTGATACATGCTTTCTGGATCTGAAAACTGGTGGAGAGAACTCGTGTTGGCTGCTGGACTATATAAACAATTGGTTGAGCAGCTGCTTATAGATGGAACACTGCTGTGCAGTTGACATCATGATCTAGGAGGAACCCCAGCTCAGTGAAAAACCTGGGGGAAGAAGAGGATGAAGAGGAATGATGCTGCTGGCAGAGGTAGTGGTGTTCCCTTTTGATAGAAATTGTGCAGGAGACATGTTGTAGCAGGAGACAATCTGCTTGAAACAAGTAGGTATGTTATCAATCTCTTCTTGCTCTGTAAAACCCTAGAAAATTTCCAGTGGAGGTACATACAACTTTAGGAATTTCTTTACCGTGCAATTGTGGAATATATAATAGTGTTTTTCTTCATCATTCTTAAGGGCAAAGTAGTCCACAGACCTGCAGTGAGCTATAGACTTCAAGTTGAATGTTACTGAACAAAACCTCATATTTCAAAAAATAGTTGTTCTTCCTACTTGTATTAAGCAAGAGGATTTTTTATTTTTTTTTAAAAAGCTGATGTAGATATGTCTTTGTAACCTTTTCTGTTAGCTGAAAGTGTTTCTAAGGCATATTCAGGCTGCAGCAAAATCCTCACTGCCTAATTGGGAATGTTGCCTGGACTTTAGGAGTGCAGTCAGGGGCTTAAAAGTGCTCCTGATGTGAATCAGTTTTTGCTCATTGTAAAACAGCTTATCGGGAAGCTGCTTTTTGGTCTCTTTCCTGTTTGCATTTTAAATGTGTGTTTACTTGGAAGGAACTCCCTCTGTATTATCAGGTTGTCTCTTGGGCAGTTCTAGATCTTGCCTACTGGAAGAATTTCCTGCCTAGGAAGAAAACGAGTAGATCAGCAGTGGATAAGAGAAAGTTTGTTTTCCTCTTCAGCAGGCTCTTGTTACAGCCTGTAAAAAGAGGTATTCTTAGAGGTCTAAATTCACATTTTGTCAAGGGGAAAAAACACATTAATGAAGTTGCAAAATCAAAAGTAGTTCCCATTAATGTCCATTCCCCACAACTGCATGTCATTCTAAAAAGACCATCCAGTCATTGAAGTGAATTAGTCTAAAAGCAATTAGCTTTGCATTGTGTGAAAACCCCAGTATTTAGACTTACCATGTATGATATTCTCAGCTAGTACGCCATTCTTACATGTCTTGTATCTTGCAGAAATATCAGGAGAATCCTATAGGCAAGCTGAGGTTTAAGAACGTCAACAAATCCTGTGATGCAGGAGAATGAAACTCAAATGATGTGATGGAAGAGTTGCTTAGATACTACAATGATGACAGTGGCACAAGAGCTATGGAAATAGCAATGCAATAGAAATAGAAATGGTTTTCCTGCATTCATTCTTCTACAGAGAATACCTACCAGTATAACAAGAATTTTGTGTACCAGGGAGCAATGAGATACCACATTATAGTTCTAGAAACTCCTATCAGGGAAAATGAAAGAAAATTAAGGTTGGCCTGTGTACAGTTGTCAAACCTGGAGGGATCTGGAAGGATGCACTGTATACAGTTCATTGATTTGGATGAATGTTGTTGAACAAATAAGTTCAATTAAATCTCAGACCAAGGTGACTGGGTTTGGTTTCCAGGCATTTCTTTACCCAGGGTCAAAAAAGAGATGGGGAAAATTGGTTGACTGTCTTCAGCATTTTCCACTCTTCCTGGGTTTGTTAGAGTCATCTCCTAAGTGGTATCTTTGGTCTTAGATAAACAGCTAAAGTAATGGCAGGGCCATTGGTTTCCTTCAAAATATTTCAAGGTTGAACAGGTTGTAGCATTGCAGAATGCATTTTTACTTCAAATCCTTGCTACATTTTTCACTTCTCATCTTCATGCAGCTGCTCCTTGCTGTGTTTCTGGGCCATGCAGAACAACTCCATTCCATGCTCAGTGGTTATTTGCTTTAAATAAAGGCATCACAGACTTAGGTAGAGACCTACTTAGGTAGGGAGCTGAAAAGCAGCGCTTAAGTTATTGAATCCAGTTCTTTGTTAGCATACTCTCTTTCTGCTTCATCATTATTGTTAGTATTGCAGCAATTAATGTTGTTAGCATTCTCCTGTATCACGGTGGTGCCTTGGTGCCTCAGTTGTGGATGACAGAGCACCTGGTACCCAGCACAGAACAAAGAAGTCAGCCTGCCTTGAGCTGCAGACAGTCTGTGGTAATTCTCGTCTGTCATTCATTTATCTTACTTGAACATGTCTTGAAACTTTATATTAAAGCATTTCCCAAAGCAAAAGCATTGTTGTATCAGTCATTCTTAACAAGTACTAAATAGATACATTTTCCTCTCTTTGATTTTTTTCCTTGTTGGTCTTTAGGAACTGCAGTCCCTTGTGTTACACAGCTATAGGTAGTATTCTGAGAGCTGTCCCACTGTGACTAACACTGAGATTAGATTGCGTATATGTGTGTAGCGAAATCCCTTGTGTACTCTGAATGTTTTGGCTAATTATTTCCTGACAAAATATGGCTTTCCAAGGTCTGATCTTTTGGTCTGCCATTTAAAACAGTAGGTCTTCTTGGATGTTAAGAGTGGAAAGAGTGGAATTCTTCCAGCCAGATGTAGATGTTTGCATCTGAGCTCTGTATGCAGACTCCTCTACAGTTAGTGGAATGTTACTGATGAGTCATAAAGTATTTCATCTTGTCCTGGATGCCTAAACCAAGTCAATGGAAGGTAGCTTGGAAGTGCCAGTTCCTCTCCAAAGTCTATAGAGAAAACCTAAGACAGCTATCAAAATATCTAAATAGTGAGATGTGTTCCACTCTACATGCCTTGATGTCCATTTCTTTGCATCTTCTTTGGTTAGATGCAAAGAAGGTATAAAATGTTACTATTCTATTCTGACTTCTGATTTCATAAAGGCATGAAGGTCAGAAAAGATGTCAGAGAGGTAAAGAATGTTCCTTCTCATTTCTGTTCATGAAATTAAAAGCCTGATTCATCTGAAAATTTGAACATAATAATGACCATGATTTTTTTTTTTCTTCAGACCTACAAACAAATCAGTCAAAGAGAATAGACACAGGACAGTCAAGGAAAAAAAGGGCAGATGCCATTCTGGTGTTTTGCCTGGTAACTGGAATCATTTTCACTGTTGGCGTGATCTTTGCCATCATCTTTATAATTCTTCACTGGTAGGTGGACAGCATACAACATGATTTATGTGTTACTTGATCAAAATATGGTATTACTGAGGACAAACATGACCTGGGGTGAACTATTTAAGTTTCTCTATAGTCTAATATTTGTGTTGCCAGTAAAGAAAACATGAACAAGCTTCTGGAGATCAGGCAGAAGTGCTTTACAAAGCAGTTACAGTGACATTTAACGGGAGGGAAATGATTAGAGCAATTTTTGTAAACCTACTTAAATGTGCGTTTTTGTTTAATTCTTTTTTCCATTTTAGGGCAGTTTTTAAAACTGTTTTGGATTCAAAAAATGGGCAAGATAACAAGGAGAAAAAGCTGACCAATAAAAGTTCACAGAGTAGCATGTAGTAAGTAGCATCTCAGTCAGGGTCAGCATTGCTTTTTGGAGGAATTGGAGTCTGCACCTGCAGCTACAGTGTTCTCACCATCTGCATTAGCCACAATACAAGAAGTGCCAGAGCCATCACCCACAGAGAATGAAGTACAGAAGTCCTTCTAGCAGTTGCATAATGAACAGAATTAGAGAAAAAAGAAAATCGGATTACACAGGAAAAGGATATAAGGAAGATTAATATATGCTTGGAATACTGGTTTTAAGAAATACTTTTTACAGTTCATTTATTGTCTTGAATTACTGAATTTTAAATAAAATGTGTAAAAATAGTCCTGTTTTAAGGTAAGCATCACTTCCAGGTAGTCTGAGCACCTCTGAACTGGAGAACTAAACCCAAATTTTTGTGCGGATATTGAAAACAATTTATTTAACACCTCTTAAATTGGAGGCGATGTTAATCTACACTGTATGAAACGGGGCACGTAGTCTAGGCAAAGACTATTTTTTTTTTGTAAAATGCTCCTTATCTCCCTGATGGTCCTCAAGTATGTAGTCACTGTAATCCAGTGTCTTCTAGACACATAGGATAGTGTGTATTGTTAGGGAAGATCAATAAAAGGTGTTTCATAAGCTTCATTAATTTTTTACCTTCACATTTGCACATGTAACCATTTCCGCCATCAAGGGCACCAAAGCGTGTGAACAGAAGAGTAGTCCCCTGGGTTCAGACCAAGGGTTCGTCTACCTCAATCAAATCAATGGACAAAAAAGGATGTGAAGGGAAGAATACAAAAACAAGACAAGGTTGTATGATGTTTTCCCCATGTATTCTTACAGCCTCCAGCCACTTATATTTTTTCTAAACCAGATGCAATTTGTAAGCAGTTAGAAATCTTGAATGGACTTCTTTTCCACGACTTTGTTCAGTGTCCCCTTGTACTTAGTAAGTTTCTGTCACATCAAACATCCTCTGATGAGGAGATCCAGAGCACAAAAACATCTTTTGTCCATTTTGAACCCAGTTCCTGATAGCTTCATTTGTTGCTCCTCACTTCTTGAAAGGGCAGTGAACTGTCAATTGGTACTATCCTCTCCCTGAAAGGGACTGTCCTCTAGGTCTCTAGCATATTCCCTGGTTATTTTCTTCCTAGCCTGAAAAATCTAAGTTTTCTTAGTGATTCTTCATCCTGAAGCTGTACCATACCTCTGACCATTCTTGCTGACCTTCTCTAACCATCCTCAATTATGTGATTGTCGTGTTTATGAAGGTGCTTTCTATATGTGTAAAATATTATTTGATGCAAATAAAAAAAAACTGAGCAGATATATTGAAAAATGGACTGCAGAGTGATTAAAATATTTAATAGATTTTATTATTGATTTTTATTTCTTTGGTAGAAACTCTGAAAAGAGGCCAAGTATTGAGCACTCCAGGTTAAAGAATGCTTCTCAGTAAAGAACATTGAAAAAAAATAGATTGGAGGTAGTAACTCATCCTCTCGAAGAATTCCTGTTCTCTTCAGTTCCTCTGTTGCTGCAGATGTTTAACTGCACCATCTGCACATCCTTAAAAAGCATTATCATATTTTTCAGAGATACATCATTTTGTTTTCTTTTTAGTGAAAAGATCATTTACATTTTTGCAATAAAACATCATATTCAAAAATGATGTGCACTTAATTCTATAAAAATGTCTTCTTTAAAAAAGGAAATGGTATTTTTGGTAACACTATCATTAGCTATGTCATTTTATATCATTTGGTGGACAAACCTAAAAGTCTTGCTATGTTAAGAAGAAAATATATAGAGAAGGGAAGAGCAGACAATAACACTTCTGCAGTTTGCAAAACTAGATTATGCATTCCAGGTGAGTTTTTGATCCCATGCAGTCAAAGACAGACTATTGTGGTGATTCTGGGATTAGGTCTCAAATGCAGGTCTCAAAAATACACCCAAACCAGTGGTTGCTATTCAGGGAATTGTTCCCACTGAAGGTATGGGAAATGTGAAGCCCTACCAGCAGCTCTGTGACTTCTGAACTCTTATTTTCATGCTGTAATTTAGGTGGGACATAACTGAAAGAGAGGGAATTAGACTATTCTTTTTCATAAAGATGCAAAGGATACAAACTTTTTATATTTTAATAGCATTAGCAAAGAACCTCCAGACTTCCTTGGGTTGGTATTTTGAAGGTTTTAGATTTCCATGGTTTGCTGGCAAGTCCACTGAAAAGTAATAGATACATAGTCTGAGCATTCAGAAAATGAAATTCAGGAAAGGCTGAACTAATCCACACTGGAGCGTGGGGGGCCTCAGGGTAGATCAAGCAGCTTTTGCTCTTTATTGGCTTGTATTTTATAAAATATGATTACCTTCTGCCTTTTTTCACTCTCTTATTACTCCTTAAAGCTTTCTACAAAATAGAAAAAAAAAATCTCTAGAATATTTGATGCAGAAACTGTAGCATAAAACGTGGAAGAGTGTCTTGCTGCTCAACAGATAGGGTAAACATGCTGTTCTGCTGCTGAAGCTGCAATCAGAAACTCGATGTGGGGAAATTCCGGAAGGTTACTCTGGCCAAGCAGTCATCACACAACCACTGTGTTATCATTCTCTCGCCCTAAATGTGAACCTGAATGGATCACTCTTTGTACCGTTTGCACTGTAAAGCACACAGAAAGTGCAAAATAATTGTCTTAATATAACCCCTATCAACCTTCTCTGACTTTTGATCCCATAATCTGAAAAATATACTTAATAGTTTGGCAACAGAGTGAACAGCTATGACAAATAAAGGACATCCAGAAATAAATGTTTTAAGTATTTTTAAAGAGATGAAGAACATGCTACAATCTGCTCAAGCACTTCTGACAAGAAGTATTCACCATCTATAATATATAATTGTCCTTGATGCAACTCTTTTTATCTGCAATGCCTAAGAAATGCAAAGAATGTTTTCATTGTTGTTTTCTGGTAGTGGATTAATTAAGAGAATCAACCAGATTTTCTCATTTTCCATAGGTTTGACCACAGTATTTCCACTTCCTCCAGCTTGCTGACTGCAGTGGGAAGCTTATGGCTGCTGCTCACCCCAAGCGATTAAGTTTTCTTATTCTCAGACCTGAAGCATGTGCCCAGCTCCTGTTAAAGCCAGTGTCATTTCAGCACTTGAAGTGAGATCTGCTGCACTTGTGAGAGGGACAGAGGAACCAGAAGGAGAAGGGACAGAGGTCACATAAAAATATCGGTGTGATCTTGGCAGTTTGTGCTGCCTGCAAGAGCTTTTGGCCGATGCAGTGTAGGCAGCCTCCCTAGTCTGCTCTGTGAGCGCGGTCTGTACAGAAATCCCAGTGCCCTGGGAGCTCGTAGCTTTGCTCTCCTTCTGATGTCCTCCCACAGCACACCTTGGAGGTTGTCAGCTACAGCACATCTTCCAGGGGACCTTTTCGCCTGCCTCAGCCGCACCCAGGGCTTGCAGCATCCCCTCCACTGCTCCAGCTGCTGGATCCAGCGTGCATGAGCCAGAGAAAAGGTGAAAATCTCATCATGCTTAAATTCAAGCTGGTACTCATGTTCTTTCCTGCATTCAGACATCCTCACACATGTGTTTAAGTGATTTCCTAAATCAGGGCCAAAATGAACTGCCAACCCCTGCTTTCACTTGCTTTGCATGGTTTAATATCTCTGCGTAAGCTTATGGGTTTTGCTTTAATTTAGTAGTGTTTTAAACATTTCCCCGCTGTTCTTTCATCTTCCTTTTCTTTTTCTTCTTAAAGAAAAATCTTTTTGGAATGCATAGCTTGTGCGTATATGATCCACCATCTGTCTCAGGAAATTTAGGATGCATTTATATAGTTATTTAGGTCTTGATGTATGTGCAGTTTCATTTATGTATGGTCTAATAGTATATGCCATAGAAATTATACTTTTTTCTTTTGACAGCTTTATTGTCTCTTTTTGGAAGTTTTTTTTTTTTTTTTTTTTATGGTGAATCACAGAGATTTTCATTATTTCTTTATAATTTAATTTAGTAAAACACACTTAAAATAGTAAGTACTAACGTTTTTATTATTTGCTGCTATGCATACAAGAGAGAAATTGCCTCAGAAATATGGGTCATTTTTAACCTGATGCTCTATAGCATAAAATAAAGAAATGATAGTTCAAAACAGATATAGTGCTCCATGGTTGGTGGCAAAATTTAAGCATTGTGCAGATATTACAGAGAATAAATAAGGAAATAATTTGATCTGTGAATCAGAAAGCTACAGCTAACCCTTAAGTCAAACGTACAGCATTTTATATGGGTTTTGGAGAAAGAGCTCTGCGGTTTCCAGTGGTTTCTGTAAAGTCTAGAGATGGATTTTTGGGAGAGCTGGGCATTCAGCTTCTACTTTATTATGAGAAACTCGTTATATTAAGCCAATATTGTTCACTTTTGATTTCCTAAGTTTTTACTTAGCTGTATAGAAAATTTTTTTACTTAGAACTAGGTCAAAGTGCTCAGACTGGAAAATTCATTATGGCAAATTTTCAGGACAACGCCGCTTTAACAGGAAATTGTGTTTGTGGGCTGTGAAAAGATAACTGGAGAAAAAGCTTGCATGTCTGAAGCAATTAAGCCCCAAATCCAGCATGGCTGGTTATGGATAATTGGTTGTTTAAAATTACTTAACCTACATGTTTTTTACACTCTGTCCTCGTGTTCTTACAATGAGAAAGTTACTGGGCAAAATGGGAAGACTTTAGCCTTTTAAATGTTCATTTTGGACTGCAAACCCTTTCCCAAAGAGATGATTTTGGGTTACATGTGCCTACAAAGTCTTACAACACCGTGTCTTGATCCTTTTTGAGGGTAACACATTATAACAACATAAGGATTAAATAATGGTATGAAGTTGTCTTGCAGATGAATCAGTTACTATTTTCATCTAACATTATGTGGTATTACACCTAGAATAATGGCAAATTGTTAATTAAGATCCCTTGATATTTGCAATGATCTAATTTTCTGTTGCTTAGAACTGCCAAATTTTAGTCTTTAGGCAGAAATTTTCCATGCTGAATATTTGGTCCTCAGGCTAGTATCTTTCTTTCTGGGAACGCAGGAAGTGCAGCCAAATGGTTTATTTTTCTGGGTACTCCCTTTCTGCAAAAATAGGCTGCTAGTCCCATCCTGACCATTTCTCTAGCATTCCTAGTTTCTGCTTCCTTCCTAGTTCCCAAACTGGGAAGGTGACAGAGACTGGGAGTGCTGGAGAAGTGGCTGTGGAACGAGGGCTGAGGTAAAAAATAAACTAGGAGGAACAGCATCATAAAATTGGTGGTACAAAGAGGCTGTGCCTAGAAACCTGATGGAAGTGGGGAGAAGGGACAGATGCTTTGAAAAGGGAGATTCCTGTGAGCAGGACCTTCATTGAGTGGAAGAACTGGCCAAAAAGCTAGATGGGAATTGTGAGGAATATGGGGAGGGAGACTGGGATTGTGAGATCCCGGGTGGCAGAGACAGGTTGAGAGAAAGAGCTGGGCACGCTGAACGAGAATATGCAGAGAAGAAAGACAGGGTGAAGACATTCACACTGGGGAAACCACGTATGAGTGCTAGGACAGGAGGGATGGAGAGTGGAGGGATGAGCCTGGGATGGACAAAGCAAGGTTGGAATGGAAGACCAGGACTGAATGGATAAGAAAGGACACTGGAGCATTTAATGTGGTAGAATACTGAGAGACAAACCTCATAATCTGGTAGATTCATGTGTATTATTTACCTCATTGTAAATGGTCCTGAAAAAAACAAAAACCAAACCAAACCAAACCAAAACAAACTTTTAACCTTTTAAAGCCTGCAAATTTTTGTCCTCATAGATAAATAGATAAAGGTAAATTCTTTGTCTCATAAAATGTTCAGCGGGTGAATGATGTGTTTCTTTCAAAATGTCATCAGTCTTCCTGGTCCGAGTGATATTCACAGCAGGTTCTCAGCCAGTGGAAGTCGAAATGACAGCTCCCTTTGAACAGCATTGAGGCAAGTCATGTATAATTGAATCTCTTATTTTTATTGTTGCAGCACTGATTTTATCCAGGCTGCTCACGTGCTGCGCTTGCTAGTCTTGGGGGAAAATGATTGCAATCTTCTAAAAAATCTTAAAAGACGTTGAGCTTGTGTGTTCACAGAGGACATATCCGGAAGGACCCACTGGTTCATCTGCTCTGATCTTGTGCCTGCAAGAGGCTCTTCCCCATCTCTCTATTACTCCCATGCTGAGCCTGGTAGCTCAACTGAAGTTTGTGTTTAAGTGATATCTGCCAGAAAAGCACCCAGCCTTGCCTGGGGAACATGGAAAGACTGGAAGCCCAACACTTGGCAATTTGTTCCAGAGGTTTATTGCCTCCTATCCTAAATAAGAACTGTTCTACTTTCAAAATACAAACACATCTGGTCTCATCTCACAGCCACTGGTTTTTGGTTCTGCTAAATTCAGCAGTCGTTTAGTGCTTCATATTTTTTCTTCATGGGAAAATTTTTATTCACTTACACTCTAATCAATCACTTCTCACTCTTCTTTTATGACGAAGCTTCTTAAAAGTCATCTCAGAAGCCTTTCTCGCTTGTACTTAGGCATCTTTTTTTGACTTCCTTTTTGACAGCTTCTGTTTTTTTCAGCATCCTCTCTTCAGCCAAGAACAATATATGCCCTATTACACCGATAGCCATGTTCAACTGCTTGCTGTATCCACATCCTAAAATCTTTGCAGAATCACATATTCATAAAACACAGTTCCTCATTACATTGATACACCCTATCTTCGGTGTTCCTGGACCAATTTCTCATTTGGCCGTGGTAAATCACAGGGGGATGAGTTGTTGCTATATGTTCCTGATTGTGCCATATATCTGTCCCATCTTTGTTTATGTCTTCTTCCATCTTCATGTCCTCACCCATTTCAGCAGTGGTGGCTATTGGAGCTCAGCCACTATTTAGAGAATTCAAAATTCCTTGGCCTGGATGTGAAAAGATGCTAATAGGAACACAACCCTGAATCCTGTTCATTTTGAAGAGTATGCCTATGTCTGCATTTTGCATTACATGCTTATATGCTAAAATTACCGAATAAACACAGGTAATCATTTCACCACACGTAGCCTCTTAGCGGAGAGGCTGAATAAGGGCAGGTCCCTGATTCCCCTCCTGCCATAACCCAGGAATCTGTCACGTTTCTACACACTGGTGCAACTTGAACAGATGGGTAGGGCATGGGATGTAGGGAGAACCCCTGCATATTAGTCCTCAGCCTGGTAGCTGATGTACTTTCCTGGAAGACACAAGAATTTTCTTCAGCTGCGAGAACAGTTCTTTGGTCGCTGTGCCAGTGAGCAGCACAGCAGGTTAGTTAATAAAGAGAACAGTCCACGAAACTGCACTCAGAAGTGCTTTTGGGTGCTTTGTCAGGCAGTCATTGCCTCTTCTCTTTGTAGGAGACCTCTCTTGCTCCATTGCCTCCTGACTCATACAAATTGCCACATGAGGCATGCATCTGGTGAATCTCTCCTTGCCTCTGCCTGGGGCTAGTCTTGGGTAGACTGGTTAGATTCTTCATGTTGTCTTTCATTCTGGGTATGAAATGCGCATTTCAGCATCTTTAATAATGAAAAATCCAGATTTTTCTAAAAAGTTGTAACTCCATTTCTCTCTCTCTCTTTTTTTTTTTTTTTTTTTTTTTTTTCCATCAGGACCAATAAGTGGATAATGGTCCATGACTTCTCATCTTCACTTTTTTTACTTTTATTTCTTTCCTGCCCATGGCAGAGGGGTTGGAATTAGATGATATTTAAGGTCTATTCTGACACAAACTATTATATGATTCTAGGATTTTTGCTCAAGCTCTTTTAACTGGAGAGCAGACGGAGTGGTAAAAAAAGAAAGTCTGTAAACCTTTAAAGTTTCAGAAGTTAAAATAGCAAATTTAGTGTTGCATTATCACAAATTTTCTTACTCATGGTTTCTATAAATCATGTCACAGTCAAGCTGTACCCAGGCATCATCCCCAGACCAACAACTCTGATGGGTTTTATGCTTAACTTTAAACTCTTCAGTAAAACTTCCTTGAAAATCCTGGAAAGGATCTGCCATAGCCTTCAGTGATGTCTTAACATTTCAGCTGGTGTTGGGCAAGATTGTTTCATCAGGCAGTGACAAGTCAGACTTGAGATAAAGAATTGTATCTATCACTGCCTCTCACAAGAGATGTCTGTCTCTGGCAGACTCATTCACAGTGGTGTTTGACATATGAACTGTATTTCTAGACTTTTCAAATGTGAATGAAAACACATTAAATAGAAAGCAAAATGGAAGGATCAGAATGCAGTGTAGAATCCTTTAAAAGTGTCACTCGTAAATGCAGGTATAACTCACCTAATCTTTCTGGCTGCAGAGCAGATTCCTTCCTTCCTTCCTTCTCCCTTCTCCCTTCTCATTCTGTCAGCGTTTTCACTTCTTTTATTTCCCTCTTTCCCCCCCTTTTTTTCTCTCCCTCTGTTTTTTCCCTCCTTCCTCTCTTTCCCCTTCCCTCCTTTCCTCCTTCCTGCCTGCTCCCTCTCCCCCTCCTTCCTTTCAAAGCCTACCAACTCTGGGTAAAAGGAGTTTTTAAAATTAAAATCAGTGCAGTTTTCCCTGTACAATATACTGCCACTTCTTGTCCTCCATTCTCAGGATTCCAGGATTGTCCAAAAATAGTTTTTGAAAGCACAGAATTAGCTCAGGAGTCTGGGTCAACTCTCACAGATATGAAAAGTCAGGTCATGATGACTAAAACTTCTCAGTAACAATAATCTCAAAGCAATAATCAAAGTCCAACGCTTTGCTTTGAAGCCCGTGGCCAAGCTCCTGGGCCGTATTTTGGGACCTGTGTGCCTGGCATTGGTGGAGGACTTGGGGCACAGGCGGGGGGACCAGGCAGCAGCTGCTCTTTCCACGGGGTCTGCAACACCTCCTGGCTGCAGTTTGCCATCCTGGCAGGTGACAGACTTCACTCAAGAAAGTAAAAGTCATTTTATGTTTTTAGGCTTACATCAAAGTTACTATCAAAGCAGGGGGAACCACAGAGGAAAGCAAGACCTTGAGCTCGAGGCCACTATGCTCTAGAGCTCCTGGAGGTAAAATGTTGTTATTAATGAGATTGGAGTCCATTTTTTTTCCTCATAATTGTGAAGCTATTGGAAGGCTGAGGTTGAGCCTGAGGAAGGCACAGGTTTCCTCGCATTGCTGTATGGGATTGTGGGTATTGCTTCCTTACGCCAGGATTTCCTGCCTGAGCTGATGAAATTCTCCTGACTTTCACAATCAAATCCCAGCAGTTAATGCTCTTTGGAATCACAAAATCACAGAATCATAGAATCACAGAATCAAAGAATGCTTGGGTTGAAAGGGACCTTAATGATTGATTCCACCCACCTGCCATGGGTGGGGACACCTCCCACCAGACCAGGTTGCTTGAAGACCCATCCAGAAGACGGCACCTGTGTTGGAGCAACACCAAACAGCTACATGGCTTAACTTTGGTGTGATAAGCACTTGCCAGATAGTTCATACTAATTAATAAATGCCATCTCATAACAACAGACTAGGCCGTCAGATATGAACTCCATTCACAATATATGCACCTTGAAAATGTACAGAAAATGCTTTAGGACAAACACTTGGCCTCGTTATGTTTCTTGTGAACTACAGCTCTGAAATTCTTGGCTTACCTCTCTCTGTAAGTCAATGCATTTAATGTATTTTTATTTTAATTTCAGTGTGGGTCAGTCTACATATACACAGCAACAAAAATGATGCCAACAGAATCACATGGCAGGAAATACAAGGTTAACTTGATCCTGGCTGTGCTTTTTATGCTTAACAAGAGAAAATCAGGAAATAAGGAGAGTGTTGGATTTAATTTTGAATTTCCTGGTCCCTTGTTGTTTGTTGTCTTGAAGATAACACCAACTAAACATACAGGGTCTTAAAAATTTAATTTCCTTTTGCTATTTCCTAGTTCCTATTGCTCGGGCTTTCAGGTTTCTATTGTGGCTCCTCTCGAAGCAGAGACTTCTTGTAATTCTGCGTGTGCCTTCTGATTCACGCTGCATTTACATTCCTTGTTCCTTTCCACCTTCCTCCCGAGCGAAAGCTCTCTGTTCCCCCACACAGTCAGCCTGCGGTGATAGAGGGAAGGCACAGAAAGGAGAATTTGTTGATACTGCCAGACCTTTTGTATTTTCCTTTTCGATCTCCTCTCTGTGCCACCAAAGATGGCTGTTGCCCAATAGAGCATGTCCACAGAGCTTACATACAATATATTTGATCTCACTGTCCAAGATGCTCTGCAAGAGTGAGAAATACTCTTTCTGGAGGCCAGGAATAAGCATCATTATGCCTTGAGAAAACCGGCAGAAACACAGATGCCTTCCTGCGATGTGATGTGACTGAGCTCACTGGTGTCACTTCCAGTGGCTGCCACATCAGCAGAGGAGGGTTCACTGCCAGGATTTTGTCCACTGTTGTCCTTGCTGCCCATGTTGTGAGGGATCTGGTGGTCACCCGTGAACCAGGGAGCTCCCTCCCCACTTCACTGTGAATCCTCCACACATGAGGACTGGGAAATTCAAAGGGATTCTGGCAAGAGGTGTGGGCACCACATGTGGGGCTCTTGGAAGTCTGAGAGTTTGCCCATGACTGATGAAAACAGAGGGCCTACAGACAGAGAAGTGCCTGCTGCCTCACATGCAGTGTGAACTAGTCCATGCTTGGTCTTCATGTCGACTCATTCAGTGATTTAAACCTGCTCGATGTTTCCCATCACTGGTATTTTCACACGAGCTATTCTTTTTAGCTATGATAATGAGACATCTCCTATGGCCTAGCAAGTTGCAAGGCCTAGCAAGCTGCATGGCCAAGCATGGCCTAGCAAGTTGCTCTCTACACAGAAAGAGATAAAGCCACATTTCATAACAGAGGGTCTTTTGTTAATTCTAGCCAAGCACACTACTTCCCACTAAAATCTAAAGCAAATTACAGCAAATGGTTTGGGAGATGTGGAAATTATTTTCCAATAATGAGTAGATATTCTTGTTTGTTATTTATGTGCATATAATTCTGGTAGCAATTAACATTTTAATGAAATCTTTATATAGAATAATTTCTTTAATGAAAACACAATTGTGAATATGATTTGCTGCTCATAGCAAACCCAATATAATTATATTCAGTTTAACAAAGTGCAAAACTATTAATGTTTGAAGAATATACTCTGAAAACATTCCCATGTTAGCAAAGGATCATCAGAAGAAGCTGAACTTACATTTCCCAAGCTCCTGCACCACAGATGAGGGTGAGATGCTGTAGCTGTAAGATCACGGTGGTCCCATTGGCGAGATACTCAGCCATTTATTTGCAGAAGGCCTGTGCATTGTGAACATTTATTTGCTCTTCCTCGCCAGAGGATTATACCCCTTGAACAAGGGATGAAGCCTCTTTCAAGTTTAGATTTCAGGAAACCCAAAACTCAATGAGAAATTAAGGTCTTGTTTGGTTTGGGGATTTGGCCATATTATATCCACTGGTGACAGCGCTGACGGGGCTTTGTCTGCATTGTCCCCAAGCGCATAGAGGCAAAGCTGCTATTTGTGCTGGTGGAGATTACCAGGTCCCCAAGCATCAGTAAATTTCACAAATGCAAATCACAGCTTGCCACACCTTGCTGGCCTGCAGGAAGGGTTTCTCCCATGTCACTATGATGGGCCTGCAAGTGAAGCATCTCTCCAGGGCTGCTAAAGGCTAGCAGGTGTTTGGATGTCACAAAAACAAGGGACATCATCCAAACATCATCCAAAACAAGGGACAGCTTGACACACACGTGAGGCAGGAGGCTCATATCCCACCAGCCTCCTCCCAGAGTGCCCAGGAGCTTCTGCAATACCTCTGATAAGCCCCTGCCCAAGAATTGGTCTTGTAGCAGAGCTTTTGTGACTTCTGGCCAGGTTTCTGTTTGATTTTGTTTTTACAATGAAAGGATCACCCTGTTCTGCTCAAACCTATACTGGGCAGACTGTGATGAGAAATTCTCTGGGTGACTTAAGAGCCTGGAGTCCATTAGAAGCACTTGAGCAGCCTTCGGCCAGGCCTAAACCCAGATGGGATGAATCCTCTTGCCGACATCCATTTTGCCTCAGCCCCATAATTACTAGTACATCAGGACTCACATTTTCGAGTGTGGCCTTGTACAGCCGCTTTTACACACCTAATTAAACCCAGAAATGTGTGTTTGGTGTTCTAGGGACGACAGAACCGCCCAGTAATCTTTAGCACTTATGTACATATGAAATGGTGCGTACAGCATCAAAGCTGTGCACACACATTAAATAATTCATCCTGATAATAAGCCCCGGAGGCAGTGGGGAGAGGCGTTAGCTGAATAACTCATCCCTGCTCCTGCAGTGTGTCGCCGGCAGATTTAGGGTTAAGCACTGCGAGTGCTGGGCACTGGGCTTTGTGCTTCATTTATTCTCTCTCCCTGCGCTGCAGTGGATGTACATAGCAGCTTGTATGTTTTTTGGAACGCTTCCTACTCCAAGGCGTACTCCTGTGGGAAGCAGCTACAAGTCCACATCAACAACATATCCCACAAAAATAGACTCGCCATCCCCGGGTTGGAGGGGCTGGGGCTGTCGAGGAGAAGCAATGCCAGGCAGATCAGTGATGCTGCTTGTGATGCTGGCGCCCACACAGCCACACACCCCCATGCTCCAGAGATGGGCATGGTAGGGTGCTGGGTGGCGGAGAAAAACCCAAAACAATGTGAGCACGGCAGCCCTGTCATGGCTTTTTGCTCTGCCAGGCTCATGACCGAAGAGTACAGCCCTACCGCGGTCACCCTCCTACTCCCTGTCGTGATTAAATTCAATCAGCTGTCATCAAAAATGACATAAAAATGACCTGAAAAAAAATCCCTTTTAAATCATTAGTTTTTCCTGAGACTAGGGGGGGTTCACTTCCCCCTACCTCAGCCTTCAACCGAAGTGAGCAAACAGAGTGCTACCGGGAAGCTGAATTTTTCTGCAGGCCTCCTGTGGCGTTATGATCAGGATGTGTCCTCTTGCATGATATTATCTGCATGGTTCAGTGCTGTGTCACATGCGTTGGCTTTTGTTTGTCTCTCCCCCTGAGCGGTGAGGTGTACGACACCTCTGAAAAAGCCCATCTGCGGAAGGCAGCTTTCTGAAGCTGGTAGAGACAGTATCCAATGCTCTGGGAAAGAGCCAGCTCAGATGCAATAATCATTTGATGTTTCACTGGCCGTGGATGGTAACTCTTGCTGTTCTGCTGGTAATTTGCAGGGATATGGTTCTTTGCATCCTGCCATTCTGACAGGCACTGTTATTTTTCCAAGACGTCTTTGAACTCCAGACATAATAAATGCCTTGCTGTTTTATTTTAATCTTGATTCCCATTTGTTGCAGGTATCTCTCTGCTCAATACAAGTTTACTTGTGAAGTTTCTGTAGCCCCTTTGGGATGCTGGCACCGAGCCTATGCATTATTTAAAAAGATGCTTTATCTTCAAACACCCTAAAATTCCTGTACATACTGCAGAGCTTCACACAATGTACAAGATGTTCTGAAGAGACCTGGATAACAGGGACCATTTTCTAGCTAGATGTGTTTGGACATTCCTTTATAGAGCATGTGGAAATGTATTCCGTTTCCAAATAGATACACCCTCCTCCTGTAACATGAGTCAAGAGGAGAAAGCCCACACAGTTGTTTTGGTTACTTAGGAACTTCCATGCCTGATTAATCAGTTTCTCTCCTCTGCTTCGAGGAACCTAATTGAACTTGTCATTTTATTCCTCTAAAATGTAGTCATAGATTCAAAAAATCCTGGCATTTCTAGTATTTATTTTCCACATAGCAGTTGCCAAACATATCCCCCTTGGGGATGCTATAGGTTGGCTTCCATATCAGCTAAGATCATCCTGCACATTTTCTGGTTCTTACCTATGAGGAATGGAACCTCTTCTGCTTTTTTTTGGGTGCAGTTTGGCAGGAACTGAGCCCATTTCTATAAGACGGGGTCTTCCATATCAGCAGTGCTCTTGCTCCCACCATATCTTTCCCCTCCAGCATCTTCCAATTACAGTATGCCTTCCATTACCATTAAATTTAATATAATCCATCAAGTAGTCCCAGAGGGGATATCTTTCACTTTGGATTTATCTGCTAATAGACACACGGCAGCAGATGATCTCTCTCTCTCTCTTTTCTGGGAGATTATTAATTACTAACGCAATTTTATCGCAGAAACCTGACAGTCTCCAAACATATCCTCATATCTTCCCATTTCATTTGAATTTCTCCAGTGTAAATTACTGCCTCACAGTCCTGGATTCTATAGGTGCTCATTACATTCCAACATAATTCATAAAAAACAGGAATAGGTGATTTTATGGGTGTGTTCTTCCTTAGCTCCCCATCCATCTTTTGATTCTATTCTCTTTGGCGCATTTATACACTCATTTTTCACAGGTTTATAAATGTTGCAGTGGGGGCCTGGGATCAAATTCTCAGTTATAGGTGCAGGGCTCCCATCTAGATGAATAGCTTCTTAGGTTTAAGGCCAGAACGAACCATTAGATCATCTGTTCTTACTTCCTGTGCATCACAGGCCATTACATTTCACGCAATTACCCATCTATTGAACCTAATAGATTCTTTGGCTAAAGTACATCTCCTAGAAAGGCATCCAGCCATGATTCAAAACTCTCTAGAGATAAGAATCCACAGCCTCCCTTGAGGATTTGTTCCAGTGGTTAATTACCGTCACTCTTAAAAACATATGCCTTATTTCCCATTTTAATTTGTCTGGCTTCAGCTTCCAGCCACTGACTCTTGTTATGCATTTTTCTGCTGGTTAAGGAGCCTTTCAGTAGCTGGTATTTTCTCCCATGGAAATGCTTCACGTGCTACCATGCTACCAAAGAGTCGTCTTTCACTCTTCTCTTTGATAAAAAAAATAAATAAATTATGAACAAGGTCTTTCACAGAAAAATTGTTTCTCAAGCTATTAAATAATTTCTGTGGCTTTTTTGGCACCCTCTTCAATTTTCCCTCACAAGAAATGACATGCATTTGTCTGAAGTCACCTCCTTGTTGTAATGTGCAGGAGAATGCCTGGCTGTCTTCTCCATCCATTTAAGATACAACCCAAACGCTATCAAGACATGGTCATGTACAAATGCAAAACTCAGGGTCCAGTCCCGGCAGCTGATGAGCTTTCTCAAGGAGCTCAACACAGCCTGAAGACTAAGTCTTGCCTTTCCCAGGATGAGGAGGCTCAGGACAATAGCACAGTCATTATCCAGATATGCCTCGTTCCTCCCACTTTCCCAAGTCATTGTGAGATTGGCAAGAAGGCCCATGGTACTGGGAACTCCCTTGGCCAAGCTGGCTGGAAAACCTTCAGCTGCTGGTGGTGTGCTTCTCCAGGGCTGGTTTCCTGGCCTCTGCTGTTCTGCTTCTGAGGCAAACCTCCCATAGCAAGATGTGTGTCGAGGTACAACATGTGGGGTGAGGGATGCATAACTGCACGGTGGTGCGGTAGATACATTTTTTGGACATGGCCCTTTGGGGATCTACCATGGAAAATCTGTTTTGTTGTGTTGTGCTGTGATCCCCCAGGGGATGGCAAGTTCTCTGCAAATTCTGATACTTCCAGAGAAGAAGCTCTTGTATGGCCAGTCCTGTTCAGTACCTGGGTGAGGAAAAGGCAGTTATTGAACAAATGCACTGATGTTCCTAGCATGTCCAGCTCTTATGTTTATTTTCATTAACAATAAGTAGCTGTGAGTGTCTCTGAATGTCTCTTCTAGATTATGAAAACTTCACTTCAAAACAAAACAAACAAAAAACAAGAACAAGAACAACAACAACAACAAAAAACACAAAGAAACAAAAACACACACAAAAATAAAACAACAACAACATAAAAAAGACAAATATATTTAAGGAAGTTTTATGGCTGAACTGGGACGCACTGTTGTTTTTGCGGTTTGAGGGCCCCAAGGGAAGTGAGGACTGGAAGCACTTTGCATCAGGCTCAGGCTGCCTCAGCTCCATCTGTGTTCAATTAAATCCCAGCCAGCTACTGATACCCATCATTGTGCCTGCCGCCAAAACTGGCTCTACTGCTGGAGGAAAGAAGTTAGATGTGGCTGGAGTCACAGGCAATGGGTAGGTGCCTGAGAAAGCAGCCTTTGCCCATCAGTTCATCCCAGGACCAAAATATCACCCCAGAGCTCCCATGTAGGTGCTTTATAAACCTTGATGCTGTAGCACGGAGGTGTGAGTGGTGGTTGCTAATGGTTTTAGGTGCCTTTAGGTATTAGATGCTGCCAAAGCATGCTGAATTAATGAAGCATTGGATGCCTGAAGCTGGCACATAGTGGGATTTAGACCTGTTTGTGGCTCGTGGCAGTAAAGGGCAGGGAAGGCACTGGGCAGAGTTCCCTGGGCAGGGGTGCATCAGTCCCAGCCCTGTGCATGCCCTTGCTGTGTGGTGTTTCATGGTACTGTCTTCTAGCATGCATGTAGGGATGGATGGTGAATTGTGCCAGGCAGCTTCCTTCTGCCCATACCAGTCAGCCCTGTGGACGCCCTTTGAGCTTCATTAGCAGGCTCTGAGCACACATCCCCAGTCAGGAAATCAAGGGCAGTGAATAAATTCAGCCTTGCAAAGCAGATTTGGATGGGGGCACTGGGAGTGACTGTAAGCTGCTAATGGCAGCAAGGAAGGAGATGAGGCTGGGTGTTCTGCCAGGCCCGCCCTGACAGGCCGTCAGCTTCAGGTTTTGGGTTCATCTTGGAGCACCACAAAGGGTGTCAAGGTGGGATTATCTGTGTCTCGCCCAAGTCCTCCCTGGATCACTGAGCTCATGGACACACTGGAAAGAAAATATCTGTGCTAATGGGTATACTCTCTGGATCTTGGTCTTCTGCAAACCTCAAGGCCATGGTGCAAGGCCTTCCCCTTGGGCACCTGCAGGACAGAAAGATGAGGCAGGGAAGAAGATTTCCTTGCTGTCGAAACATTTTATTTTCCAGGGAGGGGGGATAACTATTTATTTACTTTTGATGGAGCCAGTGAAAACCATTTGTTTGATGGATTAGGCAGTTGGTTTTAATTTGTCAGGTTGCCTAGGGTACAGGACAGGCAGGTTAGCTGGAGCAATTGTCTCTATACAAATGGAAAGAATAATGTCCTGAAAAGACAGCATTAAGGGGACTGCTCTCTCCTTTGCAGACCATTCCACAATACTTACCCTTTAAATCCTAGTCAAGTCTCTTGAGGAGACCTGAGTTAGCAGTTAAAAGTAAAGGCTTGTGTGGCCTTTTTAGCTACAGACTAAATACCACTCTAATAATGCAGCCTTTGACATATGCAGTGCTGTTTTTTCTTCTCACAGGAATGGCTTGATAAAGGCTGTTTATTTTTTTTTTTGTGCTGTTGCTATTACCCCAAGCCTCTATTATCGTGAATTGCCAGGTATAACAGCAATATATGTAAAAGCAGGCCATTAACTCAGTGACTTGCAAAGGAGAATATTATGAGTCTAGTTCTCTTTGGCCAGAGAGCCTACACGTTACTGCTAATGTCTGGCTCGCTGGGTCCCCAGTTTAGGTTGAAGCCAGGGATGAAGCCAACCTGCACAGCTCCCCATGTGTATCTTTGCACCCCAGGGCACAAATGGTGTAACTTTGCCCATCCTGTGAAAGGATGTGGTTGCAATTACTTCTGTGCAGCAAACACATCCAAGGCTCAGCAGTGTGACTGACTGATATACGGCTGGCCTCTGTTGCACTCCTTGGGAATATGGTAAAGCTCCTCTAATTCACAGCAGCTTCTCCTCCTGATTTATTTCCCTACCCAGCCTCTAGAGAAGATTTATTTTATTTATTTTTATTTATTTATTTATTGATACAGAACTAAACAGTTTCTTTTTATTTTTATTTTTTAACAATCCAAGTCTGCAAATATTTCCTGTAAAATCAACATTTGACTTTTTTTTTTTTTTTTTCCCTAAGAGTAAGCATTTTCCATGCGCTCATGTTGTACTAGGTAGGGATTCAAATAAAATTAGAGGAGCAAAAAGACACCAAGGGCTCATGGTACCAGAGAGGATGTAGTGGTTGTAGTTGCTGTGGAGGCACCTGAGATGTTTGCGCCTACCAACAGGCTAGCACTTCCTCCTGCAAAGCATTTCTGTGCCTTTCTGCAGCAATGGCAAACTGACCACTTCGATTCCCAGTAGTTTACTACCTTGATTCCCAGTAGCAACAGCGCAGAGGCTGGCACAGCAGCAGAGAGAAGGATTTAACGATGTAAGCAGTGCTGTGTGTTTGTGCAGGTGGCGATGAGCACCTGCGCCCAGGGGTGCTCCCAATGGCATATGAGGGCTGCTGCAGCACCGAGCTCACCCTGCCTGCCCTGGGTTTTGGTGTAGCAATGAGAAAGAGGCATTGAACATGGCATGCCCAGCGCAAGGCTGGCTACCTGGATGACTTGCGTGTTCTGCCCATCCCCTTGGGCACAGGAACTTCCAAGGACTCACCAGAAGCAGAGATCTTTCAAGAGAAGAAAAAGACAACAGTCACTTCTGTTAAAAAAAAAAAAAAAAAAAAAAAAAGCATTTTCACACCTGCAAAGTCACTGGCACTGAGAATGGGAAGAGTTTTCCTAGCTCTGGTGAGTAGAAGTAGAATCTGTGGCCTTTGAAGGTCACAGATTGGAGCCCCAAAAAGGGGCTTTGAAGGTCACAGATTGCAGCCCCAAAATATCCCTGCTGTTCTGGTGCTTAAACACGCTCTGAAACTCAGGTTTCACTCAGAGCTGCCTGTGTGGAAGAGAAGAACACTTTTAGATTGCTCCGGTAATGAACACCAGGACCCCAAAGTCCCATTACACGCTTGGCACAGCAGGAACCTGGTTTGATGGAGCAGTTGCGTTGCCCATGTGACAAATCTAGCACTATTCCCCAGCTCTGAAACCCAGGCTATGGTCACATGCCTGGAAAAAATCTGGCAGACATAGCATGTCCAAAAAACAACAACAAAAAAGTTAGTTTTTAGCTGGATCAGTACAGCTCACTGGACAGCCCTGCAAGCACTTGTGTTGGCATGAGGGAGGAGGCAGCATGGGAAAGAGATGAAGCAAACTGCTGGAGGGCAAGGGGCCACGGAAAATGTACATCAGCCCATATTCTCTTGTTTCACCGTAGTTCACTTTCCTACAAGAAACACTTTCCATTCATCCCCACCTCTACACACTGCTCTCTTGAAGGCGAGTGCCCTGCTCCATTTTGAGACTTTAGTTTACTCTTTCACAGTCGGCAGAAGGATTTAAGCCTCAGCAGGGGCCAGCTGACATACCAGCTAAGATTAGATCACAAACAACTATTTAAAAACCCCGTGTAATCAGCAAGAAAGGGCAAAGAGCAAAAACGTAAGAATAGAGCAGCACTGAGCTTGAAAGCTCCGTCTGTCCTTTCCTATGATAGCCGGTATCTTCATCGTGTCTGTGGTAATGAAGTAAAGCGTCTGCAGGGCCCAGCGGTATTTCAGATGGGGTTAAAAGGAAATGAAATGATGGGCACTTTCACGTCAAATGAGGGCTGAGTTTCTTGGATGAGGGAACTCAGAAGGTCTCAGCTTGTACATCTGTTTAGGAGGTCAGCTGCCAGTCACTAGAGAAGTCCTGCTGCCTGCATTGCCATCAGGAGACAACTCAGCCCTTCAACGAAGCTCAGCCAGACCTTCGGGGCTAAAAAAGTTAAACAATTTACCTGCAGATATCAGGTGCAAAGAAAACTGGGTTAAATGCCAAATTTCTAGGTGGATAACAAGGTCCTTTTTGAGTCCTTTGTGACATTTTGCTGTTATGCTGCTCCTCCTGTGCTATGGTTTAACCCAGCAGGCGTCTCAGCACCACACAGCCATTCACTCCCTCCTTCCCAAGTGGGTTGGGGGAGAGAATTGGGAAAAGGGGGAACTCATGGGTTGAGATAAAGTGGAAGCTTTCCTTAACAATATGGAGTAAAACAAACAAATAAACAACAACAACATGACCCATTGGTAATACAGCGGAGGTCATGGAGAGCTCTGCTCTTGTCTCCTCTCCCACCATCCCTCCCCATCCCTGGGCCTGCAGACCACACAGCAGCTCCAGCAGCCACATGCTGGGAGGCAGTCCCCCTGCCTGCGCCACCAGCCAGCCAGGTTTTGCCAGCGCTATAATAGGAATAAATAAAAGCCCTGAAATAAATAGGAGCAGATAAGGAGGCAGAAAACTGTAATTCTCATGACTGATGGTATTACTCAATTTAGACATTCACATTTGAGCTAAAGCTCTAAACCTTGGATTTACTGAGCATGCCTGTTATTAATTTTGCCTACTCAGGCTGCATTGGTAGCAGGTAGGTGTATAATTTAAAAATGACTTTGAATTAGGTTACAAGTTAAGCGTTGCAGAGACAATGATTATATTTTTTCCCAGGCTGCTGATGAAAGGCCTTACTGGATTTATTTTTACTCTTGTGAAGGTTTGGGAGGAGTGTTTGTTGGATGCATCCATAGTCTGTATAATTCCTCATGTTCTTTTGTTAAAATAATACCCCTAATCCTTATTCCTTAACTAAGAAATGATGCTTAGTGGAGCTCCCACCTCTGCATTACACTGATTTACTCCTTAAATCCTTCCTTTTTGGAATCTCATCCAGCAAATATTGTTCTTCACCCCTCTGATGAGGTTTCTGCTCTGGGCCAGGTTACAGCAACCACCAAGCCCTGCCCTGGAGGACGGGAAACCATGAGGGTGTCTCAGAGACCCTCACAGCATTACACACACAGCAGGTCTGGGAACAGGCCACCACAAATAACTGGGGTATTTCTCCTTCTCTTCAGCTTGGAGGAGAGTGGAGCATCCCAGTGGTGATGATCCCTGCAGGGACTTTCAGTAAGATCCAGGGGGAAGAAGAAAAATGGTTCATATAGCAATGGCAGGGATCCATGCACCCCATTATGGCTATGCATGGCAGAAGAGGTTTTCCTTTTGTGGAATCAGTGGCCATGAACTTGCAGTACTTTATTGTTATTATTATTATACATGTGGAGAGACCTTAATTCAGGGGGAAATTTTGAATGCTTGTGTATCCTGTTTTCACCATGCACACACATATAAGCATATATATGTGGAGAGGGAGAGAAAACAGTGCCAAAACAGCACCGGTGTGCATGGTCATGAGTGACATTGCCAGCAGCAGCACAGAGCGGATTTGTTCATGATGTTCTCTACCCATCTGCACATACATAGGTAAATAAATTACTACACTCCCATGGCAAGTCCACTGAACTCCCACAAGGCTTTACAGTTCTGCACTGACCCACCAGAATTCAAAACGGATTGTCTTGGAAGTGAAGAAGAAAAAGTAAAAGGAATGTGGAGGCTGTTACTTATTCTGTCTCAGCTTTATTTTAATGTCAGTGAAGATGCAAGTACAATGGAGTATAACATTGCACTTTCCAAATGCAGACATAGTTTGAAAACCTGGGGTAAGCTATCGTTTCTGCTGAAGTCAATGTACAAATTCTTAGAGATTTCACTGAGGCAGGATACCATCCCTTAATATGCTTTAATGTGAAACTGAGTGCTGTTCTGAATACCAAAGATGATTTATTGAAAAGCAATACCAGGACATGTCATATCTAGTCATTAAGATTACCTTGGACTTATTATCACTCTTTCTGCTAACTGAATTTTAAAGATTAATAATAGATGGCCATTCACATTAAGGAGACCTGTTAAAGGCAATCATGTTCTTCATATGTTGTGCTGCTATTTAAAGAAAACTATGATGATATTCTTTATATTCATTACCTAAAAAGACAAATGAATAAAGGCAATAGGGTGGAGGATGTCTACTCTAAACTATCAAATACCCCCCACCCTGATGTCCTCTTAGACACAGGCAGAAATTATAGTAATGCTTTTTCTCTCTTATTTTCTAATCTGTTCCCAGATATTTTCTAAATCAAGCCTGAGCCAGTCTTTCACTGAGGAAAATCATACTCAAAAGACAAACAAACAAACACAAACAGATATTTTACTGACAAAAACTATTGTTTTTTGTGTGCATGATGATCCTGTGACTACTTAAAACAACTATCAAAAAAAAAGCAGAAATAGTAATGGATGTCATCGAGAAAGGCTGAAATGATGACAGTGTTTTTGCCTGCACACTTCCAGAGTTGGTTTAGGATGGGAAAACAGTTGCTTGCAAAGTTGTCATCATTTCCTCTTGTGTTGTTCAGAATAGACTTACAGATGTG
Organism: Nettapus auritus; assembly: GCA_011076525.1. Taxonomy (NCBI): domain Eukaryota; kingdom Metazoa; phylum Chordata; class Aves; order Anseriformes; family Anatidae; genus Nettapus; species Nettapus auritus. The sequence goes on along the minus strand of CM021767.1, from coordinate 80,847,477 downwards.
GTGAGGTGTCACTGTCAAGAGGAACTGTCAGTTTGCAACAGTACAGTCTTTATTTTCTAGTGAACATATGAATACAGAGGGAATTGTCCTGGCTGTCTTGGAAGAGAGCTTTCAGCAGAAATACTCACACTTCTTCATTAAAATGTACTGTGCAGTTAAAGATTAAGATCTAATCTTTCATTTCTAGTTGCTTTTGTTTTGTCAAGGCTATCTCAATTTATCAGTTATCTGATTTTTAAAAATACAAACACTGTGGCAAAACCACAATCCAAGGCCAGAGGACATGCTCATGTCACCCCCCTAAGGACACACACTATTTCAAAACTCTGCACATGGGGAAGGAAAAACACCCAAGTAACATGAATCTGAGATTAAGTCATATGGAGAACTGACCCTCTGAATGAGCAGCAATCTTCATGTGGCATTTAGTGGGCTTTGGATTGGGTGTGTGAAACTGCAAGGTGAGCAGAAGTGGTGTTTTAACCTTTCTTTTCAGCTCTGGATGGGCAGCAGTGGGAGTCCGGTCATGAGCCCAGTAGGCAGTGCAATGGCTGAGCTTGTTCTTTTTGCACAGCTATTGTGCATCACTGACCACTCCATTATCCCCAGCACATGCCCTGTGGCAAAACATGATCCACGGCCACAGGACCTGCTCATTTCAACCCCAGAGCTCTGTCCCCACTGTCACTGGTCAAAACCAGACCCACTTGTTGTCTCTCATCTTTTATTACTTTTGCAACCACCAGTAAGTAATTTAGGTTGCCAATGGTATTGGCAGCACTGTTTTATTTGTATTCCTTTCTTCTGTTGTGTTTTGTTTTTCTGAAGTGTATGGGCTTTTCCTAATGTGATGTCTCTGTGCAAACATATGCATCTGAGGAAGGCAAAAGAGATTTATTGCATTTTGGCTAATACAGAGGAAAGGGGAAATTGCCTACATAATGGAGCAGGAGATTCAGCTTTAACTATGTCATTTCTCTCTTGTCTCCACAGTACCGAATACACAAATATGAAATACACAATCTACCTCCTCCTTCAAAGATATCAGCGTACAATTAAACCCCACAAAGCTTGACAACCTGTTGTCAAGTTGTTTAAGCAGTTGTTTCAGAATCTGACAGACAAACTTATAAACAAAACGTAGAGCACCAGATTGTGGGATGAGCCAGCATCATCACGTGGCTTCCTCAGTTATCTCAAAATTTGGAAAACAAAACAAAACAAAAAACAAAGTAGAGGAATGCTTTTTCTTTTTTCCTTGAATAAATAACAGTTTAATTACATTATAGAAATAAAATATGATATGGTAGTAATACACTGGAAATCTTACAGAAATACTATTCTGCTACTGGTAGGTAAATGGTCAAAGCTACTTTTCATGACAATCTGAACAGTACTTGTATACAAACTATTATACAGGTTGCTAATGAAAAATATTGCAGCAGTTGCAAGGATGTTACCAGCTCAAACAAACATCTAATGATACAATATTCTTCTAAGAGGAAGTAATAATGTTAGATTTACAGACAATAAAGAGTTATGTTCTCCACTTTGAAACACTGGAAATAAAAAGCTCAGGTAACCCAATTTCTTTACCTTATAGTATCACGAGGATTTTTTTTTTTTCCTTTCACTATCAAACAGCATCCCAAGAGACCCTGTAAACAGTTTATTCAAAGGTAGTATTTGAGATGTCACAGCAACTTCAACAATTGTCCTAGTCTATAATTACAGACTTTTTAGGCCACTGCTTGTACAGATGACTTTTCCTTTTTTTCCCCACTTATTTACATACATTCAGCCCAGTAACAGCAGGTAAAATGCACTGTCTATCTCACAACAGACACACAAAAATTTTCATCCAAAGGCCAGTGCAAGAAAAACGTGGATAGTGATTGCACAGCATCGAGGAAGTTGTATTATACAAATATACAATCAAGACTGTTGAAAAATCTAACTCTGCACGCAACATGACACTGATGGTCTTCGTCTAGCTACACGACATGTGGAGTAGTGGGCAGGGACACGTAACGGCGACTATCGCTGGTCAGATGGTGATGGTGTGGGTGGCCGGGGAACATAGGGTGGCTGTGCTATCACCAGGTGAAGGCAGGCAGCAGCAAATGGGGAATACCTAGAGCTGAAGGTGGAGCACAGCTTATCTCAGGACGGCAGCAGATTTTCCTAATGAAGCAGTCATCCTACTCCATTTGCAACTTGCAGGGGAATGGTTGCCACCCCTTGAATAACTAGTTTGAAGTGAACCGACACAGTTCCCAGAGCTTTAGAAAAACTCATTATGCAAATGAAGATACTGATGATAGACGGTAACGTTTCACAGGATGCTATTTCTTATTATATCAATAAGCACCAAGTTAAGTGCCAAGACAGCCCCATTGTCCCATGATTTGTCACGTAAAATTTAGAACTTGAATGCACAATGAAAAGTCCACAAAGTCTGCATTTAATTCACAAGAAGACGGTTTAAAAAATGGCTCTTAAAATACCTTTACATTTGAAACGGGCTTCTCCCCCTCCCCTCCAAAAGGATTGCTTTAGGATGGACTACATCTAGACAGGAGAAGGATCAGCCTTGGCCCCTTGGGGAGTGGGGATCCCCATTCCACCACCCAGGTTAGCTGCAGGGAGGGAGGCAGGGGAGGACAATACCCCTGTGTCTTCTGCTGCCCAGCACCTTGCCCAGGGAGATCTTCAGAAGATGCCACCCCACGCAAGGTTTTCATGCCCTGAATGCCTCTTAAGCCACTGAAGAGCCACTAGCTGAACTCAGCTTGGATGTTAGTGCTACCAGCTGCTCTGACCTGTGCTACTGTATCCAAAACGCCATGGGGACATCCTGGTGGCCAGCAACTCCAGGACCACCACCCTGCTCTTTCCCTATGTAATCCCACTGCAGGATAGCATGGATTTGGCTCTGCTGACCCGCTGCCACCAAGGGAGCCAACCTCAGGCACGTGTCAGGCAGCTAGCTGGCTAAGCCTCCTTTGCAGTTATTTTGGTAGAAATCAGCTGAAGAAGGGTGAGGAAACGGTCCAGAAAAGCAAGGCAGCAGAGAACAGGACCCAGTACCCTTGATGTTACAGAACATCCATGCCTGAAAGACTATCTAGCAACACACACCTTGTGTAAGTCCCAGGTTGCAGGAACAATCCCACCATGGAGCACAGTCGCCATTTTCATCAGCAACTTCTTCCTCGAAGATCACGGTGTCAAAACTTGTCATCTGTATCCTGGTTTCACAGTGAGGCTCACCTTGCTTCAAGCAATCGGATTTGAGTACTGAAGGATGTGAATGATCCCTTATTTCTGGCGTTCTCTGTTTTCAGGAACACCCTCAACAGTCACTGCGGTGGTCAGGGCTGGCTCACACCATGCTCTGCCTCCTGCTTCACTTTATTCTCAAACACAACCGGAAGGCTGCTTTCTCAGAAGCACAAGGATACACCCTCAGTGTGGACCTGTATGTTCGTGACGCAGTACTTTCATCGGTAATCCGTTGGAAGAACTCAGTTTTAGAAACAGAATTTGTGTGCAAAGCGTGCAACAAGAAATACAGCTTACATTTGGTCATAGTGTCCTATCTTAGTTATGCTACCATGACTCACACTTAGTATACTTACACACACACATACATACACACACATACACACACATAGATATTTATTTATATACACGCTCACACGATAAGAAAATGCCTAAACCTGACAATACTTCCTCCTCTTTTAGTGAAGGCTGGAGTTTGGTATCTCAGGCTCTGGATCTGCTTAAACCTGGGATACAGGAATGCAACACACTTCAAGTATACATCGACGGCACAGTGATAACATCACACATGGAGTCAGACACATGCTGTCTTCAGTGGTCCAGCACCAGCATGCGACTCAAGGAGCCTTCGCTTTCAGTGTTCATATTCACATAACACCAACGGGAAGGGCGATAGTCTGTACAACAGTGAACGTCCTTCTGTATAAACGCAGTGGTATTTAAAAGTCTGAACCAGTGCATTCTTCTCTTATATTCCTCCTCTATTCCTTTGTTGCTGTTATTCTCATATGCATGTGAAAGTAAAAGGTAGTGGGGAAATAATTTTAGTAGAAGAACACAAAGCCTCTCCTCTAAGTCCACAGAAGACCACTAAAAGTGTAAAATTTCCAAAATAGCTCATAGGAATTCTTCAAATACAGTAAGTGTTTTCAGTGGGGTTTACATATCACGTTTCACATTATTTCCACATAAATCTACCTTATCACTTTGTTTAATCAGACAAATATCAATAACACATAATAAAACAGCATACAATTCACGGGACAACACATTTTTACAAAACCTCTAAAACTTAGCACTGCCGCTTTTGGAAAAAATCAGTAACTCCTATTACTTACAGACATGAAATACATTTCACATTGAAATGAACAGCATGATTACAAGGCTTTTTCTTATTTGATGGTATTGTTTTAGGATGCATTAGTTTTCACAATTTTTCTTCACACACCCTTAAGGAACATTTGCTAGCTTGATATTTTTCTCTGTGCTCTTTCAGGAAACTCACTATTATTCAGTAAACCCTTTTTTGAGAAAACAAAAACAACTATTGAAAATTTAGCTCGAATCCCTAATTGTAAAACTCGAAGAACTGGCTGATGGTAATGCTCTTAACACAACCATTGCTTAGCTGACAATGACAAACCAAAAAAAAAAAAATTACAGGAGGGTATAAACACATTAAGCCATGAGTTTGGTTTTCTTTGTTGGTGTTTTTTTTTTTAAACTAACTCCTTTTCTCACAATGCTGAGAAGTCTCTGGCTTACAACGCTTCAGCAGTCGTGTCTGTGGAGACAGACATGGTCACTTTGGCAATCTTAACTGTGCTCTTAATGCAGCTCTCAGCAGCCCTGTGCACATTCCCCGTGTTGTTGGCGTGTTTGTGCTGGCAGTCAGACTCCATGCTGTTATCCAGAGGCTGTGCAGTCCCTTCGCAGGTGGGGAACATGCTCCGGAAGGCATGTCGTAAGTCCTTGCTCCTCAGAGCGTAGATGATGGGATTCACTGTCGAATTCAGGAGACAGAGCATGCTACAGAAGGCAAAGACAGTCTTGATAAGCTTGTTCATTTTCCCAAAGACATCGTACACCATTATGGCGAGGAGAGGGCCCCAGCATATGATTAAAACGACTAGAATAAGGACCAAGGTTTTGGCTAACCTGATGTCCATACGAGTTTGATCAGGCCTAGTGATCTGTACTTTACCATCCTCTGTAGTCTGAATGATTATGCTTTTCTGCGTGCCACGCTGAATCATGCGAACAGCGTGGCTGTGCGCCTTCCACAGTATGTACATGTAGGCATAGACAATGAACAGCAAGAGGACGCTGGTGACCCCGATCCAGAACATCAGGTACGTCTCATCGATGAGAGGGAATATGTCTGAACACACAGAGTTGAGCTTTTTGCAGTTCCAGCCGAGCAGCGGAAGAACGGCTATTACAATGGCGATGGTCCACATCACACAAAATGCTACGACAGCCTTTGGTCGGGTAACAATCCTTTTATAAGCGAGCGGCCTGTGAATAGATATGTACCGGTCTATTGCCGTGAGGAAAAGGCTACCTACGGAGGCAGTGAAGGAGGCTGTAACTCCACCCAGTTTGAACAAGAAGACGTTTGGGCTGTCCTTCCGGTGGAAAACATGGAAATCAACAAAACTGTAGACAAAAATCACGCTGCCCAGGAGGTCGGCCACAGCCAGGCTGCCGATGAAGTGGTAGGAGGGCCTACACCGGAGGCTTCGGGAGTGAAGGATGACACACAGGACCAGGAGGTTCTCGAGGACTGTGAAGGTGCCCAGGGTAAGCGACAGAACGGCAATGGCCAGCTGCTGGCTGGGGTTCAGGATCATAAAGCACTCCATATCCATGAAGTTCTCCCCACACTGTATGTTCTCCTCATTATCCTTAAACGTGGACAAGGACTTGTTGTAAAACTCTGTGATATTGATCTGGTCTGAGGGAATAATGCTCAGCAGGGGATCATCTCCCGCAGTCATTTTTTCTTGGAAAGGATCACCCCTGAAGGAGGAGAGGGGGAACTTCTGGGGATAGTATCCCAGCTTGGATGCCATGTCGCCTTTCATGTCTTCGTACTGGATATCGTTGGAGCCCACGTAAAGGAGATCTGTCGTAATTGTTCGGAAAGTTGTATCTGCGAGGCCATCTAGGATTGACTTCATAACCCCAGACTTGCTGGTTTCAAAGAGACTTGGAGGAGGGAAAAACACATCTGAGGAAGCCCTAGAAGGGGAAAAGATCAAACTTCATTAAGATAAATAGGGAGATAAACTCCACAAACAAGTTAGTTGAACTGTGTCAAACAAAATCAACCTTTCTCTTGTATTCACCGCAGGTCTAGCCTTTGCCACCTGCTGAAGTCACGATGAGTCGCACACTCAGAAAGAAATCACCTGAATTTCACTAAAACTGAATTACCTTACTAGTGGAGCAAAAAAATTGGAGGTACAGAGAACTGAGTATTCCACAGAAAAGTAATTTTCATTTCTCATCAAAACGTTCCAAGCCACTCCACCATAAAGATATTTTTCTCTAGATCTGAACTTAGCTTCTGATTGCAAAGTACCTTGCAGACTAATATTCCTTGGGCTTGCTTCATTTAGATAATACCAAGTGCCACTGCAGGAACAGCATTAAACTGAATCATCACCTTCATTGCTTTTCTTTCAAAAGGCACCAAGGGCTTTGAAAACCTGACAACACAGAGAGAACCGAGAAGGAACCATGCACTCTAAGTTTCCTATTTCACCCTGCATATTCATATTAACCTGTTCCAGTAATCTGAGGTCTTCTAAGATCCTGAATTTGTTAGTGCAAGTTTATTAGCAAGGTGTTTCATCTGTAAGTATGGGGACCTGGATATAGTTTCAGTGCTCAGTTCTTTCCTCATGCTGAGCAAACCAAGGTAATTGGGATGCCTGGACTACAGGGGGGAGGGGGGTGTTGACCCAGTTCTCTCCACAATTTCAGGAAAAACGAAGAGAGCTGCTAAATCAGTGTGTGTAGCAGTGACCCATTCAGTTTGGGTCAGAAGCCTCAGTCAGGAGAGTTGATCCTTGTGTAGAAAAACATGGTGCAGAGTTTGGGTCAGAGTGCACCTCTGGCCAATACTCCAGGCAAGAGGAGCCACTGCTCCTATGAGAAACATCGAAAGGTAGTTCCCCAGGAACTACCCAGCAGAAGGTGCTCAGGTAGCCATTGGTCTCTGAGTCCTGTCATGCCCAGCCTGTGCTCATGGGTGGTGATTTGTCAGGATGTAATTCCTGGTCAGGGTGCCCGTGGGAGAGCACGCTCATAAGTGTCTGAGTATCCCACAGGCATCAACATGTAAGACAGGTCTTACAGCTCTTTTTATGCTGTGCTCCTTTATATAGCTTTGCCCATATAACACTCCTTGAATATGCATTAAACATCTGCTTTAGGGTCCCCTTCTATTGCCAGAGTGGCAGTGAGCGGTCTGAATGCAAAGAAGAGCCAGAATCACTGGTTTGGTGTGCTACAGCTATTCTGCATCTGCTATGGGACATCTAGATGACTGCGTCAGCAGCAGTAACAAAAGCTATCTTTTACATGCTTTTACATGGGGAGAAATTGCCTGAGACACCCAAGAAATCCCCAAAGCCGTATACAGGCTTGTGCTCGCCTAGTCCCTTCACTTTACACACCTGACAATAAATGGCTAGAAAGGCCACCAGAGGTTAGCTGCCAAAATCCAGAGAACTGCAACTCTGAAAGACGAGACTCACACCCTAAGTACCACAGCTTTTCCATAAAAACTGAAAGAAAGAGGAAAAGGATTCCTCTCTACAATAATACCAATATTAAAAAGTGAAGAAGCCATGATCATCTCCAAAAGAAGATGAGATTCTGGTGAGACTTATATTTATATTGTGCCTTCACTGGGCATCTAGACACCTGAGACTTCATCCATATCTCAATAAGACAACAATTCCCATTTAATTCAGCTGGCCTGGACATTGAGCATTAAAGGAAGCATATGACCCTCAACCTCCAGAAGACACTGACATGTTGGTGCTGAAGATGAGGAGGACTACAGAAAACCCAGGATGCACAGGATAGTCAAATACGTAACACGGATACTCGCTGTGTCAGCTTTTGCAGACACCGCTGCTCAGCAAGTAAAAAAAGAATTATTAGACAATCTTAAAATACGTTAAGGAATTAAATTTTGAGGGTTTGATTAGTGAGGGAGGGAAATGTCACTGAAGGGCACATTAAAAAAGAATGGTAATAATTGCAGGCAAGGTACTTTTCTTCCAGAAGGTGCCTTACAGCTGTTCCTGGTAGATTTTGCAGATTTTACGTGTTGCAAAAATGACCCTGCTGACAAGTCTGCTTTTGGTGAAATCTGGCAACTTTAAACTCAGGGTTATAACACCAGTTTAAAACCCGAGGTGAATAAATTGCTATTGAAAAACACGTGAAGATGGCTGTGGTACTCAGTTACTCCAGTTTATTTCTGTCAGAAGAAAGACAACCATTTTAATGATTAAAGCCACAGCCCCATGTTGAGAAGATTATGTTTGAGTAAAGCTTCAAAAATTGTATGTGACCGAGCACTTCTGCCAGACAGACAAACAAATTGTTATGAGGTAGCTAGTCCCCACTGGAGTCACGTTAAGTATATACATCCTCATAATAAGGTGCCAGCCGTGCTACAACCCCTACCTTTGTTTGAAATACAAATGAAAGAACACGAATTCCTGTGTGCTCTTTTAAAGGTGTCAGTGAGTTATGTGACAATATCGCTATGCATGCATATGCTATGCTAACAACCCGGTTAATGGGATCAGGAGAGGCAAGTCTTACTCTGAATTTCAATGACTTTTTTTCTCTCTGTATTTTTACTTTGAGATTATTACAGTAATTTCCACCTTATTGTCTCTGTAAAGAGTTTTCTTTGAGAGTACTTGGGAGTTCATTAGTGGTGCAGTTTAGGCTTTGGGGGATGCAGCTGACATTAATTTTGTTTTTGTTTGCTGCTGGGAAAATCATAATTGGAAATTTCTAGCAGTATGTGTGCATGCACCTATTCAAGTAGCAGTTGATTTTTATTAAAGTTGCAGTAAAACAGCCATTCCCATGATCTGGAATTGTACTTTACTGGAATTTAGTTTATTTTAATTTAGATATAGCTTGTCCCAGTGTAAACTACAATACTGAAATGCAGTGAAGCAGTTAGCGAGGTTTTTCGTGGCCACATAGTGAAAACAGGACCAGGCTTTTGGCACTGGGTGTCCATGTCACAGTCTGAGGTGCTTCATGGTTTAGCATTGACCGAAAAGCTGATATTTTTGTTTGGTGAGGTGGAAGCAACAGCATCACACAAGTTTTGGCTCTGAGCTCTTCTGTCCCCATGTGCAGCCGGACACCTGCAACAGGCACTGCTCTTCCCAGGTGGCTTCCATCCAGAACAATCCAACACTGGATGAGACCCACTAACATTCCTCCTGGGAGCCTCTGCAGCTTCTTCCAGCCTTCCTGGAAGACAAAGATCCCCTGCATCCATCCCTCCTCCTCTCTGGATAAAGGCTGCAGGTGAGGGCTCTGTTCCCCAGCCGAGGTCCCTGTAGACCAGCGGCTGGAGAGGATGAACCCTCCTGCCTGGCCAGGAGCTGCTCCTCAACACTGGGTTTGAGACTCCCAAGCTCTGAGCTTGGTCCCTTCCTTAAATGAGCTCTACAACTTTGCTCATTTTAAAATGGCTTTAAAAAGAACAGAAACATTGATTAGAGATGAGTAAGAGCCCGCGCTGATGCTGGCACTCAACATTTTCAGTGTATTTATGTGAGTGCATGCAGCAACTCGCAGTAAGCAATGAATTTTGATGATAAAAAATACATACAAAATTCCAGTGTCTTTTTTTTTTTTTTTTTTTTTTTTTTCCCTGAAGGATAAAAACAGCAAGCCCATAGCTGCACACCATTTTAGACTGTGCCACTTCTCCCATTAGCCCACTGCTGCCGGCTGGCACTGCCAGACTAGCTGTGCAAAGGGACTGCCACTAGATGGAGTGGCTCTTACAAGCACGTTGGTTAGCGTCTTCAGAGACCTGGATTTAGCTTCATCTAGCCTATTCCAGCCTGCCTTACCGGGGTCCAAACATACGAGGAGTTAAACATCAGCTGTGTGTTGAAGACACTCCCAAGTTGGTAAGCCTTCGCCCTCAAAGTGAAATTACTGGTGAAGGCAGGGGCGCATCTTTCTGCTGCCCTCTGCTGCGTGGTTTTACACAGCCTAACAAGAAGCTGGGGTGCTATAAGGATATCAAGACCTCTTAGATAAAATCAAAGTGATGTAATATGCAAAAGGCTGGGAACCCACCTCAGACAACAGGGAGAATTACACTTTTGCTGGACTTCTAGCTGGTCCACAGCACCAGCTGACATGAGGAAGAAGAAGGTGACATCCTTAAAATGCTTCTCCTACTGTTCTGGGGGAGTGGGAGAGCTGGGAAGTTTTTATGGTTATTTAAAAAAGGGCAGAATTTATTATAATTTTCAGAACAGGATGAATAATAGAGCAATTTTAATAGCCTGGATAGAAACACTGAACATTTGACGTTCTTCCTCAGAAAGTAATTATCAGCAATACAATGATGCTACTGATAACTGCAGAAAATATTGATGTGGAAAGAAATCAAAACAAGGGAAATCCACAATCAAACCTTCCCAGTTTCTATTTTAAAATATTTTCATCTCCATGTTTATACATTTCTTCTATGATATCTACAGCTAATTAAGAACAGGCTAAAGGACAAGTAGGTATAATTGAAACAGAGTTCTGATTGCACAAAGATACATAAATTCATTCTTCTTGCTCACATATTATAAAGCTTGCAAGTCCTTCGGAGGTCTTTTATCTGCTAGTATGTCTGCATAGCACCCAGTACACTCAGACTCCAGCCAAATAAGGTCCACAAATTCTGCCACATGAGAAATAGAATAATTTATACTCATACAGAGTCGGCTGAAAACATGTGAGAGAAATGGGAGCCACTATAGTAACTGTTGGCCTCCAGGAATCAGAACTGTCCTATAAAATGAAAATTTATATGGTTAATAATTACCTTATCCCATATAAGGATGAACAATACTGCTTCGAGGACAGAGCAAGGTTTCTATGCCTTAGAGAAAGAAATACAGTGCCTGAGAAATGGCACTGTAAGACTCAGTAACACCAAGCAAGAAAAAAAAATGTTGAAGGGAGCATGAAAGCCATGTTATCCCTTTCCTATTTACCGTTTTACCACGCCAACACTGCATAACTCCTAGGCTATGAATGGCAAATACACTGTCACTCCTGATTCAAGAAAACTTGCATTCATTTCAGTGGGGATTTTCTCTGAGAGAAGGACAGAGCACTGAACCTAGGACAGGAACAAATTAGGGATGTTATCTCCTTACAGCAAGGCACTGCCAGCTATGGGGTAAGCTACTGCATGCAAGCACTGAACCAAATTTGGTCCTTATGCAACATGCTGATTGGTATCTGTCTCAAGTTGAATATGAATTAGCCAGAAGCCAAAGCTACCTGGTTATTTATGCTAATTAATATACCATTTGCACACTAACGGGATGAGAGCTGGCTTGTTCTAATTTTGGGGCAAACTGTCCCTAAATGACAGACCCCAGCAGCTGACAGTCTGAATGACAAAAACCAAACAATTCGGGGCGTGGGGGGGGTGTTATCTGGTGACTGACAATGGCATTATTTCCTCCCTCCCTCCCTCCCAAATTTTGTCTGTGAGGTGTGCATGCACCCGTTGTAGCACAGGCAGGGCCTGCAGACACCGAGGAGAGGCCACACCTCACTCCCACATGGCCAGGTACCTCAAATCGGAGAGGCCGGAGTCCTTCAGAGGCAAGGTTGAAGTCCTGCTCTGTCTGGTGCAGAAGGACCTTAACGTTGCTCTCCTGCATCCCAGGTGAGTGTGATGACAACCTCTGCTCTGCCGTCACTCTGACCTGTTGGAGTTGTTCCACATCGTACCCAGAGTTAAACACCCAGAAATAGAGGTGCTGATGGATATTCCAGCATGCCGTGCAGAAGAGAAGCTTGGTTTGAAGCTCTTTCTCTCAACAAGCCAACCAAGGATTATAACTGGTGTCCCATATCCAGAGAAACACCCAAATCACACAGCTGCAGGGGAAAGAGTGGGGACAACTGCCCCACGTGGCCGTGAAAACCCTCCAGAGCTCCTGATGTGGCTCAAAAACCCCTTGTGTTGCTTGTGAAACACACACGTTTCCTACCCGGTTCTGGGCAAGACAAAGTCCTGACAGGGAAACACAGCCACCCTGCCTGCCTGTGCTCTGGGAGAAAGGAGGGGACACAGAGGTGGTGTTTTTATAACAGAAACATAGTGCAAACAAGGGATATGGCAACCTTTCACAGTTCCTTTTGTATCTTAATATCATTGAAAGACAGTTTGGGGAGGCAGTGAGGAGGCTTGCTGAAGTATGACAAGTTCAGATGAAATGGAAACACTGGAGTGACCTGGTATTTGCTGAAAAACAGCTCCCGTTTACAAACCAACATTCCAATAAAACAGAAAGAACACAGTAAGAGTAGTTTGATACATATTCCTTAATGCACATTAAGGAAAACAGATGCAGACTCGTTAAATTGGTCAGTTTTAAACTCTCAAACTTTTTTTAGAACAGATTTATCTTGGATTTCAATATTCCAAAAACAAGGGATTTTTTTTTTCCCTGCACCTTTTCTGACCATTCTCTAATGCCAAGAGGTGCAGATGCTTACCACTGCTGGGCAGAATCGACATAAATGTTGAATCCAGAAAGAGAAGCCCAGCAAGGTGCAAAAGAGATTGGGACTGAACACTCAATTTCCTGGAAGAGACAGCAGCTTGGCACACAAGATGTATCTGAAGAGAGAGAAGTAACTGCAAAGAGCAGCACAGGACATGAAGGGCTCAGACTCCACTGGATGCTGAATGCTAGAGGTCCCCAGAAGAATCTGACATCTAGAGCATGAAGCTGTGGGAGAAACACACTTATTAGCAAAGAGTTAACCACTCCAAGAAAACAGCTTCCACATAACAGCCAGAGCAGAAGAAAAAAGGTCAAGAATTTGTAGCAGCAGAAAATATTAGTGAACTTTATTAAAAGAGTACAGATTAGAACCAGAAAGGCAGGAAAAACATTAGGCTCCAGGGAGAAATCTTAATAAACCGCACAGTGCATGACTGCTCTCCTCCTTCCCCCCACAAGAAACCGTGTCTGAAACAAGTTTTAATTGAAGTCTCTGCTAGATTGCAAAGAGATGATGAAAGCCAAAGTAATGGGGGTTAAGCAGTGTGAATGGGAGTGCAAAGAGAAGGGAAAGAAAACTGATGACGGAGACAGGGAATAGGATGTCTCCAAGTGAGATGGGTGCAAACCAAGGGAAGGTAAGAGAGGAAGACAAGTGGGAGGAGCCCCTGGTAGGCAGGGGATGCAACTTTTAGGGAAATGGAAGAATTGCCTTTGAGACTGGTGTGGGGAAAGCAAATTGGGTGAAGGAGAAAACTCACGAGAGAAAACCTCCCTGCTCTTCTGAGCTAGGAGGACTTCAGAGACACCTCCGCAGGCTGAAGGATGTAGCTAATGGGACTTTCAGATCTCACCTGAAAGAAAGAATAGACCCACTGCTCTGCAGGCACCAGCTTGCCCTTCAGAAAGCCCATTTTTGATCTGTATTCAAAGGCTGAGAGAAGATGCACAGAGCCCCAAGAAGCCGTCCTGTGTAAGGTCACCGAGAAGGACAGCGATGTATGGACTGACACACGGCGCTGAGCCGGAGACAGTCAGCAGAGACCAGCCGAGCCCACCAGACTCCATAGGAAAATGAAGCACAGGACACGTACCTCAGAGTGAAAAGGGAGACAGGATGCTCGAACGTGGCCACTGGATGACCCACACAGTGGATAAACACACCGAGAAGGAAAAAGGAATGCAGGGCTCGCAGATAATGGCCGAGAAGGTCAGCAGCACATTGCAAAGCAATGTTCCTTCTGCTCAGTCCTCGGGAGCCTACTTCTCCCGAAAATTGTTATTAGGTCACCACATATGGGCAGTGTTCAGATGCTGGGATGGAAGGGCTTTTGGTGAACGTGATGTCCCCCACACCGTCAGCAGAGGACAGAAATATGCACTCCAATTAAAAGATGTAAAACATTTTTTCATTTCTGGAGCTGTCTGGCCTTTCAGAAAATTTAAATAAGCTCAGATAACTCTTCATATCTACATTCAGAATATAATGATATTCAAATATACTGCCTTCACACACACAAACAACTTGTGAAATTATTTGCCAGCATATTAAGCTACTACACCAGATTGCTTGGCAATGGTGCATGTCTTTGAAATATGCAGATGCTTTTCTTTTTTAAAAAAAGGAGAGAGGGAGAGAAAAGGAGAAGCGAGAAAGAATTACAGTATAATCTGGTATCAAAGTAACCAGAACAACAAAATGCAGAGAGACTCCAACTGATATTTCACGGTATCTGGAGAAGTGGTTAAAAGATACTGAGGGATGAGCTACGAATTTGTGTGTATATATATATACGCACACGTATAAACTTACAGATAGACATACACAAACACATACACATGCCTAGAGGAACAACTGTGCAAAGTCTCACAAATGCTGCAATAGTGTTTGTCATGCGTAAACCCAAATTCCTGGTGCCAGAGGACACACAGACAAGCTAGCAGTGTAGGTACAAAACATACAGGCTAGATAACTGCTGAGTATCATTTCGAATTCCCCCATACACAGCCTTCCTGGGGAAAAACAAGCATCTAAAATTAGCACATCTATCATTGAGTCCTGTAAAAATTATTTTGCTAGAATATATACGTATGGGTATCTATAGACACACACTCCAAACCTATTCCACACAGTTTTCCAGGCACAGTCTGGAATCCAGCACTGCATTGTGTTCAACAGAGGAAGAACTGGGTAGAAATAATGACTTCTCAGAGCAACAAGCACATTTCACGTGTTTGCCAGAAAGGGAAGGTGGGAGCCCCAAAACCCCAAAGTACAAACTTTAAAAGCTTTCCTAAAATGCAGATATGAAAATTATCCCAGTGAGGGCTGAAATGGAATTTACAGTACTCCCTAATGAACTGCTGCTGCTCAGTACTTTGTAGATGTGAGCACGCCTTCGCTAGAAAGAATATACAACTGCCATAAAAAGAGGTTAACACAGGTTGAGGTAAAATTCGATGCCATCTAGCCTTGATCTACACAAACAAGACAACACCTGAAAGGCACAAAGCAGCCAGTTTCACCAACAGTCCAGCTGAGGTATAATGAATGAAATCTTATTAACTAATACAGTAGTGAAGTATCTATTTTATTTTATCTGTAATCTGGATGTGGGCAGATAGATGAAAAAAGAAGGATGTTCCCACTCGAGAGAGGCAGAACTGAGCTCACTGCGCGCATAACCGTAATGACCGTGCATGAGGCACCAATGTCGTAACAAAAACGTGGTCCACCCTTACGTTGCAAGCCAAATCATTTTTCATGGGTAACAATGGCACCTTCGGCAAAAAGAAAAAAAAAGTTCTTTCTAACGAGCAATTGATTTATAAGTCATTACGATCATTTCAAAAGGACAGGTCATTGTTGGTTTCAGTGATCATTAACAAAGCCACGCACTTTCACCGAGGCTGAGTTCTGGGGGGCATCCTTATCCCACCAGCAGCAATTAGATGTGCGCTTTTTTCAGCAGCGCAGCGTCAGGCTGGAAATGGAGACATAAAGAGCAATACTGAGAAGACAGGTTGTCACATTTTTAACTTTGCATTAATAACAAATGCTGTTGCTGTCTATTCTGGCACATTTGCAAGCTTGCTTTTAAGTACAAGGGGCTGGCATGCATCTCCACTATAGATAGGAAAACAAGAGCAGCCTTGTTATGATTAAAAGGGTCTATTTCCCTCTGCCTTCTGTCTTCTATGTCCATCTGCACAGCTGCTTTGAACTTGGCCAAATCCCAGTGTTAGGGTCGCCTGCAGTACATATTTTAAATCAGCAGCAGACTGTGCGAATTTACTGCTACGGAGGAGAAAAATCTCCAAATTCTCGCTTAAATGGTTGATGAGTGGCTCTGTAGAACATTCATCATCATAGATAGCCCAACCTATCCGGGAAATTGCAGCAAAAATGTATCTAAAACCATTTACTGTTTCATGAGGAGAATGAGATAAAGCCAATATAGACATCTGCAAAGAAATGAAGAGAAATCACTGTTGACAAAATGAATTCTGCTGATGCCTCGAGAGCTGACTGAACAGCTAGAGAGAGGTCACAAAGTTTGCACGTGAGAAGTGAAGGTAATTCCCCTTAAAAAGAGCACAAGTAGAGAAACCGGGGGAGTGGAAGACAGTGCATGAAACAGACCTGAGGAACCAGGAGTGGCGATGTATTTGCAAAATGCTCAGGCAACACTAAGCACACGGGTTTGGGTTCTCCCCTGCCATTTAATCTCCTCACCTACTTTTATCCAACAGAAAGGAAAGACACCTGAGCTCTCCTCCCTAGTGCATAACACTGTCAGCACCAAAACCTGAGCGGAATCACAGTTTGCAAGCATTTGGGGATGGCCACATTAAAGGATGGAAGTCAGAAATGACTGGGGGGGGGAGGGAAGTAATTCCATTTCTAAACTTTTGTTGCCCAATCAGAAACCCGTGAACACAGAAACAGACAGACAGACATGCCCTGGCTGAGATGTGCCATTCCTTCAGCAGAGCATGAAGACTCTAAATGGTGTTCTTTATGCAACTGAGCTAACAAAATTCACCAAAGCACAACAGCCAGGATCAAAGCGCCCACCAGCCCATCCTTGCAATACTAAAACCTGCTTCCACTTTCCCCTAGAGTTTAGTAGGTATTTTTATTTAATTACTGTGGTTTCAGGTGTTACCGAACAGTTGATGAGATAAATTCAAAGCAAATAATCAATTTCTTTACCTTGCCAACTTTTTTCTTCCCCCCCTCAGCAATAGATGCCTGCTGGCTCAGACAAACAGTTATTGCTTTTATCAGTTTTGTTTTAAAATGCTTTTATTCAAATGGCTTTGCCTCTCATTCCAAAGACCAATGGATAATAAAGCAAAGATGCTGCTGGTTGCTACAAAACTAATTTTAACCTCAAGCAAATCAGTGATTACACATTCATCTTCTAAACTGTTTAAAGACATTATATTCATTTCTTTTACAGTTGATTTAATAAACTCTAGTACGAATATTTATTATGCAGGCAGAGTCACACCTTTTTTTTTTTTTCTTTTTTAGAAGAGAAAACCTGTGCTAGCAGTTGATACAAGGTGTAATCTGAGGAGAATTAAGTACTCCCAAGGTATTTTTTTCTCTGTGTTGCACATTTTGGTATTAAATGTGCAACTAAAGAGCACTCTGATCCTCCCCACGATCCCGATACATGTGAGCAATGCCACCCCCAGCAGAGAATGCCATATTCCTTTAAGGAAAGGTGAACAATAACAATGAAAACACGATGATACATGCAAGGAAAAAAAAGAAACATCACACACCTTTAACAGGTCAGAAAAGCCACGCTATGCTTCTTTTTTTAAGCAAAACTTGAGGGTACTCCAGAAGGAGCGTTTTGCTATCTGGCTCTATGGAGCACCTCTCCCTTTTCCTTCTTGAAGGGAGAAGACATACGCCAAAACTGTTAATGCGATCATTTACCGGCATACAGAAAGCACCGCTCACGATAATTTTAGCGAAAAAAAAACACTCCGGACTTCATCATCTGGCACCATTTTCCCCAGCCGAACCGAGATCAGGGGAAGGAGCTGCCCGCTGCCGAGGGCTGGCGACCTACCTCATCCAGGGGTGCTCCCGGCGGGGCTCTGCAGCCGGCTTGGGAACAAAAAGATGCCCGGGGAGGACAAACCCATCCGGCCACCGCTACGGTGCCGGACCGCCCGAAGGCTTCCCACGACAGACACCGCCTGAAGTTTACGGAGCTCCCCCCCCGAGCACACACACCTCCCCGATCCAGGCAGCCCCCAGCCGGCCCCGAACACCCTGCGGAGGGGCTGCCCCCTGCCCCCCCGGCAGCCCTGCGGACTTGGGTGAGGGGGAAGCGCACGGGGCCGGGACGAGGGCAGCAACCCCGAGTGTCCCGGGGGACCCGACCCCGACCCCCGGCTCGCCAAAGCCGCTCCGGGCTGATGGAGAAGGGAGCAGCGCGGTGTGGCCACGGCCGGAGCCGCCCCGCCGTCGGGGCAGGCGGCGTCGCCCCCCCGGCGACAAACTTCGAGGGGCTCGGCCCCGCCGGGACCCCCCTTGCTTCCCTCGCTCCCTCCGTCCCCGCAGCCCCTCGCCCTCCTTACCCTCGGCACGGCACCGGCCGCGTGTCCCCCGCCTGCTCCGGCCGCGCCGACCCCCGGCAGGGAGCGGGGAGCGGGAGCGCCGCCCCGCCCGGGCACCCCGGCACTGGGGAGCGCCGAGGAGGCGGTGCCGGCGAGGGGAAGGAGGAGGTGGGAGACTTCTTCTCCCCCCTTGGCGCCTCCTCTCCGACCACCGCCGCCCTCGCTCCACGGGCGGCTGCCGCTCCTCCAGCGCCGCCGCCCCCCCGCCGCGGGCCGCCCCCGGCCCTCCTCCGCCGCCTCCGCCCGCAGGCAGCGAGCGAGGCGGGCAGGCAGCGGGCTCGGGCTCGGGCTCGGGCTCCGGCACCCGCCGCCGCCTCGTCCCCCGTCACCCCCCGCAGCCTGCCGCCCCTCTCCGGTCCCATTTATGAAGCCCGGCTGCCATCACGTGTTAATGTGCCTTTTGTCCTGGCCCTGGCAGCGCCAGAGGCGCTCCGCACGCACGGGCAGCGCCGGGGGAAGCCAGGCGGCGGCGGCCAAACTTCGCCCCGGGGGTGGGCACCGGGCGCCGGGCGCCGGACCCGAGCCCTGCCCCGGCCGTGCCCCGTACCCCGGCGGGCGGCCGCCTCCCGCTCTCTTCTCTCCCCCCACCCCTCCTCGAGGGGCTCTAAATTATTAATTATAATTAGCCTCGTCGTGCCGCGGGGCCTGCCGGCAGCCAACGTGCGAGGCAGCGCCGCCTGCGGCCCGCGGGGGCGGCCGGCGCCTCCCCGCCGGAGGGGAGGGAGGGAGAGACCCGGCAGGGGTCCGCCCGCCGCCCTCTCCGCCCTGCGGGGCTGTGGCGGTGGCGGCCGAGGGGCCGAGGCCTCGGGGCAGCCCCGGGGAGGGAGCCCGGCTGTCCGTGAGGGGCTGGAGAAGCTCCCGAGGGCTTAAGGGTGGGTTTGGGGCGGCACCCCAAGGGGCTTCGCCCTTCAGCGGTGTGCCTCAAGGCTTGGTGCATCTCTGCGTGGTGGTGCCCGGCGTGAGGCACCAGTTTTGTCATCGTTTATTCCCCTCTTCCACGTTACCCCTGAGGCCGACAGACGTGGCTGTGGTGTTCTTGTGCTGGTGCAACAGCTATCATGGTGGCGGGCAGAAGTAGCGGGGAATCCCCCATCTCCCAGGGCTGAGGGGGCTCCCAAGGCGCAATGACAACTGGCAGGCTGGGGTTTGTTCAAAAGACGGTTCTTAAAGAATGTAATATCCAGCTGGCTTTGCACGGTGTGCTTCTCCCTCTGCAGTGTCATAAATATGTATTTGTCTTCACATGTATTAATACAGAAACATGATAAATATTTATCATTTGACATAGTGTCTAAAGACATTAACAGGGCTATCTACCACATCCACCCATGGCAGAGGAAAATCCCGGATCCCTCATCCCTCAGAGGAGAAACCCACAGGAGGCTACGCTCTTCACAAGTGAGGATTAAAGACTTTGGGTGGCAGTATTTTCGGGTGAGCCCAACCCAAGAGGTGTGAGCCATCTGACGGTGAATCTTCCCTTTGAAGGTTTCTCTGGCTGGGCCCCCAGGGCCAGAGGCACTCAGCATCTCGGGGCTCTGGGGAAGCGGGCTGGTGCATCTGTCGAGGATCCCAGACCCACTGCCTCGGTCTCGTCTTTCCTTGCGCTTAGTCCCATACCGATTCTGCTCAATCGTAATTACTGCCTACGTTATTTTTTTCCCACCGCTGGCTCTTCCTGATGATAATCATTGAATTAACGAGAAAGGAAGTATTTTCAAGTGGCATTCCTGTGAGAAAATTGGAGAAGAAAAAAGGCTAACTCATTTGTGCCCAACTCAAGCTTCTGATATTAGTCAGTCTGTTTGGTAATTCAAAAGTGCTGGTGTGTAAAAAGAACTTTATTTAACAGTGCAGTAAAATCAGAGCAGATTTCTCCTTGGCTTTACATTTCAGAAAGTACCGACTTCTCCTCAGAGGACTGAGAGTTTTCATTTTATTCTTTTTCTCTGAAAGGTTGGTACTTTTGCCTTTAATGTGAACCTACTTGGTTAAGCTTCTCTTCCACAGCCATGGAGGAGAGCAGCTCCTCGGCAAAGGCAAGCCGCATCCAGAGGACATCACTGGACACAAGTCAGCCCACGGGGTAAATTTAAGGCAACGTGTTACTTACTGCTCGTTCCACCTCCACGCTCACGGCTGGCTAAAAGATCCCCATCCTGAACTGGGATTTACTCCAATCTTGGGGTAATCCTTCTTTCTGTCACTTCTAAACTCGGAGAGCAGAGAGGGAAATTGCGATGTTGACAAATGTAGCCATGCCTACACACTGAGGTGGCTTCTTTTTTCCCTAAAATCCCCCACAGTTGCTACTGCCAGTTCAGCCCACAGGCGCAGCAGTTCGGCAGGAGATGTATCAGTAGCCAGAGGTGACTCGAGCACCAGCTTCTCAGCCTTCTTCATTGCGGGGTGTCCTGTGACCCCTCATGCCTTGTGCTCCCAAAACATTTATCCAGATCTTGCTTTTAATTTTGCGATTTGGCAAGGGGAAGGTTGTTGCGATCCTGTGACACCTGTTCCTGGTGGAGCTGGTTGGAAAACCTCTGAAAGAACAGCTTTCCACTGGAAAATGCAACCCTGTCAAAATCAAATCGCTTTGCAAACTTGTGTCGGTTTCACTGAAAATGTCATTTAAAAAAGAGTAAGTGGTGGAGGGATGTTCCAACAGTGTGGGAACATCTCGTTTTGACATTTCCAAGCTAAACGTTTCAATTTCTTCTTTCAAAATGAGTTTTGGTTTCAAAATATTTCATTTTATATTATATATTACAAAATAATACAAAATTTGAAAAGCTGAATCATGTTTCCATTGAGCTGTAATTAATTTTCTCCATGACTTTTTGGAGGTAGAGAACACCGTTATTCTGATTTGGAACAAAATTTGAAATCCCAAACATCAAAGAAAACTAGAGTATGTGAATTTTGTGGGGTTCCCAACCATATGACGGAATTCCGGAATACGTCAATGGCCACTTTTTTAAGCTGTATCATTATGAAAGACTTAAAATAGTGGCAAGCTACTTGCAGTCTTGTCTTTCCTCACACTTTGAGCCTTGCTGCCAGTGGAAATAAAGCCATTCAATACCAATGACGAAGCCTGAAGGAAGAAATGGGGGTGGACATAGATCCTAAGATCATACATTCTTTTCTTTTGGTTGCTCCTAATTAATGTGCTTCCAAGCAGTGCAGTGGTCAGGTATCTTCTGGCCACCCCTAGTACTACTGCAGTTATAATTTCCTTCACTTCCTATTCCAGAAAGAGGAGGAAAGAAAGTAACAGAGGAGATAATCCAGCTGATCCTGTGCTCTTTCTAAGCCACAAATCATCAATTCTTGCTCTACCAGACAGATTATATATTTTTTTTCAAATACTAGTATTTCATATTTTTATGATAAATAAACTTTGCCCATCATTTTATGAATGTTATATTCCAACCACAAAGCATTTCATTTATCTGTTTACATTGATCAGATGTACCTAATGAGTGGGCTTGATTATATACTTGGCAAAAATACATACAACAATCAGGTGAGGTTGTTCGATAGTCTCACAGAGATCATTTGCACCCTGGTTTTGTAGACACTGGAGTTCCATGGCTGCTTTCAAGATTTCCCCACCTCAACTTCACAAGAGTGTTTCCTGCTGCTGCCTTGTGTTATATGCTTGAAGGTTTTGTGCACCTTTTTCTCATCATCTACAGGTAGGCAGAACAATCAAAGAAGACATAAATATCTACAAAGAGGCACTTGGAGGTACATTGTCTTCTAATAATCACATCCCGTGTCCTGTTCACAGACAAACGGCTTTTCTCAAGGTTTATGTGGCAGTTTCTTGACTCATTTGGAAATGAGAGAAAAAATTTGGTCCCATTCCTAGTTTAGAAGACTGTCTGCCTGTCCTAAAGCCTTATCTGTATTTGTCTGGCTTTGGAGACTTTGCTGCTAGGATAGCACTGAAAACCAATGGTGCACACAAGCTCTTCCACAGTTTCACAGTCATAAAATCTCTAGAAAAGGTTGAAGAGGATCTTCACCATAAATATGATTCTGCTTCTGCTTATCCTAAAGGCCATGATTGAAATTCCTTTTTGCAAGGAGGAGAAGCTGTGAAACAAGACCTTTAACAATAAGCATTTCTTGCCCTAGCCTTCTCAACCCACAGAGCAGGGTGCCTGAGAACCTCAAGTGATCAGGTACTGCTGCAGATGGAAGAAATATCTTAAGGGAACATGATTTTCCAGCTTTTCTACATTTGCTCTGCAAGCTATCTGTCAGGGTTAGGTTGGGACCCAAAAGCTCAAGTCCTGATTCTGCCATTCTGCCATTCTTTTTTTTTTCAGTAGCATTGAACAACCACAACTTTCACAGGCTTTAGCAAGAGCACCAGGAGCTCAGCCCCTCAGAAAGTCCTGCTGTTCATCTCTCTGTGCTGATGCTCCCCATCTGTAAAATAAGGATAAT
This sequence comes from Nettapus auritus, assembly GCA_011076525.1. Lineage (NCBI taxonomy): Eukaryota > Metazoa > Chordata > Aves > Anseriformes > Anatidae > Nettapus > Nettapus auritus. Next base: position 80,824,489 of record CM021767.1, on the reverse strand, counting down.
AGGATCTCACTTCTTTCACCACCGTCAGACTTTTCTATTTAAATTTTAACTTCATCAAGGCAGGAACTGTCTCTTACTAAGTTTGTGAGCATCTATCACAACAGAGCCACAATCCTGGCTATGACCTGCAGGCACTGCCACATTGCAAACAATAACAATAAAAACCTAATCAGAAATGTTATTGTCCAGGAGTAACTTTACTGCCACCAAGCAAATAATGGAGAAAAAAAAAGAAAAAGACTAAAACCACATCCAGAGAACAGAATCCATGAAAGTGAATGGTTTACCCAGGGGCTTTGCAAAGTGTCCAGCTCCATATGTAGTTAAATGTTGGTCCCTTGTGCAAGGTGGAGGTGACAGCAGGCTCTTGTCACAGGCGAGGCATGGCAATGTCCTCATTTCAGGCTGTCCCCACAGCTGGCTTCAGCCTGTTGCTCAGGTGTCACAGTGGCCCTGCCCCTTTCCCAAATCTGACCCTGCTTTTTGACTTGACCAGCTGGTGAGGATGGGAAATTTGTTGCTGGTTTTTGTAATGCAGATGTCTGCCAGCTAGGAACAGACCGAGACCACCAACTCATCTAAGCCAGGAAAACAAACAGCTATCATATGGTAATGACTTTGTGTCACTAGTGCCCCGAACCAAATTAAAACCAGTGATGCAGGCATTCAAGTCTCTCTATCCTGTCATTAACTATCCCCTGAAGCTATCCAGTTCCCCAAATATTATTCTCTTCTGCTTCTTGCTTTGTCCTTTTAGATCGGAGTTGAACAATGATGAACTAATTTAGCCACTGTTCTATGTAATTTAGGTTATGAACTCGGTGAGTTAGGAAGAGGAGAGAGACATGTAACACAGTTAAGGACGCATATGCTTTTGTTAAAAAATCTCAGTCTATTACTGACAGAGGTGTTAACACCCATACCAAACAGAGTGCATTGGAGCTTAATCTTCAGTGGTATTGATTTTTCATAGTGTTTTGCCCATTGTGTTGTGGGTGGCACTGCAGGGTACTAACAAGGTTCTTTCCTTTGCCCTGATGGCAGCGATACCGTGCCACATCACCTTCCTTCCACCAGCTCCTTGAAGAAGATGACAGAAAAGAGAAGAGCCAGAGGACTGGTGAGAAACCTCTGTTTTAAAACAAAGACTTGCCCAGATCCAGGACAGGTTGTTGTTTATCTGACATCTGTTGCCTGACACTTGGGGAAAGACTCTTAGAAATGGTCATTTGGGCATCTGTTCACAGTCCCCTCCTTCTTCCTTTCTCATTCCTTCTTCAATGCCCAAGTCTCAGTTCCAGCATACTGGAAAGGAGCCTTTGTGTTCAGTGTGAAACAATGACATGGTGATTGCCCTTTGAAGGGTTCATGAGCTGCTCTGTAAACGATGCATGCAGTTTCGAGCAACTAGTACAGCATTTTTGCCTGTTCCTTAGGAGCTAGCACCTGGCTAAGGCACATGAATTTCTTTTCGCTCCACCATCTGAAAATTACAAAATGCTGGTCTAGGTAGAAAAAGGAGGTTGCCAGGGGGAAGAGTAAGTATACTGTGTTAGGGAGGATGGGCCTCTTTGACCTTGGGGAAGCTGCTTTTGAACCTTATTTTTTATATTTTCTGACACAAAGGAAATCACTGCTGCTCCTAAGCGATCTTTCAATGCAGAGAAACACCCTCATTAGTTTTTTTTTTTTCACCTTCTCACCTTCTTTCATTAAACCATACTCTTTACAGTCCCAGTTGAACAGCAGGGAACATTATAAGCTGACGGAAAAGCATTTTCCTTTGTTAACATGTTTTTTCATCATTGAGCAATAGAGCAGTAATGAGGATACAGATCATCTTTTCATTATAAATATGCATCACAAAGTACAAAAAGAAAAAAAAAAAAGGGTTTCAAAAAATAAATAAATAAACAAAATAGCTGTGTGGTGAAGGGAAGAAACTGAGAAAAACAAGATGACAAAGCTTTTCCCTGATGCTCTACCTTTGCTAGTGTACAGGGGCATCAAAGTCAGGAAAGTGATGTTGAGTGCCTGAATGTTGCATTTAATGTAAATAGGCGTAGGATTGTATCTGCAACTTCTATGCAATGCAAATTAATATCATTCATCAGTATGGCAAGAGAAACCAACAAATAAACAAACAAAACCCAACTGAAAACACAACCTAAGATGACTCTAAAATAGATTGGTTCTTTCATGGAAATATACAGATTTGTTTTCACTCTTGACTTTTGTTCACATTTTCCTTGTTCCTGCTAGATATGAAAACAACCCATCATGTCAGCTTTTAAATAGGGACGGTATATACCAGTCTGCATAGCGTACATGCTCAGTTCCAGAAAAGAGAAACAATTACGAGTCTGGATGAGGGCTACACATTTTCTAGCTCAAGTTCCTTACAAGATGTAGCCATGCGGAGGAGGCACCGCTTCTTATACACGTTTGTACGGTGCTTAATAAGAAGAGGCTGTTATTGGAGGGTGAGGGAAAGAGCTCTCGTAACTATAAAAGCCAGCTATGATGAAATGCCTACTGAAAGCATCGGCACTAAGTGCTGTCCCAGGGAAAGGAGCACTGCTCTGCTGCTGCTGCAGAAAGAAGAGGAATGGACAGCAGCTCATCGTTCTTTTTTCTCTCCCCTCCCTGCACCTCTGTGGACACTGCAGGGGAGCTGTGCTCCTGGGATACCCAGGGTGTGCATGCTTCAGGCTCTCCTCAGCCTGTGCTCCCTCCCCAGTCTGGGTCTTCCCACCAATTTGCCTGGCAGAGGGAAGCGTATGGAGCCTGGAGAAGCCACTTCCCCCTGCATTTCAGGAGAAGCACACAGCGAGTCTATAGGAGTAAGAAATACAAACTTTCCCCTCTTCTTTTGTGCCACGCTGTGTCTCAGTCCGGCCTTCAAGAGACGGCCTATTTTATTTATTTATTTATTTTACCTCTGTCAGCTTTTCTATGCCCTTTCCACCATTATTACAATTGTTGTAGCTATATTTGCTCAAATGGTCAACGCTTGCTAATGTTATCACAGATATCCATCCCTTCCACCCCTGCAAATTATTCATTATAGTGTCACTAGCCTCAGCATAAAATGTACATTTGCGTGCTTGTTTTCATTTAATAAAACCCTTTGGTCACGGAAGCACTGTCAGCCCAGGTTTTATTATTCCAGAATATTCAATTTAAATCTTGGGGCACCCGTGTGACTGAGAGGTCACCTAGCATCTTCAGCTCTGCAAAGTGGAGGGTGAGGGGAGGTTTGCAAACTCTGGGTTTAAACAATACCAAAGCGGCAAAGCTCAAGCCCACTCATCCTTTTCTTTCTAGGGGGGAAATGGATGCCACAAGCTGATCATGTCGCAGCCTCACACTGTCAGTGGATCCACTGGAAAATAAAACCAATGTAAAGGCAGTGATGCTCTGGACATGGCTCAGCCTGGGATCTACCCATGCAGCTGACCTTCCAGTACAAAATATTAACTAAACAAGACAGCAGGGCAAGCAGACGGTGGGACAGGGGTTCTTCTTCAGAAGCCTTGCTGTGATGAGGCATGACCTCATCTTGAAGCCCTGTTGTGAATAGTTAGATTTTCTCACATCATTTTGTGGTTGGGAAGGGCTTTTTAGCTTCTGTAATCGATTTACTTTATGAAGAAAACACTAAAAAAAAAAAAGATGGCCAGAAAATGTGTTTCATCTTCAGTAAAATCAACAACCTGACCTCTCCCTGCGAGAGCACTGCCTTGGAAACAGCCTTTCTGGTAGGCTAGGGAAAGCTGACTTCTGAGATCCAACCTAAGCAGGAGATTCAGTAACAAAATGTGATCTTTTCATAGCTACTTCCCTACAATATTTAGATTTACATCTCATATTACAGAATATTAAAAAACAACAGGACCATTTAAGGACTAGAAGATGGAGTAGATTATTTTATTATCTACTTTTCAATGCCCTTTTCCTTTTTCAGTGGCCTGAGCTTAACTTCTCTTCATCTATATTGGCTCTGGCTCAAAGGGTCATATAACCGTCTGAGTCAATAGCAGAGCTTTTAGCACCAGACCCAGGAACCATCTTGGACAAATGGAATCCCAGATACATTCTTCAATTTTCCCCCATCAGCCATATATAAAAGCTACTTTTATTAAAACCTTCTTGGGTACTTCTCCTGCTGCAGCTATGAGACCATATGAGGAGCGGTTGCTATTAAGCCATAGAAGAAAGAAGCAGAAGGGTTTTATTTACTTCAGTGTTGGCTTTTGTAGTTCTTGTTTTCTTCAGGGTGACCAGGAATACTAAAACATAGCAGAAAAGCCCTAACACATGCCGCAGCATCAGAATTCCTCCATTCAGAGGGTATTTTTAGATGAAAAGGTGTAAGACACGTTTAGCCTGCTTGTGAGGAGACTGTTGACTAGTTAACTCTAATTAAGTGCAACACAGGGAGACCATCTATTTTATACCTTTAGGTTATTCGGGAGGCCAGCTTGATGGACCACGCTTGTCTATTGTACCAAGTAAGAGATGTAATAGTATGGCAAGGGGTACTATTCTATTGCCACAAACTAGGGACATCTCCTCTCATGAAAAGTGGTGCAGTTGTGCTTTCGTTGTTCAAGGCAGAGGTGATGAAAGACATAAAGCTCTCCCATGTATGTGCGTTGTCAAAAATGTGAAAGAGTCTTAGCCTGCATACTTGCTCAAGTAAATTTTCTGCTGGATTCAGTGGAATAGAAATGACCTTAAAAGAGGAATTTCTATAGCTCGGATCGCAGAACCCAACTCTGTTGTGCCTGATTTTTGTCCTTTATGCAAGTCTGTGCAACCTGTACCTCCCACTTGCTTTGTACTCTCCCCCCAACACACACACCTTCACCCCTTTGGAATGGGTATTACTATGGAAACAATTGTGTCCTTGCTATTGTTAAGGGCAGCTGAGTGACATCCAGAAATCCCATATACCCGCAGAAAATTGTAATAGTAAATCATCTGACTGGCTATTCTTAGCCATTCTCTTTCTCAGTAAGAGAAGGATGGTATATAAAGAGAGATTATACGAAGGAGGCTTTTCTTTTCTTTTTTCTTTTTCTTTTTTTTTTTTTTTTTTTTTTTTTCTTCTTTTTTTTTTTTCTTTTTTTTTTCCTCTTGGAAATTTATGACCGCTTGGCTGAAGTGTAAGAGTAAAGGTAAAAAAAAAAATTGCACAACAGAGCATTTCATGAGCAGCAAAGCTAATGAAGCCTGGTTCCCTATGGGATTGGGCCCGTGGTTGGATTCTCTGGTGACTAGTGCAGCGCTGGCTGTCTGATCACATCTGTTCTGTGAGCTGGGGCATTCAGAGTGCCTCCCTGCCATGTGGGTCCTGGAATACCCAACAACAATTGGGTTCAATTGCAGCTTTTTGTCAACGAGGGTACTGACAGGGTCTGTCTCTTCTACCCACTCACCAGTTTTCATTAAACCTGTAGAAATCTACCATCAGATCACCATACTTCCATCAGAATTCTTTGATAAAAACCTACCAGATTTTGGAATTATTAGAGGGGAATAGACAGGCACAAACACATTGAAAGTGTGAACTTGTGAAACTCTTCCATTTGGGAAATCACCCTGAAATTTTGCTTGACTTCTTCCTTGTAATGATGTTTCTGTGCCCTGATTCTTCATGCTAGGAGGTGGATAATCTCTACTTTGTAAGAGATAACGTTAAGACTTTTCAGTCTTTTGTAAAAAGCAATTTGAAAAAGGAAAGTTACAGCAAGGGAAATTGACATTAAATATTCATATTTTTTGCACAGTGAAGGTGATGAAGCTCTGGAGCAGGCTGCTCGGGGAGAGTGTGGAGTCTCTGGCCTTGGAGGTATTCGAACATTGGCCAGGAAAAGCCCTGAGCTACCTGCTGCGACTTCAGAGCTGGATCTGACTTCAAAGGTTATTCTGCTTTGAGTGGGGATGGGACCAGATGACCTCCAGAGATCCCTTCTGGTCTGGAGTTTCTGTGATTCAGTTATTTGATACTTTAGATTTCTCTTCTGCAGGACTTAGTTACTCAGGAAGAATCACAGTCAAGGTCAAATTCTTGAAGGAGGATTTTTGGAACAACATTCTCAAAGGAGGATGTTGTTCCAAAAGTGTGTGCCCATCAGAGTGAACCAGCCATCCACGTACAAGTTCAGATTTTTATGGAGCCATACTAGATCATTCCTACTGAGTCTTCAGTATTTTCTGAATATTAGTTTTGTCAGCAATTCGTTTTAGCTGTGTGTAAAGTCACTGTGAAATTTCATGCTATATAACAAATTCCTCCAGCTTTTTTCCACCTCCATTTCTGATAAACTGGATAATGCCATGTAGGCAACAAGACCCCCCAGAGTCAGTGTCTCTTGCAGATAACATACCTTATAAAATCATGACTTTCCCTGCATAATTTTGGGTTGTGTGCTCTGGAAAGCTTGGCTCAAGTGGAAGAAAAAAAGGAATGTATTATTTTCATGAAGCACAGCATTTTATAATGTGATTGCCTGTCCCAAGTGCAATCAATCTGTCCATTGAGCTGGCAGTGTTCAGAAGTATATGAAAGTCTCTACAGATCTGAAGCCTCCAAATGTTCCAGAGCCCCGTATTGGGATACAGTGACACACAAGGATAATAAGTACACATACATACGTCATAAACATATTTTTTCTTACTCTGTTTTTCCTTCCATGGACATTAGTGCAGTGAGAAATGGTGAAATCGTATATTAGTAATGAGCCACATGGCCATAATAAAACATGCCCAGTGATAGCACATGCCAAAATCCTTCCTTCCTATCCTGCCCTTGCACATTTATCAGTGCTGCCCCCCGTGACAACATAGCGCCACATCTTTCCACCAGGCTTTGCTTAGCTTGAACCTTTTCACCAACTGCTGCAGCACAGCTAGTAGGATAATCGGGTGCTTTGTGCTTTATCACTTACCTTGTGGTAGCACATGGGGGCCCGTGGCGGGGTTGGAGGAGGCACGCAGGAAAGCAGCAGCCCCGGTAAAGCTGAGATGAGGAGCTCAGCCCAAAGACAACAGGTGGGTGCAACAAACAGCCAGAGGCAGCACAAGGTATCAATGGGGCAATTATGAACAGCGTGACAAGCAGCTGTCACGTCGCACCAGCTGCCTCGCCACCGACATCTTGCATTTAGGAGAGCAAGGAAAGAATAAGCCACCAACAACTGACCCTCCCCCCCGACCCCCACTGACAAAGACGTGTCTAATCAGAGCTGCTACATCATTGTTTTTTGGTTACTCATGTCCTTTTTCACTCTTACCCGCTTCCCGGTGGATGTTGTACCCTCATTCATCTGTCATCTCTTGTATTTATGGCATGAAGGGCACAAGGCAAAACTTTCCTGACCTCATCAGGAAGGAAGGGGAGATTTTAGATACTGGGGTGTGTGTGACATGTTCGGGCAGGAATAGGGGATTTTTTTTTTCTTTCTGCAGCACATCTGGGTAATTTTAGCTGAGGTACACCATTCTTGAGACTTTGGTGGCATGGCTGTTGTGAGCGGAGCTGCTAGGATTAGAGGAGTGCTTGTGAGCTGGATGGAGCCAGGCACTGAGCTCTGGAGAGAACACCAGCAATAGCCAGTCTTGCCTGGACAGTTTTTGTATTTTTTATGTTGGTATAGAGGAAAATCCCACCTTCAGTTAGGAATGCTTTTTAACTCTTAACTTGAATGTAGCATGCACTCAGTGTGGGAACTAAGTTAGCATTTGCAGAAGTAAGGTTGAACTTGGGACCTGTTGGGGGAGGAAGGGAGAAGGCTGGCATATCCTTGTTTGTGCAGGGAGACTCTGCTGTGCATTAGGATGGGAAGTCACTGTTGTCTGGTCCCTCACTACAGACTGAAGCCTTCATCCATCCCCTAGGGTCATCATAGCAGCAAGCATGCTGGCCAGCATGCTCTACTCCACGATCACATACTGGGAGTGGGAGCCAACTCTATATTAAGAAACCTAAGTTTGTTCATGTAGGTGTCTGCATGTGAGGTGTTTGAGCTCCTATGGTAGTCAGAGAAGACCCAGTCAATACAGTCAGTCCTAGCAAGTAATTTTGGTGACCCACCACTGGACGTACCTAAATGCAGACCTTGGGTGCAACCCAGTCCTCCTTAGGGCATTTGATCTTGCCTACAGATGCCTCTCCAGAAATGCATGCATCTCTTATGGGTCCAGGTTGTGCCTGCTGCCCCAGAGTAGACATTTCAGGTATGCAGACACTATGAATGCACCTAGTCTGGGGAACTGAGCCTTAGGTTTCTAATTTGGAGCTAATTGAGTTAATCTGCAAACTTCACTGACTTCATGGACTTGTTCTCCATTGGCATATCTTAGGGGCTTGGACTGCAAGTCAACACCTAAAGACCTGCATGAATATGCCAAAATGTAGGTGTTTCAATCTAGAGCTGATTCTACGTTGGGCTCTCTTGTAGTGAGACTCTAAGAAACACCAGACACTTATAATAAAAGCCATAGCATTTACTGCAAGGACACAGCAGTTAGTTGAGGACCAACTCAAATTAGCACATGCAGAGCTCTGTGCCACTGCAGCAAAACAGCTCCCAGTACCTGAGCTAATATGTTTACAGCTCAGTGCTATCCTTGTGCTGCATTGCTGTCTGCAATGGAAGCACACCTGAGGATTCCTGGTCCTGAGGCTAATGTTGCCATTGAACCACTCTATCCAGGATCATGAGGTCACTGCACTTTGCAGGAGAAGTGAAGATTAACTTAGTGATGTAACCATGCGTTTTTTTTTAGTTGGTAACAAAGCCATTAGACATATAAGTCAAAACAAAATGTCCTGCATTTTCCCTGCAGTTTCTCTTGGAGAGATGAGGCATCTGCATCCCACAGCTCAGAAGACCCATGAAGGAAAAAAAAAATGCAAAATTATTAATGATAGAAACCACTTGACTAGCACTGCTACTAGCATGGAAAATGTCCCCAGTCAGAGGCTGATACCAGATTTAAGATTAGCTTCAGGCTTAAACTAACTTCAAAAATGTAGACGTAGTCCAAACTCTTACATGTGAATAATAATTCATATGTGGAACACATAATGAACAGCAGTGATATATCATGTTTTCTTGATGTATCGCTAAGTTATACCCAACCCACAATCAATCACAAAAAGACATGGGTAAATGTGGATTCAGAGAGGAAGGAATAGTGATTGCAGGCTATAAGGGCGTTTGCAAATGACTTGCAAATGTCAGCCAGGCTTTATTTGCATTAACTAATTTTCAAATCAAAAATAAATGGATTTTGATTGGTCAAATTAAACAAGACTTGGGAAAAGAATAAGTGAAAGGAAAAGCATTTGAAAAAATGTAATTGCACACTACAGTATCGATGAACATTATGTAAGGATTTACAAATCAGCCTTGAATTACCAGGCAGTAGACACAGGCATTTTGAATTGTTTTTCTGAAACCCTTATGGAGTTCAAGAAGTATAAAGGTTATCTCAAAAATTATGTTGGAAATGCACTCTCATATTTCACTTTATAAGGAGCCTCTTAAAAATAATCCCCCTCTGTAGTATTATTTGAAGTAGAAGAAAGAGAAGGAAGTCTCTCTTGGACTGCAATCAAGTGAACTTGCCAGAAAAGCTTTGAAGGTATGGCCCTCAAAATGTCTGTCTCAGCAACTGAACTCCTGTCAAAAAATTGCTGCTACCATCTGAGGGAGGTTTGGTGAAAAAACCTCCTTTGGATAAAAAACCTGCCCAAATCTAAGGAACTTCTGTTTGGTAGTTAAAGGTTTGGTTTGCCTCCTGATCACTTGAAATAGATGCATCCTCCAAAATTATGCTCTTTTGTTAAGTGGTGTTTTGAAACTAAAAGTTTCAAACTTTTAGTTTGAAGCACAGGCTCTTTGTATTCAGTTCATAGCTTTCCTTTGGCTGCTTCCTCTGTTCTCCTTTTGTGTGTATCACATTGAAATCTCCCTTCTTGTAACTGGATGTAATCCCAGTCCCAGTTCCTAATAACAGTGGTCACTGGTGGTAAGCAGCTTTCCAGGGGAAAAACATTATCTGAGGCATTTATAACTGGGCTGGACAAAACAGCCGAAAATGTGTAGGAGGGAGTGGGAACAATTCGGCAGTGCTGAGGGTTGGGCTCTGTGACCAAAGGGTCTTTTCTATCTCCAATTTCTATGCTTATCATGGAAGCACACAGTCTAATGAGCCAGATATTCAAACATCTTCAGGCAAACCATTTTGGCCAGGAAGAATGTACACTGGATGCTCAACTTGATGCATCTGAAAGAAAATCAATAGTTTTCCAAAGGCCATAATAGGACAGAAATAGTTCTGGCAGTTCTGGATATTTCCCTGTGAAAATTTGTACCATCAGTTATATAAGCAACCAAGTATTTTTTGCATCAAAGGCTGTAGAGAGCAATTTTAGTTACTTTTCCCTTCAGATCTTAGTTTTGCTGTCTTTATATGGATGTCATTAGCATATCTCAGCACTCCAAAGTCTTTTTTGTTTAAGCCACATGATTTCCCACCCAATGGATTACACTGCAAGTTCTCTGTATTGCAGAAGGTCAAACAAAGGACCTCCAGCATTGGAAACAATTGTCATGTATGTATGGAAAAGGGGGAACAATCTGTTTGATGGGATCACGCAGCTTCTTCTACCATAACGGACTTCATACAACATTAAAAATACCAGTTGAAGAGCAATCTTTGGGAAAATTCTGCCCTCCTGAATGTTCAGACAGTTCAGGAGTAGATGTTTTAAAGCAGGATAGTGAGGAAATGCTCCTCAGGGGGCCATGACCAGGAGGTGTGCAAGTGGGTACCATCAGGACTGGGTTTCAGCAGGTACAGGTCACCTGCCCTAAAAAGCGGGGTGGAGAGGCCTCACTCATCACCCCAGTAGACTCACCCTTGGGTCAGTAACCAGTTAGGACTTTTTATCAGAGGCAGTAATGTTGGTACCATAGGGATATGAGTGATATTGTCCCCCTGTACTTGGCTCTGGTGAGGCCGCACCTTGAGTACTGTGTTCAGCTTTGGGCCCCACACTACAAGAAGGACATCGAGGCCTTGGAGCATGTCCAGAGAAGGGCAACAAAGCTGGTGAAGTGCCTGGAGCATAAGTCCTGTGAGGAGTGGCTGAGGGAACTGGGGTTGTTTAGTCTGGGGAAGAGGAGGCTCAGGGGAGACCTTATTACTCTCTACAACCACATGAAAGGAAGGTGTGGGGAGCTGGGGGTCAACCTCACAGATAACTAGTGACAGGGCTAGAGGGAATGGCCTCAAGTTGCACCAGGGGAGGTCTAGGTTGGAAATGAGGAGACATTTCTTCTCAGAAAGAGCAGTCAAGCATTGGAACGGGTTGCCCAGGGAGGTGGTGGCGTCACTGTCCCTGGGATTGTTCAAGGAAAGGTTGGACCTGGTGCTTAGGGACATGGTTCAGTGGGAGACATTGGTGGTAGGGGGATGGTTGGACCAGATGATCTTGAAGGTCTCTTCCAACTGTAATGATTCTATGATATAAGTGGGTACAAAACTGCCTGTGTACTTGTGGAGACACTTCACCCTGCTGTGTAGTCCCATGGGGGCAGCAGGTGGGTAACAGACAGGCTCCGGATGGTACAGCCAAGCCAATCAAAAATTCTCCAGGAGAATACACACCTAATGGAAAATAACTATTTGCTGAAACTGAAGTACTGAAAGGATCTTGGTTTCCACAAAGTTCCATTTTTAAAAAGCCCTTAAAATTATGCACTTTTCTTAAAATTAGGCATTTTTCATGCAATATGTTTGATTTGGAAAATTTGGATTGCCAGTTTCATAAACAAGCTTTCATTTCAAAATGATATATATTTTATATTGTTAATAAACTAATATGTTTTGATCACTTATTTTGTACTCACTGTAATACCAATTGCTAAATCAATTACCAAACCAATTATCTATTACAAATGATCACTTTGCTCTGTTACCAATGAGCAAACCAAATATGAATTACCAAACCAATTAGAACACCAATTAACAATTTCCATTGTAATTACCAGTCACTAGTAAGAATTACCCCAACAGCCATTTTGAATAGCAATTGCCAATTAAAATACCAATTACCAAAGCAAACACCAGTTACAGTAACACTTACCAATTAGAATACTAATGAATTATTGCATTACCATATCTGATATTGTTTATAATTACAATAATTATTATGCTCTATTCATATATAAAAAATAAATTACAAACTTAGAAAAGCTCTCCAAATCAAAATAGAAATAAAACCTTTTAGATGACTGTAATTATATTTCCTCACAGAAATCTGCACAGGGAGATTATAAACCTGGGGGGCTTTTTATGCCAGTGATGAATGAAGAATGTCAGAATTCCCCACAGGATGGAAATTTTGGGCTCCCATTTTTAGCAGCAAAACCCAGATTGGATGGAAAGCCTTCTTGCTCACAGGCACTACAGCTGGTAACCTTGGGCTCCCTAGTCCCAAATCCCTGAGGTGGGCAGGGTGATCTGTGTGGGCGGGCTGGCAGGGTTGTTGCAGAGGTTGCCACCAGGATGGTTGTGAGGTGAAGTAATGACTTCAGTCATGTTGGTGGGGCAACCAGGCCTGGGGCAGGGATGGAAGAGCTTCAGGGCTGAGCTGAGTAGATGCTTCCAGCTTTGGAGCTATGTGACTTGAATGCCAGGTGCATGAACTGGAGCCACGAAATCCTTTCCCCTTGCTGTGCCCAGCCATGAGAGCGCTCTGGCCTGTGGCATTTCCTGACCTATGCCTGGCCCCAGTCTGCAAACGCACTGTTTTTTAACCTTCCCAGGGCCCATACTAACTGTTTGACAGCATGGAGAAGAGCATGCAATGTTTTCTGTCTGTGCCCTCTGTCTGTTTTTCTAGTGCAGATGTAACCTATACAAATTTTTGGTTCAGGCACCCTATGGAACTGTAGTTTGGCATTACCATTTCTATAATGGGCTCAGGGACTTGATGCACACAGACCTAAAACTGATAGTTTTAATCAGATGTCCATTGCTGATGGGCCTCACATCCAGCAGCATCGCTGCAGTACTGCGGCAGCTCCTCTGCATCACGCTATATGAATATATAACCTCCTCCCCAAGTTATATGAGAGCCCAGCAATACACAGGCTATTGCTCATTACATAGAATCTGTGAGTCCATATGTTCAGATGAGGATGTGTGATACATTATTCACCCTCACAGTAACTTTATAATTGCACATATTTGACTTGCTGGGGCATGTAACAGCTTCTAGGTTCCAGTCAGTGAGTTGGAGGCTTCTCTCAGGGACCCAAAATATTACAGACTAATACTTTTCTCATGGCTGAGCAAGTCCTGTGGGATATTCAGTACAGAACATAAGCCCTGGCAAAAGCCTATGGGTGATACAGCCTCAGGGGGCTTCTTAGCAGATGCTGTTACTGACAATTTTAGCCCCTCATGGCACAGCTTATGAAATGACAGAAAATCTGTCTGACTCAGGGATTCAAGCATCCCCAAAGTGCCCAAGCATAACATCACCATGCACGAACACAGACTCTGGAAAAGAAAGTGGGAAAGGGCAGGAGCAGAGCACACCCCTTTCCTCAAAGTGCCACGGCATTCAGTAACTCCCAAGATAAAAGTATCTGAAAGGGAAATATTTATTTGGATTATGAAGGAACGTGTGGTATGAAAAAAATGAAAAGAGAAAATGATCAATGTTCTGCTTGCAGTTCTGGCTTCCCAACAAGTACTTAATCTTTCTCAGACAGGTTTTAAACGATCTTTGTCTCTTTCCAAAAAAATGTGTTATTCTCTTTTTTTTTTTTTTTCACATTTTCTGCTGCAAAGTGTGAAATTTAAGACTAAATATTGGGATGCCTGAAGTTTACACAACTTTTATTTTCTCTGTGCAGGTTCTGTTTGTAGTCAACAAGCCAGCAACAGATTTTCCTGTAAGCATTTGACCAGAGAGCAACAAACCATCACTTTTTGCTTACAAAATAACTTTCATCCAACACTGGCAAATTACAGTAGTGAGCTGACAATATTATCCACATCACCATCAAAGACAGTTTAATCATCTGGTCCAAACTCTCAATTAAGATTAAAATATATCCTTATGCAATACTGCCACTTCATCAGAGCTAGACCAGGGTGGACTTTTCCTGGACTCCTTAAATTTAGAGATGAATGATCATATTTTACCTTGCTTTGCATCAGAGCATGGTCAATTGATGGAGATGTTCACAGTGCTCTATCATTTTCTCTTCAGTTCATGAAAAGCTGGATTTAGGAACTACAGAGCAGCTGGCCAGCTCATCAAAGCAATTTCACAGGGACTTTTGTTGCCTATTTGTCTGCTTCCATTCTCAGCTCTTTTAGAAATATTTAGGCAAATGTAATGGATTCATGCTGCTAATGGGTCCTTTCTAGTCTGCTTTTTCTTACCATATCTCTAAAAGATTGATCTTCTTTTTCATTTTTGCAGCTCCTGTGCAATGGACTGCAAGCCTGTAATTAACTATCTTTTCTTGCTCTATATTTGGTCAGAGAACAAACAAACAAAGAAACAAATAAAAAAAACCTTGCTCATCACTTGTTTGGGGAAATACATGATAGTCTTCTAAATTTTTAGTCTTCCAGGTGAACTATAAGTCTGGAAAAATGAAAATGTTTTTTCTCTTGGAAGGACCATACACTGTGGGTTTACTAGTTTACAAACATGGACATTCATTGTATCATCTTGGTGGCTTGGGAACATTTCATTCAATAACTTAACAAGAATTGACAAAACTGGACAAGTGATTGATTCCTATTAATGTGCTATGAACTGGGCAAGGCTCAGGTCTGGAAAAGGACATGCAAATTTTGGTAACACAGACCAGGAGCAAGGGACTATAAACCTGTGCTTGCTCCTGCAGATGCCTCAAATCTTTATCCGCATTTTTGACAGCTATATTCTCTAGGATCCTTAAGTACCCGAGCGCTTTATCACAGCTTAGCAACTGAGCCCTTACTGTGTGCTTAAGCCCAATAACATCCACACACTGTTTTCTGGGTGGTCCAGACAGGAAAATGGATTCTGAGCACAAAGTGAGGATAGAGAAAATGGATATACCTGATTTATCTTCCAGCAGAGGGGTGAAAGTACCGGCCCTAGCTGTGGCAAATATGGTTTGGTTTCCTCTCCTGCCTGCAGAAGATCAAATCCCCTTTGCCTGCCTTGCTGGGGACTACCCTGCTCTTTTGTCTTGCCTAAAACAGCCCTGTGGAGCTAGGACTGGCACCCGCATCACCCCATGCTAGGAGAAAGTCAGATTTAACACATTTCATACCTGGTTCTGAAAAATGAACAGCTATAAGAGGAGGGATAGGGGGTTCCTCCCCTTTTCTTTTGGGCTATTACCAAGTGCAACCTCCTTGCTGAGAGAAAAGGGACTTTTGCTCGGGATCTCCACCACCCCAAGTCCCAGTCACAAGGACACTGTATGAAACGTGGAGGAAGCAGGAAGAGGGGAACCATGAATGCATCCAGGCCTGTGGGCTCCTGTAGCCAGCCATCTCGTTCATGAAATAAAGAGCCTGTTAGAGCTGGCAGCTGGTGGCAGCCTCCTGGGAGGTGACAAGGCCCGTTGGCACCCCGATGCCATCAGCTCCTGTCGACGGCACCTGTGCTGGAGGAACTGTGAAGCCGAGGGCCGTCTGTGCCGCACACCCACCCCCTCATTTCACCACCACCCATTGGCCCCCCTGCTCTCAAACCTGCAAAGTGCTGCAGGAGCTAGGGCAGGAGCACTGGGACCAGGCCCTGCTTTGCACATCAGCTGTGTCAGCCCTGTCACTGATGGCTGGCAAGAGACATAGGCCATTAGGACCCCGCACCAGGCTGCTCAGAGCTCAGACACCCATCTCAAGGCAGGTTCCTGCTGGCTTATTTTTGGGACCAGGATATCCCTGTTATCAAGGCCTGTCAGCAGCATAACCGTGCTAGCAGAGCTGGCGTGCTGGATTAACTCCTCTGCACTGAGCCGGTGGGCTGGGGCTTCATCCTCCTGCAGCACCCTCCAGCTTGCAAGGGGATTCTTGCTCCTTCTGCCTCAGCACACGCTCAGAACAACCCAGCCGGCTGCAGGAGGATCAAATTTTGGTCTTGTCAACCTTGAAAATGTTCCTTTAGCTTCTCACCGCCCACACGTGCTGCATGTATTCATACACATATGCAAATAAGAAAATACAGTCATATGCGAGTGCATACACACAGAAACACATACAGTTGCACCTACATGGGTTTTGCGTAGTAAGCATAACATTAATGTATAAAGGACCAGAAGGATGTGTAAAACAAGACAGTCTTTTGGATCAATGCAGGAGGTTTAAGCCCACCAGCTTGCTTTTTGTCATCTTAATTCCCCAAATCTTGACAGGTACTGTGCTGCCATCTTCATTCTTTTTTTTTTTTTTTTCAGAAGTCCTATGGTTACCTGTGCGAAGGACAAATAATTACAAATATTGACTGGCTTTAAGGCACAGAGCACTAAAACATCACCTGGGGAAAAAAAAAAAATGTTCCTCAAGTTCTCATACATTGCCTGAAGGCAAAGAGCCAGCAGAAAACACACAATTGAAAGGAACTATTTTTACCTAAAGACAATTTCATTTCCCACTCTCATCCTCAGAGACAGTCCCTGCTTGTTGCCATTACCTGTAGTTCTGGCGTACTGAGCTGTGCAAGGCACACTGTGCAGGGCACTGCACAAAATGTATTAATGCTGTCGGTTTTCTGCTCTCCCATTCTCTGTTCTTTCTGCTTCTAGAGAAGGCTCCAGGGATGAGGGCGAGCCACGAGGTGCTGTCCGTGGCCAGGAGCATCCCGCGAGGAGGAGAGGAGCAGCTGCCCCTGGATATTGCTGTGTGTTCCCTGCTCCCCCACACGTGCAGGCTCCTGCAGGATGGGTTGGGGCTGCTGGATCTGGCTCAGGAGGGGCAGCTCCAGCACTCCTGCTGCCACAGCTCACTGCTCCGAAGCTGCAGCGAGGAGCAGGAGATGGCAAAGCAACATCTTCAGTCATCAGCGGCTTTCTGTTCCCAGCTCTGGTCTCCCCAGACAGCTGAAACTTTGCAGTCCCAGAGAGCTGGTATTTCTTAGCAGCATCTTCTTGCTGCTGGCACCTGCACTTTATGTTCTGAGTCAGACATCCATGCTATATTGAAACGCACAGTACCATTCTCTATGGCCAATAAAAATGTGTTTGTGCCTGTGTTCTTGGAAATGAGTCCCCATCTCTCCTCAACAGCGTTTAGCTTCTGAGTTACTGTTCAGAAGGGAGGTAATTAGGTCCTACCAGGGGTCTGGCTTTACTGCTAGCTCTGAAACCAAACAAATGCATGCTGCATCACGCACATTCTCCACCCCTGGAAGCTTTCTCCAGCATTTATCTCTTTGGCCCTGGCTCTTCTCCCCTCGGAGAACCAGCCTTTTTGCCACAGCTGCAGCTGGGACACCTGGGAGAGTGAGGCAGGAGCATGCTGGCACAGATCTAACATGTTGTCAGCACAACACACAGGCGTATCCCTCAGGCTACTTTGCTGCCATCTCAAATGCAAGCGATGATGTCTTTTATAACAGCAATGCCGTTGAGTGCATTAGCGGGGTTTGCTCTCTGACCTCCCTATACAGATGGAGCAGGGAGCCCACCACGTGCCTGTGATCCCCGAGCGTGCTCCTGGGGATGAGAAAAGTAAACATATTACGGGGCTGTAACCCATGCGGTGGACATCTGCAGTGACTTCCCAGCTCCTTCAGTGGGGAGTCGGAGTAGCCAAAGTGCTTGATACCTGGAGATCACCACCCAGCCAGCTGAACCATTAAAATCAAATGCTGTGAGCATGTCAGCACATTATCAGGATCACTGGATGTAAAAGGGCTCTTGTGCTCTTCAGCTCCTCTTACACTCTGTGTATCCACCTGTCTCGGCCCCCACAATAAATACCAGTCAGTTGGTGCTCAGTAGGTTACGCTGCCCCAGTGATGCACATTAACATTTTTTAACCTTTCTGATTCTGCTGTTGTAATTAACCGAACACTCTGAAGCCTCTTTTGCCAATTCGTTGATATATGCTGATAGAGAAATAAATCTAAAGGCTTCCAATGTGAACCTGCAGAACACAGAAGTCTGGGCAAACATAATTTCTAAAAGCCATTTCAGCTTCATGTAAAGAGACATTCTCTCTAATTAATATAAAATTAAAAATATTCACACATTTATTTGCACACGCTTATGCACAGCCACACGTATACATGCATGTGTGCACATCTTACAGAAAATGCTGAGGAATAGACAGACACTTGGTATAATTGGAGCCTACTATCCTAAGAAACCAAACGGGGATATTAATTTCCTTGCTAGGGGAGAGAGCTTATCAAGACCTATATTTTTTGAAGTACAGAAACTCCTAGCCAGATAACAAGCCCATAATCTCCCTCTTTTCCCACTGAAAGAGCAATGATAGAGTTCTGACACCAGCACACAAAAGCAGAAAAATTCAAAGTTAAAGCTTCCTTTCTCTGAATGTCTGCAATACATCATACTTTAACCTAAAGACTGCTACAATATCTAGACATGACTAAAAGAATTAAGGTCAGGATGGAAGATGTATCTCAGAGGATTTCTGCATTGGGTTAAGACAAAGAATACTACTGAATTTTCAAAAGCAAACCTAGTGGGGAGAGGTATTTCTGTGTAGATGTCTAAGACAAAGAGATGCTCTTGGTTTGTAAATCTACACACACCCTCACAGACATGCACTCACACACACAGGCACATACATGCATGCTAGCATGCTGCTAACAGAGCATATGTCTGTATGTTTTAGGTTTGCTCTTGTGCATGTATTGAAAATCTGTTCTTGCCGGTCATCCAGACTTTTTTCCCCCAGTCCTTCCATTTAAATACAAGTTTACCCACTTCCAAAATCTTTCCAATTACTATATGAGTTTATATTATTATTACTTGCATGGGATATTCCAATGTTACACTTTACTGCTCAGTTTGATTTCAAGATATTTAAAAACAGTGCTGACAAAGAGTTGAATCTCTGTTCCCTAAATCTATCAGAGAGTTCTCATGGGAGCGTGGCTGGCCCATGCATTTTAAAATGTAGTATTTCTCATTCATTTTAATAATTTAACCTTTCATCAGTTGATAATGATGCTCAATATCACATTCAAATGTTAACCAGCTAACGAAGAACGAAAATAAACATCTTAGGGCACGTTGTTTAAATGTGAAAAACTGGCCACATTTCAAGGATTAAGAGAGAGAGTTGCATTTGACTGACTGTTCAGCTAGTACAGTGTTGACAAATTGCATGACTAGTACTGAAAAAAAAAAAATCCTCCAGAATCTCCATCTTGCTAAAAATTCTAATATTTCAGCACTTTTTAAATACTGCAGTGAAGCAGAAAGTTTCCCCTGGAATGTGTTGATTGAGAAATCTGAAAGGTTAACCTTCCCCATGCTGCAGAAAGTCAAATGTACCCCCTTCCTGGGGATTAGCTCTCTGGTAAATCAAGCTACAACAAAACATATGCCTTTGCCTCGCTTCTCCCCCAACCCTGGCTGTTCTTAGGGTTTCCTGCAGGACTCCCATCTGTTAGACCAGTCATTTCTCTGGTGTGTGTATATAGCAATAGCTATAATTATCTAGGTATAGATATGTAAAAGATAGATGATATACATAAATGATGCAGATACGTGTATGTTCATGCACGCGTACCTACATATTCGTACTCCTGGATGCTTTGAAGCCTCTGTCAGAATTACCACTGATTTCAGAACAGCCCAGGTTTACATGCCCGAGTTTATTTGCAGGTGCTATTGAGCAATGTGTTAGCAGTGGCATTGATCTGATTTTTTTTCTAACAGAATAGTTTCCCATTAAAAAACATCAGTTTGTCCAAAATGAAGTATTTCATATAAATGTACTAATTATGATGGCATTTCTCTTTGCAGACAGAAATTTTTAAAAAAGCATATTGATTGGGTCAAAACATCACCCATTTTGGACATTTTTGGAGTGGAAAAAGCTGATACTTTTTCTGAACTACTTTGCATTTAGAAAAGTTTATGTAGTGTTTGATATGCTTTTCTTAATTAAAATACCATAATGAAGCATGGTGAGTTTATCAAAATAAAACTCTTTGGTCAACATGAAATATTACAGAGAAATGTTTTTATGTTTTTGTGAGAAATTTCTTTTTTTTTTTTTTTTTTTTTTTAGATTTTGTTACAACTTAAGAGATTTTCTCTTAAATTGTAAAGAAAATTGTAAAATTTCTTTTTAAATTGAGCAAAACTCAGTCCTAGAGAAACTAGTTCCACTCAAATGCATCTTAGGCAGATTTTCCATGGGGTTTTCATGAAACACCTGATCAAACATGGAAGGCAGAAGAGAATGCCATGGTTGTATTTTCATTGGTAGGTCCCAGTGCCCTGCAGAGACATCCAGGATGCCCTGGGAGCCACAAAGAGGAGTTGGCTTAGGGTCTCATTCTGAAACAGATTGGGCAGAGCTCCTGTCCACCTGTGCCTTATAAAACCTTCAGGATATTCTCGGTGCTTAGCCAAAACCAATGTCATACCAACAAGAGAGTAAAACTACTTGCAGCGCTTTTTGAAAATGGCATGATAGAGCAATCGTCTCCTTCTCTGAGGCACTTGCCAGGAAGAGGCTATTAGAATTTTTTCCTTTATCCTTTAGAAACCTTTTGAATAGATTTATAATACCTCATTTGCTGTTAAATGTGCTACATGGCACTGTGTAAGTGGGTTGTATTCGTTGCTGAATAAAAGAACAGTATGTCACGAACCTCTCATTATTTTAATTTTGATATCTATAGTTGGCATTTCAAGTCTATGAAAGACATGTACTATTCACAACAAAATGATATTGTTTTACTTCATTTTTAAACATTTTCACAGTGAAAAAAATGACCATATTTGAGTCCTCAATTTTCCATTACAGATAGACAATTTTATTGTCAGGTTGATAGTTATGAGATTATGTCTTCTTTGAAAATGTTGAAAAAACCTGTCACACTGTAGATAAATTTCAATCTCACTAGCAGTGGAAATTCCAAAATACACTTAGGTGATGCTATTATGAGCAGCAGAATCAATCCATTAGTTCAGAAAGAGGCAAGATTAGGTAAAAAGTTAAAAAAAAAAAAAAAAAGAAAAAGAAAAAGAAAAAAAAAGAAAAAAAAAAAGGTCTGCTCACATATGGAAAATAAAACAGTCACTGATGACTCCACAAAGAGACAGCTCAAATTATACTCACAATTATCAGGTAGAAGACTGCAAATTATACTCCCAATTCACAAAGAAAAAGCAATCTAGAGGAGAAGCACTGATTTACATAATCAATATAATACAAATTCAGGGAGGCCACTTTTCAGCACACGCGCACACACACACACACACACAAAAGAAAGCAGAGAAGGAGACGGGATTTGCACTAGGCAGATAATGGAAGAAGAACCCTGCAGAGAGAAAACTGAGATAAAAGGAAAAGGACTTTAGAGAGAGGAGGCAGGACAGCACCACCTTGCCTGCGTGCCAGCCCAAGTGCTGGCTCTGAGGAAGCTCTGGTGGGGAAGATGATTTAAGGTGTCTTTTAAGTTTCATAATGTCATACGGAATGGAGAGTAAGCCCTTGGACTGGCTTCCTGAAGTCTAACATGTTCTTTGCTGGAAGTCAGAAGCACCCGATGGCTTTCAGCAGTTACAGGCAGATCCCGAACACCCCTTTTAAATGAATATTCATATTTTAAATTATAATGTTCAATTATAATTATATTATTCAGTTATAACTACAATATTTAAAGTACCTTTAAACTGTGATGATCCAATGAATCAAACCTTTTTGGTTTTTTCAAACTCTTTTTATGCTTTACAGGCTCCAGGAGACAGGTTAATAGCTCAAGCAAAAGCGAAGTATGCCACAAGCTCAGGCACGCTGAAAGAGTCCTTCCCTGATCATCAGAAAGAGTAGATGTCTCACAGTTAGTCCCATACAAATATTTCTACCTTCAGCCTCTTGCTACTGGGGAGAATCTGAGGTTTCCCACACATCACTATTTTGCAGATGTGACCTTAAACATTAATGAAAACATTCATTTGGGCTTGTAGATGAAACTGCAAAATCTGTAAATAAGAAAGGACTCAGTTTAGGAGGAAATTCTTTCCTATGAGGGTGGTGAGGCACTGGCACAGATTGCCCAGAGAAGCTGTGGATGCCCCATCCCTGGAGGTGTTCAAGGCCAGGCTGGATGGGGCTTTAGACAACCTGGTCTGGTGGGAGGTGTCCTGTCCATGGTAGTTGGGGGTGTAATTAGGTGATCTTTAAGGTCCCTTCCAACCCAAAGCATCCTGTGATTCTGTGTGGTTCCTGATTTGGCCACACTATACCTGGCATGGTCCAGAGGCAGGAGGCAATTCCCATGGGATGGTGAGCATTGAGTATGAGGGACTTGGTCCTGCAAGCTAGGCTTTGGCCATGGTCTAAAAGGGCTTGGACAATATGTAGGCATATTTCCATGGTTCATTGGAGCCAGTGGGACTTGGTGAGCTCTAGGCTGTGACCAAACAAGATGAACTTCTGGAAAGCAGCAGTGATGAGACAGAGTGTGCTGGAGCACAGGACGAGCCCCAGGGCTCCTTGCTTCCAGGCTTTGGCCCTTGCCTGTTCCTCTATGAGGAGATGTCTCAGGACACAAGCCACAGTGAGTTCAAGTGTGTGTGTGTGCAAGGAGGTCATTGCAGGCACAGCACAGAAATGCAAGTGGTTGAGCATGCTCTGAGCGACTCCAAGGACACCATCTTCTTGTGGGGCTTTTTCCTTTGCTCAAAAGCCGCTGAGCCAGTAGACCGGGCCGTGAAAACATATTTCAGTGCCGTGGCAGAAACTCCCTCCTGCTTCCACTGCCAAAACTCCGTCTGACTTCCGGAGGATGCCCAAGCATCCTGCCAGCTGCAGAAGCACCGCCTGGTCCCGTGGGAATGCTGCGAGCTGGCGGCTGCAGGACCTACTGGACCGCGGCACACGCCGTGATGTTCGCGCCCTCGTAAGGAAACTAAAAATAAATTTACAGGAAAATAATACATTCTTTCTAATCTGAGTCAAACCTAAAAATTAATCAGCTATAATTATCAAACCTAATTTAATTAAAACTAGCTACTCACCATCTGGTGTTATTTGTATAAATTTGGAAATCTACTATTTCATATTAAATTCCTCCGTTTAACGATTTATGTTAGAGAATATATTTTTCCACTATAATCATTATGTAATTAATCATTCTACAAATTATATTTCCTTCCACTTGATAGTTTGTATAATAACAGGGCAGATGATCAGCTACTTTTTTCGTCAAAACTGGATTTAAAATGAAGACTTGCAACATCAATAAAAATAATTCACTGAAGTTGAAAGATGTATGACGAGGCAAGATTTTATTTCTCAGCTTCGTCATTGAGAGTATAAATGACAACCCCGTTTGATTTTTTCTGCGTATGTGTAAGTTTATTTTCAGATATATAATACCACATGTATATTATATATATACACACAGTATGTAACACCCAATTAAGAACAAGAGCTTGATTTAAGGATCTCTTTCCTGATGGAGTGTGGAAACATGTAGTTCAAGACATTTAAAAACTTGTCATCAGAAGTATATTCCAAGGAGATACTATGTTCATTTATACACTGATGTGTAAAACACACTAAAATGAACATGATGAGAAAACAGTGAATTGATCAACACTAAAACATGAATGTTTGACATAGCTGGCATGGCAGTCATGGCTTTCTCAGTGAAATCTCTAAAAATGCCCATACTTTTTGATATGGAGGTATTTCTGCAAGAAAGTAGATGAATATCTATGTCAGTTCACAGAAGGCTGTTCCCAAAAGGGATCCATGGGAGGCCACAGGATGGAGAGGATGACAACAAAGTGTTGAGACAGCAGAATGGGTGCAGTTTGGGGCACAGGCTATCTAAACTGGATTTGGAGACATGGCACTTATCACAACTTGACTGTTGACCTGCTATATTAATTTGGGGTTATGTCTTCATGTGTTTTGTCTGTATAGATGGTGAGTGGATCTCCAGCTGCATTTGCACAGCACTGGGTTGAGGCAGGAGCTCTTAATGGTGGCCTTGACATAGCTCTGCAAAAATAAACAGTAACAGCAAAATACAAAAGACCAAATATATTGTTAATGTGCATTGATAGTGAAAGGAAAGGAATCCCAGAATCCCAGAATGGCTGAGGCTGACAGGGCCCTCTGGAGGCCACATGCTCTAATCCCTGCCCGGGCAGGGACTCCCAGAGCAGGCTGCCCAGGACCACGTCCACTTGGCTTCTGAAGGTCTCCAAGGAGGAGACTCAACCACCTCTCTGGGCAACCTGTGCCAGTGGTCCACCACCTGAACAGCAAAGGACTTTTTTTCTGCTAGGTTAACAATGGGGCTTGATGATCTTGGAGGTCTCTTCCAACCTAAATATTTCTACGATTCTGATATTTAGATGGAAGTAATGAGGAAAATAATAATAATAATAATAATAATAATAATAATAATAATAAAAGTGGAGGAAAAAATTCCTCCCTAAATCTTAAATGTTTCCAAAAATATGCTTCTACCCACAGTTTTGGTTTGCCATCACCCATGGCCAAAAAACTACCCATTAGTCCCTAAGTCACCTACTTGCAATAGCATTGGACTCCCTAAAAAAATGCAGGGGGGTCTCCTAAGCCATCCACAGTAACCAGACCTCTCTCAGAGTGAACATTCATTTGTAACAACATTTAAAAACAATGTAGGAAAGAGTGCTCCTGTTCAGCTTGTTCAGTACATAATTATCTTCTGTGTACAAGTCTTGGCTGGTCTAATTTTCCTGGGGCTCCTGAGCACGCAAGATGCTCCCACCCCTCTTTCCTTTATGCAGCGTTTGGGCTTTGCCCTCACCAACAGTATTTATAGAAAAGCCCACAGCTGCATCCGGTCCATCACGTTTGGTACTTCACTATTTAATGGTGAAATAAATCCAGTAAGGATGAGTTTTGTTGTTTGGTTGCTGTTGGACTTGGTCCTGATGGGAGCCTGAAACCACTTAGGCTCTTTGGGAGCCCAGGAGAAAGATTTTCAGATGTACGCAGAGAATGCAAGATGACAAACTGCTAGATTCGGTTAAACTGGGACTGTTAATTATAGCAGTTTAAATTGGGTTCTGACTCAGATTTTGAATTCATAGTGGCAAGATGACAGCCTGGAGAAGGTGTTTGCAAATGGCTGACTCAGAGGATGATGATCAGCACGACGGTGCCTTCTGCCCGTGCTAGTACTACGTGTTTGTAGGAGTGCTGCTACCAGGCACTGGTTGCCAGCCCAGCTCCACCCCTTGGTCTGTCCACCACAGATTACGAAGCCTGGAAAGACAAAGTGAGCAACTGGAGGAAGGACCGTATAAATTGGGTGAGTACTAAATGGCAGCCCGCCATCTCTCCTAGTACTCTGTCCTCTTCTTTCCATCTCTAATGCTGATTTTCCAGATGTTTCTGTAGGCATCCAGCTGCCTCTGACTTGAGTTGATGAAATGGCTTCTGAGTGAAGAGCAAGCATTTCCTAAATCCTCTGTGAAGCAGAGAGGCTGAATTTCCACCCGGTTCTCCAAATTGTGAGCCAGCATGTGAGGCTGTGGTCGGGAAGGCCCTGGGCTGCCAAAGGGAAGGGTGCTCTGGGGAAAAGCTGCCTTGGTAGGGAGGTCACAAAATCTGTCCAAATTTCTGGCCAAATTCCCTCAAATTGAGGCCTCCTCCTGGAAATACTGAATGCTGACAGATTCCAGTGCTGTCTCTCCTCTCCCCAAAACACTTTTGCTTTTTTCTGCTAGTTGTTCTTGAAATCATTTCATTCTTGCTTTCACACAAAATGAAAATTCCCAAGATCTGGTTCCCCGTGTACTCACAGTGCAGATCAGCTCAGATGCTCAAACGGTGGCTGAAATTAATTTGCAAGCATTGTAAGTGACTAAGTTTCATAACTGTACTTTGTTAGTTGCAAGCGGGGGTCAAAATCTAATACCACATGAATAATGCAGCTAACTCCTGCTTTGATCATTGAAATCCTCATACCTGTGCTTTTCCGGGTGCACTGTCAACTAGGCACCGAACAGCGAGCGGGGAGGATTTGTTACAAGATGCTTGGGACTGATCCAGAAGCCAAGGAGAACATATACTGAAGTAAATCACATACCAGTTCCACGCAGAAATAATGCACCATTCCTGAAATTACTGTTTTCAAATTTCTGACTCTGCTCTAATGATTATTAGAATGGAGAGAGTAATATATTCAATGAATTACTGGTTTTAATCCATTGAATAGCTAAGAACAGATTGTGATGGTCTATTTGCTATTCAAATGAATTCAACAGATACCTTTTCTAATCTTGAACTTGGTGGTCTGAAAGCAAATATCCACTGTACCTAGTTGGTGGTGGTCTGATTAATCATATGCATCGTATCTGTTTCCTGACAAGAACATTGTGGGAACACCTAGGCTGGATCCCTGTTTACACAAATGCACAACTGGGTTTTCACAATGTGGAAACACACTTGTGGCTTTCCTCATTCTTTTTACATTCTTTCTTTTTCTTTCTTTCTTTCTTTCTTTCTTTCTTTCTTTCTTTCTTTCTTTTTCTTTCTTTCTTTCTTTCTTTCTTTCTTTCTTTCTTTCTTACTTTCGTTCTTTCTTTCTCTCTCTCTCTCTCTCTCTCTCTCTCTCTCTCTTTCACTTTCCCAAAGCATCACAGAAAATGAACACAAAAGGAATTTAAATGGGGCCAGAGCAAACTTGTTTACTTTTTTTTTCTTCCTATGGCATATCTAGGAAAAGACTGTGACTGAGGCTCTGATGCAGAAAGGTGATTTATGATAGTCTTAGCTTTAGATGTGCTGCCCTGCTCTTGTTGCATTCAGTGTGGCTGTGCAATCAAAAAATGAAGTATGAGCATTGTCTTGGGAAGATCGAGCCTAAGCTAAGATTATCTGAAAACTTTTTGAATTATTCAGCTCTAATACTCACTGTTTGTACACTACTCCTGAAAGAACTAAGTCTACCATCATTGCTTCCTAGTCCTCTAGACAACTTGAACCATGAATTATTGCCACTATATCCCTTTACAAACAAACAAAAAAGATACCACTGAGAATATACAAACTTACATTTTCTGTAAGGGAACATTCCTGAGAGAGACAGACCCTGGCAAAGTAACATCCATTGTGAATTTCCTAGACCAAGGATATTTTACTCAAATTATTTCACCACTAAGTTCTTCAACTTTAATATATGTAATTTTAATTTCAGAGTAGATTTTATATTTTTTTGACAAGTAAACTGGCATATTTCTCAAGGGCTCCCAACGGGATATCACATAGCTGCCTGTAATTGAGGGAAGAAAAATGGGCAGAGGCATGTCTAGTTGAGGTGATGTTCTCCTTCCAGTCCACAGCAGAGTTCCTGCAGATGTCAACAGTGAGTTTGACCATTGCCAAAAGGAAGAAACTGATCTTCATGTATTAACTGAATTCTAATTGTCATATCACAGAAACAGTCCTTGAGTTCCTTGAAAGTATTCTTGCACTGGGAGGACGCCTCTTGTTTTTTTGTGCTGCACCCAGTTTGGAAGCACCCAGTTTGAGAGGCCATCCTTACAACCATGCAAGAGAAGCTATGTTTAGGTTTCTGTGGCTGTTCTGTAGATAAGCTGTGTAGATGGATCATGCAAACTCAACCCGATACTCAGTGCCTGCTGTAAAATAGATGTTCTGAAGGTGCCTCTAGCGAAAGTGTAAAATCAGAGTGAAATGTCTTTCCCCAGCAACAGACTTACAATCAGCCATATGAGAGACGTTCCAACCTACATTTGTGCCTTAAATTTGTGCCTCAGTCAACAGAAGGAACAAGGCGTAGTTGTGGAGATTTACAGTTTTTGAAGTTCTCTGCCGTAGAGATGTAGTGACAGATTCACCCATCAGGAAACAGACTGGGAGAGGAGAGAAGACAGGGCAGGTGTGAGGATCTCCAGATCAGCATGTGGTCTGGATGAGCAGCTCTGTTTCTCTCTATTGCCATCCTATTTTTCTCCTATCCATACTATCCATCCAGCCATGATATATCCCAATGGATATATCCCTCTTAAACTGTGGGACACAGTGCCTCTCAGAGAAAACAGTTCCTGACCCCTCACCATGGTGGGGTAAAGCAGTGGATGGTAAAGTTTTGGTGGCTCCAGGAGCTAAATGCTTCTCTGGAGAATACAAAACGGAAAGGGGAAGGAGGCAAATGAGGACTGAGTGGTGAGAAGGGCTGGCAGGTGCTTGGAATGGTATGAGGATGCTGGAGGGCATGTGCTCAGCTCCTTGGGCTTGTCGCACCTTCTCAGGGCCCGTGGCCTGCAGCAAAGCAGCCATAAAAGCAGGCATTGTCTCAGAGCACTTCGCAGGTCATGCTTAAAGGGATTGTAAGTGTTTGTTAGAGGTTGGAAGCAAGAATGTGAGTAAAAGCATAAGGTAAGCCCTCAGGGTAGATGTACTCTGTGAAAGTGTAACCTGCTCCTCCTACTTCCCAGTTTTGCACCTGGTTAACTCTAGGTCAGAATGAAGCTATAAAGTCATAAATGATTATTTGTGACCCCAGACAAGAACATAACCTTTCTATCTTTAGACTCCATTGAAGTGGCAAAACCCTGATTACAGAATATTTTTCCATGAATTAGGAATGCAGGCTCTATAGGTCACGGGGAGTTCAGACTATTCCCTTGGCATAAGCAGATGTCTTCAAGATAAACCTGTCCTGAACACGTCAACAGTTCCGAACTAGCTTGTATGCCCTGGAAAGGAAGAAAAAAAAAGAAAAAGGAAAAGAAAAAAAAAAAAAAAAAAGGGGGGGAAAAAAAAAAAAGAGAGGCTTCACCTTTCTAAATGACTGAATATCCAGGTGACTTCAGGGACTAGATTAAATATAAAACAGCCAGCATTTCAGGTGTTGGGTCCAGGGCTTTAAAGCACATGGCTACCAATCTGTAAGCAGGCCTTTTTGATGATATACAAATCTGAGGGAAGGAAGATGTGCTGCACAGCCTGTAGGTGCTGGAGGGCTGTGCTGGCTTCACTCAGGGCCAGTGGGGGCTTTGGGACCACGGGGCCAGCCTGGAGGAGGTGGCAACCAGGGCACGCAGAGGCACCCACAACAGCCTGTGCAAACTTGCTGCAGCAACTGCTTTGCCACTGTTTCTTCCTGCCCCCTATTTTGTTTCTTTTTCTTATTTTCCCACAGTCCTCCTGCTGGCCTTCTACACACTACCCAAATTCTCCATCACCCTCTGTATCTACTTCACTTTTCCTTAACATCCCATTTTAAGAAAACCCTATTATCTTTCCTGAACTTTATTCCTTCTTTCTCTGCCCCTTTTCCCCGGTCTATTTTCCAGTTTCTTATTCAGATGTATGCCTTATTCCTTTTGCAGTTTATCCAGGATTCTCTTCCACTTGTTCTTGCTGTGACATTCTCATCTGGAGCACATCCCTCCCTCCCAAAGGCGAGCGGTTGTGTTTCCCAGTGAAGCTCCCTCCATCTGCCTTCCAATCAATCATCTCTGTACCAACTGCTGGGATTCGGCTGGCAAGCACCGTGCCCTCCTGGCAGCACACGACCCTCCTCAAATACTTGCTGATGGAGGAGACAGATCCTGGCACTATGGTGCCAGTGGAGAAGCAGAATGATGGTCACTGTTCCTCTGATCAGGCACAATGGCTGTACCTGTCCAGAGCTATGCCCTTACTTTCCCAGCACATAGCGAGAATTTTATGCCATTAGCCAAGTGGGAGAGAAAAATAGTTAGCATCCTCATGGCTTATAAATCTTCGTGTGACAGGGCACGATGGTGAAGGCATCTGCCATGCTTCGCTCTTTGGGAAGCAACTGGCTGAGTTTCAACTGCTGTAATACGGAGTGCTGTGTAACAGGGAGGCAGTCTGTCTCAGAACTGCTCCCCGGGCCATTTTCTGGAAGGATGATATACTGCCTAGCTTCATCCAGCCTGCACAACAAATACTGTGACCGTACTCCTCCTAGTTATGTCATGGCTTTTTATCCCACAGGACACTAAAGCATTTGTGGTTTAGAGAAATGCAGAACAGTGTCAGCTCTCCTTCAAGCTCGAAGCTGGAGTTTTAGCAGCTCTCTGCTCGTACTGCTGCACAGCCATATTCACATGAAATGAGGTGATAAATAACAGCCCAAGTCAAGCCCAAGCAGGTTGTATGGGCTGGCCACCCTGAGGCACACACACGTGCTGTCCTTTCTCTTGCTGGCACAGAAGAGCTGTTCCTGTGCCCCTATGCCCTTCCTCAGCCCAGCAGAAACACCTGCACACAGCTGGGGGGGGGGGGATAGCAGGGCAGCCAGGGACTTGCTTTTGTACCTGTATTTTTACTTTCATTAGTGGAAGCATTGTCTCCAGTTCCTCCTTTATCTCCCTGATATCTTACTACTGTTGCTTGCATGGATTAGAGCATTGTAGTACCAGCAGTATGGAAGCATTGCTGTTAATAGGGGTGTTCTTAACTCCATCCCTTTCTCCGTCTTTAATAGGCCAGTTTACATATTGTTCAAAACAGGAAAAGCAGAAACATAGCAGGAAGACTATTTCTCAGTGGCACCTGTGATGTCGGAAACAAATGTGCATGTTACTCAAGGGAAAACACCTTCTCATCTGCCACGGAAAAGAAATTAAGAGATGGTATCTTCTGAGAAATATCAACCAGGCACTGTAGCAGGACTCATTCCATGTTCTTGGGTGTTTAGCAGTTATGGTGTACTTGGCATGGACCTTTCCAGATATTATATCTGCATAAGCTGTCTTAAAACATAAATATTTTTCCACAGAGGAAGACTATGTCTCCCCATCTTTGCCTTTAACAAAGACACAGATATTTTGACTGGCCAAGTAATTTAGGTAGGAAAGGGCCTCAGGAGGTAGGAAGGGACTGCAGGAGGTATCCAGACTAACCTGCTGCTCACAGTGGGCTCAGCTTCAAAGTGCTCAGGGTTGGCTCTGGCCTTGAAAACCTCCCTGGAGGAGACTTCTTAGCTTTCCTGGGCAACCCGCTCTGCTTCCTCATGGGGAAAGTTTCTCCTTAATACCAGTCTGAGCATCTCCTGTTCTCTTGTTTCACTTCATGTTGTCTCTTGTCCTGCTGCCACACAGCACTGTGCAGACCCTCTTCTCAATGGTCTCCTTGCAGGTGGTGGACGGCTGTTAGGCATATTTTGGGAGAAGTCACAAATGTCTCCAGTGCTGGTCTCCAAAGGGGTGACACCCCGTCAGTTCTTCTTCTGCCACAAAGGAAAGCTGGGTATAAAATCTCCCTTTTTCTCTCCTCGGTGCTTAAATTACTGCTGTTATCATATACTAGAGTGGGTTACAATATTTAATATAATTTACCTTTCATAGTAGTCCTGTGAGACCAGAAACCAGTTTCATTCTGAATTTATGAATATGTAAATGAGGCATGGAGAAACTAATTGGCTTGCCCACAGGAAGGTTGTCACAGAATAGGAGCTTGAACCTGTTATACCTGTTAACACGCTCCGTGCTCTGGCTATTTGTTCTTCCCTGCCTCTATTCTGGTGCCCAGCTGCATCCATGGGTGAGCTGACCTGTAACACCACATGCTGCTAGCATGAGCTGCAGGCTGCCATCAGGTCCCACACACCTATGGAAGGGGGAAAGGGCTTGGGCTAATCCATGTGCTCATCAAAATGCAGAGCCCCAGGGGAAGCCGAGCTTGGGCTTCTCCTTTCTTTTCTTACACTTCCTGAAAAAGAGTTGATTCCTCCTGCTATAAGGTGACAATACAAAGCATTGCAGAAAGCACATACTTCAGGTACCAAAAAAGGAAAGCCAGAGGAATAACACATGACCATCTTTGTAGCTACCTTGCTTTTCCATTTGTTTTTGGCATGGGACCTTCTCTATCCCTCTTCTGCTTGTTTCCATGCACAAGTTGCACATAGATCTCTCTACCCCATTTCATCAACAATAAAAAAAAGGAGTACAAAAGGTCTGCAGAAGCCCCGGGGGAAGTGATGCAATCACAGATGTTGTAGGATCTATGTCCCAGCTGCAATGAACCTGCATGTGGCAGCTGCTGTTGCACTGCCATCACCAGTAACAGCTGGAGGGGCTCTGCTTGTAATGGCTCATCCCCCGGGAAGGAGCGAGTACGAGCAAAAGCAGCAGGCGTTGCGTACAAGGCATCGCATTGCCACGCTTTACTTTGCCTTTTGTTAGAAAATGAGCACAAAAGCAGGGAGAAAAAGCAAAACTGGAGATGTTCTCCTGCACCCCCCTGCCCTAGAAGTACCATCAGCTATCTAACCGCCCCAGATTATGCTCTTCCCTTTCTGACTGAGCCCATAAGACAGCTGAGATCAAAGTATTTGCTATTGTTTGACCTTTTCTAAATATCCTTCTTAAAGCGGTGGAAAGACTTGGTGCAAAATAAAGGTGGCCTATAAGCAAAATAAAAATGAAAAAAGAATCACGAGCTCTGGAGCCTGCCCAGAGAAGCTGTATTCCTTGTATGTTTTTTTTTTTTTTTTTCTCATTACCTGAGAAGAAGACGTACATTAGGAGAACATATAAGAAATAAAACAAAAATGAGGCTTATATCCTCACTAAAGAAAAAGCAGTTTCTACGTTCATTGTCACTGTGTTTTGATATATGTTTGCCTATATTATGTCCTAGGATCATCTAATTTCCATATAAAGTATCACTACTTTCAGTTTTACCAGACAGTGTTCAGGGGAGACTTTGATTTGTGTGCCCGAGGGTAGATCTGAGAAATGCATAATTTTCTTTAAGTCCCCTCTGTCATGCACCATCAGTAAATTCCTGTACAGATTACAACATGGGTGTTTAGTCAGAGGTCTGCAATCCCACAGAGGAGAGTGGGAGGCAATAATAAATGTGTAGACCAAAGTGAAAAAAAAAAAAAAAAAAAAAAAAAAGGGTAAAAGAAAAGAGAAAGAGAGAGAGAAATTCCATTAAGAAAGGTTACTGAATCAAAAAGAATTTATCAAAAGTAGACTGGTGAGAGTGGCTCTTGAATTTTTATGAATTTGTGGGGCACACAAGTCAGCCTGCTTTGGACTGTAATTTCAGCTAATAGCAGAATGGGGACCACTGAGGCACACTCTGTCACTTTTTCTAATCTCCACTACTCTGAAACACCAGTTACGCATCAATTCAATTAATCATCGGTGATAACAAAAGCTGTTTTTTTCCCCCACTTTAGAAATGTTGCCCTTTTTTTTTTTCTTTTTTTTAAAGTGCAGAACTTTATCAGTCACAATTTCTTTTTCCCTTGAAAAAAAAGAAGTCTTATAAAGTTCATTTATACAGAGAGCATAAATCCTATCTCCTACTGTTTTCCCCTGTAACCTTGCATGAAATACGGCTTGGGGCTGTGCTAATTCTCAACGTTTAATGCGGACTGATGAAAGCAGTTCATCACTCACATGCACTGTGCTCTCAGTAGCATGCACATGGATCGGGATGCACACACGTGTCGGACCAGCAAAGCCACGGGCAGTAATGCCATGGCATGGCATGCACAGTGTAAATACACCATACCAGGTATACCACAGCAGCCAGCAGGTATCTTAATGCCGCCCTTTAGGGATACATGGCATTAAAAAATGAACACTTTCCCCTGTACAGAAAAACCTCTCCTTGTCACTCTCCCCCCTCTGTAGATTTATCTCCTTCTGCCAATTACTTTTTCAATTTGTGCCTTTCTCTGACATATAAAGCTTTGTCTGCCCGTTCTTTTGGCTTGGTGCAGCTCTTGCCTTGTTTGCTGCTCATTACCTGCCCTCTGCAGAAGGTAGAGGCATGAACCTTCCCATCAGCAGCTCAATGATCCCCCTTCAAACCCAGTCATTCTGCTGCCACATCTCATCCTGACAACTCGTTATCCACCCACCCAGGTCAGTCTGGCTCTTGCATATTCGCTGTGTTGTGACCCCAGCCCCTTTCCCCTGTCTGCTACATGTTAATTCATTGGTAAGCTTCCTCTGCTAAATTTGAGCCTCACTTGCGATGGGAAGGGAAGGGGAGTAGCACAGACATGTGGCTGTGTTCAGAGGTGGCCCTTCATCTCAGCCCCCTTTCTGCTGCCCAAAGGTACTGCTCTAGAGGAGATGCCAGACTCTTCCTAACTCCCTGAATGCCACTTCTGCGGGGAAGGCAGGAAAGGAGAGCACATGGGACTCTGCCTGTGCTCCCAGCTTGTGACATATAAATGATTAGAGCTGACATTTACAACACCTCCCATCTGAAGCCTTGTAGATACATCTACCAGGCTGAGAGGCAGGCAGGTGTGATCATCCCCATGTAACGGAGGAGCAAACAGAGGCACGGTGTGAGGACACGAGCTCGTGGCCCATCCCCGCCATAACACCAGGGACTGAGAAGTCAGGCTGGGCAAGGACCTAGGCCACAGCCTTCCCAGTGAGGCAGGAACATCCATGTACAATTACTGTGTCAGCGGTAACCGAAAAAAAAAAAAAAAAAAAAAAAAAAAAAAAATGAAGTTTTCTAGGCAGCAAATAGGTCTGTCTTTTATCTTCCTCTCTCCTTCAGTCAGGAAAGAACAAGTTTGTTTCTAATGATGGACACCCTATCTGTAACTGAATACATTGCATCCTCTGGTGCAGTAGAGGGAGGACAAGCAAAATTTCACAGCCTGGTTGTTCTCAGATGGTTTCTGTAAGACTCAAGTGTGCACTTGAGGCTGAGCATTCCCATATCTCTCAGGAGACGAATCAGGGTGCTGGCTCCAATTCATTTTCAGAGACAGCAGCCCCAGTGATGACCAAAGGCTGGCTCTTAGCTCAGCTCTCCCAAGTGAGAAATGTCTCTGACTCAGTGTTTCTGCCAGACCGCACAGCACCACCTGGCTCAGGCATTAAGGTACTGTCACAGCACCAGCAATGTAAGGAGGCAGTGTACTCTGAAATACCTTTGGCTGCCCACTAGAGCAGTCAGGAAGCTCAGTTGCCACCACCCTGAGCTGGCTGTGAAGGTCACAACCAGGCTTCATGCACTCCAGCACCATTAACCTTCACTGCTCAGCAAAACGCTCCTTCCTGTAGCACTCACCTGCATGTTCCCTCCGCAGCTCTGTCCTGCCTGGCATAAAGGCTGTGTTCTTTGACCAGCACCATTCTCCTCCATCCCCAAAAGTGCAGCCCATGCAAGCAGAGACAGGACTTAGACCATTTCCAGTGCCCTGCAGGTAAGCGACCCCTGCAATGACGCCCAGGACAGCCCTCCACCATGAGCTGCACATGCAATTACCATGATCTGTTCTAAAAGGGCTCTGCAGGGATGTGTCTTTTTAAGCAGAAGCAGCAGTTACCAGACTCCAGAGCTGTTATTACACCAACATCTGCAGCTCTGCATTTACCTCTTTGTGGCTCCCAGAGCTCTTGCAGCACTGACAGCCCATACCACACAGCACTTAGCTCATATCCTACTGGAGCTGCAAGTGCCTGCTAGTCCTAGGCACACAGGTCCCAGGGGAAAAAGAGAGGTGATATTTGCTCTACAGCCTTTATTTTTAAGGGTTAAACCTGACAAACCCTGTCTGCTCTCAAAATGCCTCTTGTAGGACAATAATATATCTCAGGCCTCCATGCTTTGCAGCTTCTTTTCTGCCTCACTTTTTTCACACCTTGGGATGTTTTTGCTTTTCTCCAACCAACTTTCTGAGCATGCATGCCAAGCTGATTGCAGCTCTCTCCACGTCTTCCCTCCTATCCATAAGCCCTGATCTCCTGGGTCTCTCTTATGGTTTATCACCTCGCTGTGAGCACTGAGCTGCAGTGACCACCTCCAGTTTCTGACCCAGCTTCCCTTTCTTCTGTAGGGTGAGTCTGGTTGTGTCCTGTTCCCCACCCCTCCCACAGGAGGGACAGAGCTCATCGTGTCTGACTCTGGCTAGGGACCTGCTGCCACCATGCAACCTGCAACCCCACAGCATAGCATACCTGGCCATCCCTTCCCCACATCCCTCTGCCAAGGACTGGGCTCCCCAGGCATTTCTCAGAGGCCTTGTGTTTCTTAATACATTTAAGAGAAATCTGCAGGAAGGAATGGGAGAAATGTTTGTACAGAGGTGACCCAATGCTTTGGGACAGCAGTTAATAATCTAGGAGTGACTGCGATGACCTGGGTGAATTAGAGGGGCTATCAGGAAGGAGATGAAATGCAACAAGTATAAGCATGGCACAGTTAGGAGAATTACAAATGCAACTCTAAAGCAGGGTATCCGTGACTGGGCAAGAGCAATGCAGGGAAAAAACCTGGGGTAATCACTCATGAAGGAATTAGGATGAGTAGTTAATGAAAAGCCATAATTAAGGGAAGCAAATACAGTCTTGGGATGTATGAGAGGGAAAATAATATGAAAAATATTACCCAGAGTGTTTTGCTCACATCAGCTGAGATGCAGCTACCAGCGGAGTTGGGTTTGTACCTCTGGAGCATAGGGCTGGGAATCCCCAGCTCAGAAACCATGCTCAAGAGCCCCCATCCCTCCAGCAAAGCTTCTGCTTATTAACTTTCATATGTGCTGCAAGGTCAGTCCACTTTCAGGCTGTTTACAGGGCTGAAAGAGCAGGGAGCTATTAAACCATTTTTTTCTGGATCAGGTGAGAGTTTTCACATCTTTATATTTCATGTCCATTTTATAATCTCTCACTAGTAAATAGACGGATGAGTCCTAAAGCTACAGCAAACATGTGCAGGAATGAAAAGTTTATCTCCTGCTCACAGAGCACCGTTGTACACCCTGTAGGAATTATGCATGATGGTGGGCACAAAGAGAGATGTGGCATGGCTGATAAGCAGGTGGGAGCCAGCTGAGCTGCAGCTGGGCAGCATTGAATATCTGACTAAAGCAACGTGGGGGAATTGTCTGATTTTGGTGAAGTTTGGGAGCATCCGAGAGCTCCCATGCTGTATGACCAACAGGATGAGGATGAGGAGGGTGAGCCAACAGCAGGCAGGTTGTGCAGCCTCTGAAGATAGTTGATGGGAGGGAGGATTGCAAGACTCGAAGGTGGGATGTCCAAAGGCCATGGTGGGCTCATTGCAGTTGCCTGCCTGACTCAGTTCTTTTGGAAGGCCTCTCGTCCATAATAAGAATAACTGACTTAAGCTATCCAAGCCACCAAACTGGGTACTGTGCTTTAAAAGGTGAAAAAATCATAGAGGTTGGAGCCAGCTGCTAAACAACAACAACAACAAAAATATGTTTTTATCATGAAATAGGAATGGTTTGAACTAATGTAAAATAAATATATGTAATGGGATATGCAATGGACAATGGTTAACTGGCAACAGAGGCACTGGCCAAGTCCCAGGCAGGACATAGACAAGGTAGCCTAAGAATGCAACATTAAATGGAAATGCCAGCAAGTACAAGGAATGGAGTGGGATTCTTCTGTTGCTTTCAATAATATCAATGGATAGCTCCTGTTGCCATCAGACTCAGAGGGAAGGTGTGCATTTCCCAGATGTAACCACTTCCAGCTATGCATCCCACTCCTTCACCAAGATGAACAATCTTTTCCTTGTTCCCTGGGGACACTGCCCAGGTCCGAGTGATGCTTGGCTGCCTGTCCTCCACCTACACAGAAGCTGGGGTGTGCTTGGCCACAGTGATAAAGAGAGGAAGGGAAAGTGAGACCTCTGGGGCTGGTTTTCCTTGCTCTCTTCCTTCCCCTTGTGTTTGCTGTGCCAGTAGACCATCCTCTGAGGAGGCTGAGGGGTGGTGTGCTGAGATACAAGATGAAATGAGTGGAAAAATAGCCTGTGCTTAGAAGATGCAAATGATGAGGGAGACAAAGTGACCATCTGTCTACCCCACTTCCTTAATCCTGTATAGGCAAGGAGCTACTTTAAAAGTCAATATTCCTTCTGTTTCCTCACCCACCTGTCTCTGTAGTCAGCTCCTGCCTGAATTCTTTGATGTCCATAAATGAAGGGAAGGAAAGGGGATCTGGGCTGTCTTACCTCAGGAAAAATATCCACACAGATAACTGCCTGCCCTAGCCTTTGATGTAATGAAACTTGATTATCTAAGTACCACTGCAGTAAAATTGGATACCAGTGGGCCCAGTGTCCATTTTAATGGCATGGTAATTCACTTTGCCTGCAGCCGTAGAGAGACTGTTACAACAAAATCCTGCTGCTAATAGACAGAAGGTCAGTCTTATCCGTCCTGTCACAGGTAGATTACCACAGCTGAAATCCCCATTGCAGTGGTGGCTCTCTACCCTTTGGATGTAGTGAGTCCCTGTGCCTCCTGACACACAGAAGGAAAACCTCAAATATGTGTTTTCCACCTGTAAAGCAAATGTGATCCACCAATAATACCACACTGTTCAGAGGGTGTTGCACTTTACATTCACCTACTGGCATGTCCCTAACCCAGGGAGCTTTCTTTACATGTTTAAGCATCACAGGGCAAGGAAAGGCTGGATGGAAGGGGTGATGGCTACTAAAATAATATTATGTGCCACTGTGGTTTGTTATATGCACAAATTTAACACGTGCTGCGACATTGCTGAAGCCAGGAAAAGATTTCATATTTTACTACTATGGTGAAATTTGTGTGGTTTCTAGTAAGTCTGCATGATCCAAAAACCTTACTGAAACCACTGGAGATTATAATAGCCTTCCACGAGGGCTAAAAGAGGTAGTGATTAAATATCTCCTTACTCGTTGTTAGCGGATCAAAAAGAAGCCCAAATTATGTGATAATATGACAGCCAGGGCACATAGTGTCAGAGTATTGATGCAAATGTTTGATGGCATACAATGAGGCTGTAAATCAGAGGTAAAAAGACAAAAAAAAACCTCCTTGAAGGAGTTGAAGTCTGGAAACAGCAGGCGTGGCAAACCATAGTATGGCCTCATGAGAAAGCTGTGAGACAGACAACCTTTTGGGGCAGAGTTTTGGCTGAAAGAAAGGGGTTGAAGTTTCGGCTAAAGAAAATGCTTCCTGTGTTCATGGCACCTCAATAAACAGAGTTGCTTTGGAGAAGTATCTGACAGTATACAAACAAAGGCAGGCTGAGGTATGTACGCCCAATACAAGTACAGAAGAATCAGTCAAGGGGTTTCCAACAACTGACGTAATAAAGCCCACCTGAAGTTATCACCTAGGGCTCTTAATTATGTTTTAGCCCACAGTTGCCTATAATTCATATACAAAACCTTAGATTTTACTTAACCCCTCAGGTTCTCCACAGCTGAGGGTACAGTTTAAAGCTGTTGGGCTGCTCCAGCCAACTTTGAAGTGGGGAAAACAGTCCTGTCCTTATCAGAGACTTCATGTAACAGTCAGTTAGGAAAAGCAGGCACCTCCTGACTGTGATTCATCTCAGCTCTCTTGAACCTACCTTGGGACGCATGAATTAGCCTCTGGAAGTGCTTGTTCCTTTCCCCTCCTCACAGTGAGACACCTGGGTGCTTGGCTGGACAGGCAGCTCACCTCTGCTAATGCGCAGACCTCTCCACCTACTGTCCAAGAGCTTGGCTGAAAGCCTCCAGGAGGCTTCTGTGAACCAACTGGAGAGGATAAAACACACAAGGGAGCTCTCCTTCTCATGGGCAGCTCTCACCCTGTCCTGTACATTTTTTGCTTTGCCTGTCTAGTCTTCTGAGGCATACACAGGCATGTTTTGTCTTCACAAGCATAAAACACTTTTATTCCCCCCCAAAATTCACCTTTTATTTATTGGAATCTGAGGGGAATTACACTAGATAAATGTGGTCTTAACTGCCCTCGCAGACTGTACAAATGGTTTTTTTGTTTGTTTGTTTTGTTTTGTTTTTGTTTGTATGTTTGTTTGTTTGTTTTTCCATACACCTATATTAAGGAGAAATATTAAGCCTATACAATGTATGCAAACACATTTCACTGTTTGAGCAGGAGGGATCAGAGTTGGGTGATACACTGTAATTCGTCAAAAGGTCTGACACTGCATTATCAAAGGATACTTTTCTGTATTTTGAAAAACCTTTTCCCAACAAACATTCAAGTGCATTGTTTGATC
Organism: Nettapus auritus; assembly: GCA_011076525.1. Taxonomy (NCBI): domain Eukaryota; kingdom Metazoa; phylum Chordata; class Aves; order Anseriformes; family Anatidae; genus Nettapus; species Nettapus auritus. Next base: position 80,784,194 of record CM021767.1, on the reverse strand, counting down.
AAACAATAACAACACTTTAATCTACATCGTGTGCTTTCTTCAAAATAAGAAATAGGGGATAATGGTTCTCTCTGTTTTAAAAAGGAATCCTTTTAGAAATGCTTTTAGAGGCAAAGAGTTGGTGCCAGGATTTTTCTTAGTTGGAGAATTTAGTGTTTTGCTGGAACAGAAACCATATCCTTGAAGTCCAAGATGACACATAATGCGACTTGGAGTTTTGGTGCCACAGATACACGCCCTGCACAAATGTACTCTTGGCATCTTTGAGCAGATTCAGACAATCTTGGTCTTGAATCAAGGTCCACTGAAGAGACTCTGAACTTCTTGGCTGACATCAGTCATCTCTGGATTAGGCCTCCCAACAGTAAAAGAAGATGTGTCTGACCTTACGTGTATCTGTATCGGACCCTGCTACAAAATAATACTGATCTCCAGGAATGATTTAGGAGCACCCCAAAAATTTGTATATTTCTATCAACAGCAAACAACCCACCCAGATTCTATAGGTTTTTTGTTTGTTTGTTTTTGTTTTTTAATGAAAGTTAAATTAAGGCTGGCACTCATTTCTCCCACATTTAGCCACTGTAAAGAACAGTGTTTGTTCTAACCCAGTTCACCGTCTGTTGCTACTGGGAAGCAATGGCCAGTCCAGAAGCCAGTGTATCTCGCCCATCTTCCATACCTCCCTGCCAGGAATGTGAACTACTAGTTAAGGCTTTTGGATAGGCAACAGCAGGTGATACAAATGCCTCCTGCAATGACACGGATATTGCACTGTGCTTGATCAAGGTCTCGTTTACTGTAGGCTGTTAGTCTCAAAACTGCATAGCATAATTCTTCTCTCTCCTTGCTGTTCCTTTGAAAAAGATTAGGTGCCTGGCAAGTTTTCATATTCATTTAAAAAGATAGAATGCAGCCAGATAGCACCACAGTCAATCATGGCTGTTATTATCAGGACCTCATCTGTTTCAGGAAGTCGGTGGAAGTCCTTCTTAACCAAGCAGGGCAGGAGTTGCCCTCCACTTTCCCCCCCTCCCTCAGGCTATTAAGTTTCCTCATCAGAAGTTCTTGTTTTTCAACTATAGTTTTAGGAAGAACATTTGCTGGAAGTTAGAAAAGTGAAAGCTAAAACTGGAAAGTTATATTCAAGAACAAGTTAATAAGGATAATTAGGCAGTAGTGTAGATGGGCCCCCGTTTGTCTGAATCAAAAGCTCTGGATCTGTATGACCATGTTAGATAAGATAATGGTGGGAATGATATAATAAGGAATTCTGTAAATGTAAGCGGTCAAAGTGGAGAGCCGAGATGGTCTTTTCCTACCTGTGATTTTTAAGTATGTCTAATGACATAGCCTTTTTAAAGGCAATGAGGGAAAAAGTGTCTTTAAAGTTTGCCCATTTGACAGACATTAATTCAGCTGAGCTAAGCAACCAGTAAATGGAACTGACAAATGCTATTATGCCAGGTGCTAAGGTTTTTTTCTCTTTTATTTTTAATGAACACAAGAAAGACCCAAAATTCTTCCCACAGAAGACCACATCTGGGAATTTGCCAGAAAATTCGGGGTCACTGATTTGTTTGAAGCAGAGCAAAATACAGCTACCTTCATTTTTAATAAGCAAATAGGACCTGCACAGAGCACAGCCCCAACCTGCCTTGCTGATCTGCTGCATGCAGCATCCTGAGGCACGGCCAGCCATCTCGATGGGCTGCAACCATGTGTTGAACATGCATGAGGCTGCAGGACTCAGTGGTACAGACACTCTGGGATCATTGCTCATCAACACTGGCTGATCTAAAAACTGTTCTCCCCTGAAAAGTCATTCTTTAGAATGAAACCTGACTAGGCAAAATGGCTATTTGTATCTTTGAGTAGGGATAAGCACCATGATTTTTTTTTTTTTTTTTTCTGCAAAAATAAAACTGTAATTCTAGATTTTATGCATCATTTCAGGCAAATTTTGGTTCCTTCCTTTCTATGTAATAAGTTCCCATGCTTCTGGAATGAGCAAAAGTAGATGATATAAATACGTACCATAAATAATTTTATGAACCCAAAGGTGATTAAAAAGCAAATTCCAAGGCAAAAGCAGCAATGCAGTCAAATGTTTGTGAACCTCCACTGACCTGGTCCTTGTGGATGCTGATGTTGCATATTGCTGTTCTGAGATGGCCTTTTGTAGCTTTCAGCTGTGTTATTGATCAGAGAACTGGTAGAGTTGAGAACCAGCTTCACCACTTAGTATTTTAATGTCAACTTTTATTGAGTGAGCTCATATCTACCATACCAAGACATCCCAGGACACGTTACAGTAAAAAAATAAAATAAAAATAATAATAATAATAAAAATTTGTGACTTTCAATCATGACTTTCAGGCATGATCCTGTTGATGGTTTTCTCTAGATTGGGAATAGTTCGGATGTGTAGGAACTCCACATATCCCTGAGAGATCATCCATGAGGGACTGGTGCGGCTGGCTCTACTGCCAGCCCCACCAAGAAACCTGCCTCTCCTCTCCATCCCTATGACACAGGGGACTGGGTAATCGTATGTAGCCCATTGCACAGCACAAAACACTGGGCAATTGGTAAAGTTCAATGGAAAAAAAAAAAAAAAAAAAAAAAAAAAGTTTATTTCTAATTCTATTTCACTTGTGTTTTTGAAACTCCGTAAATGATGACGCAATTTGCATTTAACTCAGTTATTCAGGTTACAAACCATATTTTACAACCAGCCAGGACATGATAGCCTGCATGTTAGTCACCGGTCTTTCTCACGGCTGCCTGGACCTGGCTGGGAAAGGAGGGAGACCTGCAAAGCAGCAGCCAGCAGCACAGGCTCCATCACACAACTCTTTGAGACCAGCAGGAATTAAAACCCCTGTTAGGTTGGTGAGGTGGATTGAAAACTGGCTGAATGATCAGGCCAGTTGTAGGCAACTGAGCAGTGGTGTATTGTAAGTGTCAATACTGGGGTGAGTACTGTTTTACATCTACATTAATGACCTGGATGATTGCAGAGAGTGCACCCTCAGCAAGTTCGCAGATAATAAGAACTGGGAGGAGTAGCTGATACGATAGATGGTTGTGCTGCCATTCAGAGGGATGTGCAGAGACTGGAGAAATGGGCAGAGGAGAACCACCTGAACTTCAGTGAGGAGAAAAGCAAGTTCCTGGAACATCCCCTTACACCAGTATGTGCTGTGGTCCTACCCACTGGGAAGCAACTCTGCAGTGAAGGACCTGGGGGTTCTGGTGGACACCAAGCTGACCATGAGCCAGCAATGCTTGCCTGTGACAAAATAAATAAATAAATAAAACAGTATCCTGGGCTACATTAGTGGGAGTGTTGCTAACAGGTATAAATATGAAATAGTAAAAATCAGTAGTCTTCCCAGAGAAATTCATCTATTCCAATCTATTCCAGATAACCACTTGACAAAACCTCCTGAATGCCATAGAGGAAAATAAGTGCCATGACAATTTTACTACGTTATTGTCATTCTTTCCATGTCCCATAAATGTAGGCATAGTGGGATGATGGGATCACTGTCAGTTCTGGGTTGTACTGTGTAATTTGAACACATGATGAGAGAAGTGTTACCTTACTTCATCTACAGCTAAAAACTATTTTTATCTCTGTATATGCTATATCATGATGTCCTCATGTTCTTTTTTACATTTCCACTTAAAAAGATGTCCAGTTAACTGCACTTGTAGTTGCCCACACATTTCCAGTCATCTTTAGCTTAAGGAGTAAAGTCTCACAACTACACTTACTGCTATCATATCCTCTATCATTAAAGATTTTGTTATTTAGTTGTGGCTATTTTATTTCACTCTTCTTATCATAGGTATTCTCCTAGAAATCTTAGGTGTATTTGGTTTCCTCTAGTTTGGCAATATTAGGTTACAGTTGTGGAAGAATATGTAACCTCTTGTTTCTAAACCCAGAATCATGCATGTAGGCAATGTATCATCCATGAAGACTGTGTTTTGTTTTGCCTTTTTTTTTTTTTTTTTTTTTCTTTTCCCAGTAATGAATCACTTTCTTCACACCACTGTACTCTAACCTTATAATGACATTCATTATCACAACATATTCAAAGTCTCTGCTTGTGAATGTAGTAAGGAACTGTTATTACAAGGATGAATGTGAGGGGAAATTTGGTAGTTAGAAGTGAGCTGAGTATCGGTTCAATCCAGGGGTGGTTTCTTGAGACTCCACACATAAAATATGATTACATACACAGATGTACAGTTACACATGTGCACATTCTCATTTCCAGTCAAAGCTTTGGTTTTGTCTTCCAAAGGAAAGAGAATTTAGTCACTGAAGATATAAGATGTATACGTTATATACACGCCCAGTTCCTCCAAACACATCATCAGTGGGAACGTGGCAATGAAAAAGCAGTAACAGTCTGTCCCATGAGTGAGTCTGAGCACAGAGGGGTGGAAGAAAAGGACAAAATCTAGCCTATGACGTATGGGGCTTGTGCATCCTCCATATAGAGCTAGTAACATTATCAAAATCTTTACTGCACATAAGGGTGTCTATTTAGGATAAGAGTTTTTGCATTCATAGCCCCCAGTGTCCACTGGGGGGTAATACAGAGTTTGGATTAAAAACAGATGTTAACATCTGGGCACCCCAACTCTACTTTGAAAAAACAACCCATAGCTACATACGCCCAGCAAAGATTTCCTTGTGCTAAGCCCATTTATTGCTCTCTCCCAGGCTTTGAGACATGCCCCTGTTATTATGATCTCTGTGTTTGCAATATCACAGTGGTCTCACTTCGGAGGCTGACATGTTCCTTGCCACAAATATCAACACTCTCATGATTTTTAGCAATGCAGCAATGCAAATAAAGACAAATCAGGTTTCTGAGAGGCCCAGTCAAGCATTCTTTTTTATTATTATTTTTATTATATTTTTATTTGATCTAAGGATGTGACTTACAGTGAAGAAGATACATCAAATAATTTGCTTTCCACCAGAAAGGATAAACAGCTGTATATCAGCAGAGACATACAAGCCAACCTTGTTTTAACTGGGAAACAGATCATAAAGCTATCAATGCTTAGTAGTTTGAGACGAGTACAGAGTAAGTTCTGGGATCATTTTGCTTTAGGGAATTTTGATATGACATCCACAATAGTGTTATAGCAACACATATATACTGTAATGATGATAACGTAACCATGGCAATGATGATAAGACAGAACTGATTCCAACATACCATAAGAGGTATGCCATAAGAGGAGAGATACATGAACATACAGAGTTTCAGAAAATGAGTATGTCAAGTACACGTGCTTAGGCTTAAAAGCCTCTTGTGCAAGGGGTAGTTGGTTTCCCCATGAGAGTATCACCTACCCTCCTGCTCATTTTTTCCTGCTAGGCCAGGGAAATGATAGCTCTGAAATGGTAACAGGCTGTTAGTTTGGCTTATGAGGATGCTATCTTTATTTTAGCAATAGACTGATTTAGTGCTGTGCTTGGCTTTTGGATCAGCCACACAAATATCACAGCAGTAATTTCCATGTGATTGGAGAGGTGAAGGGAGAACAGGACAAAAAGTCCGAGCATTTTATCTACTTTTATCTGGGAGAAACTGAAGCTGGACCCATAATTGCTTCAAAAATTACAGACAGCCGTTTGCACCTGAGAAGCCTGAATCATCACTAGAAGTTGACTGTGAAGCAGTGGGTCCAAGCAGGGAGTTGATGGAGAGCTGTGTGCCGTGTTGGCTGAGCTCGGGCGCACACACAGCTTCTTACTCGTGCAGCCTCAGGAGCCCACAGAGGCTCTGTTGGTGAGTCTCATCCTCTGAGCAGGCAGGAGGGGAAGAAAGGTGTCTGTATAAGCAGGGGTTTCCCAGCTCTCCAAGCTTCATGAGACCCAACATGAGCCCAAGGCTCTGCAACACTGCAACAAACACCCTGGGTGAACACATTTATTTGTTGTGGTTCCCACCTGCTGCTTAGGTTCATCTGAGACCTGGCCTTCCTCATCCAAGGGCTGATTTCTGACCTGTTAGCTGTCTCAAAGGTCATGCCATTTAAGAAGAAAAGATACAAAAAGGTGCCACGGGTTGGTAGTTGCACTCAGAGCATGCCATCACCTGGCTACCATAGTGATCTCACAGAGGCAAAGGAAGGAAGATGGTACAGTATAAGGAGTATATCCTTTACAGAAGAACAGGTGTTCTTCAAGTGCTATCAGATTTTATAACCCTAATGTAGAGAAAACTCACTGATTTTAGGGTCAAACTTCCCCTGTTGGAATTACAGTATTCAGCGCACTGCAATGCATTGCATAAGCATTTGATTGCAAAAATGGTCCACAGGTCCAACAGACTTGGATTAATAGTGCTACAGACAGTGAGGTTTCCACTCTGTTTCAGGCTTGCAATTCCATGGCAGTATCAACTGTTGCTGCTCTTCTCCTCTTTGAAACAGAAAGGAAAAATACAAATTTGCAACATTACAAATCTGTTTTGCATAAACCCTTGGGCCAAAGCCATCTCCAATGTAGCTCTATTGCCTTGAGTCGTATATATTTTCTTCCTGCATTTCACTCCAGAGATGTAGTCACTGCGGGCAGTAAGATGATTTGGTGAGAATGATTGCAGGGATTATCACAAACAGATCCCAATCTCTAATCTAATCAAAATCTCTGCCTAATACCCTGCGCATTAAGTCCGAGTTCAAAGCACTGCACACTAACTTATGTACTTGGCATCCCTCGGACCAGGCAGCAGAAGCAGGAGATGAATGCATAAAACAGGAAATGGATCATGGCCAATTAGTGGTGCAGAAACCGTGGCGGGTCATTTCCAAAATAACAAATGAGCTTGGCAGGCTGGCATGCCTTTGTGCGGTGACCTGAGTCAGGCGGGAGTCAGAGACCTTATTCCAGTGCTGTGGGTGGCTGCACAGCCCGCATGGGCTTCATTCGGTGCTGCAAGATGGGCTCAGGAGGCCGTGCTGATCCGCAGGCACAGCTGGGTGGGTGGAAGAACAAGAGAAACTTGAGATATAAGTCAAACTTGTCACTGCAAGGCATTTACAAATCATCTGAACTATGGTCCCCATTACTCAGAGCCTGGCGCTGTCCAAGAGGGATATCTATCCAGCAGGGAGGATGGGGAAAGGGAAAGCTCAGATTTCAGCCCACTCCTTTCCATGATCTTTTTCCTCAGTTATCAAGAGGAAAAAAGGGTTTGAGGAGCAGGGAATGTCTAGTAGCCTGAGCGCCTAGCAGTCAGTTAGAGTCCTGTGAGCCCTCCGGGCCGGGCAAACTGCAAACAAACCAAACAAGCTGCTCCTCACAGCAATGGGGTTGCAGCACTAAGAAGTGAAAGGGCAGAAGGGGAAACAGAGGCACAGCAAGGTGAGGAGGGTTGCTTTGGTTTGTCCTTGACCACAGTGGTGGGCACTGACCTGCTGGAAGGTTAATGGTGATGTCTCAGTGTGATGTCTCCAGCTCCTGGCTCTGCTGGTGGGCATGGGCTGGCTGGTAAGGGTGGGCAACCCACATGCAGAGAGAAGAATCTGTTCTGTCAGAAAAGGGTCCTAGCAACACTAATACTAGGGTTTTAATGTTTAAAGATGTCACTTTTAAACAAGGATGTTCAAATTAGTCCATTGTTATTTCAGGTCAATGTGGAATAGAATAAAATATGAAGAAGGGACCAGAATCTCTCCTTTTTTCTTCTTTTTTTTTTTCTTTTCTTTTTGTGACACATGAGGGCATATGTGAGAGAGGCAGAGAGTAAAAGAGAAGAGAACAGGGAATAAAGACACCTGAAAAGCTTTTCCTCTTATTTTTGTTTAAAAGAGATCTATGTGTTATGTATGTACTTAATCTGTCTCTCTTGTTTTCCAGGCAAATAATGGGTGGGAACTCAAAAGAATTGACTACTTAAGTCCCATTATATATTTTTCTTTATTGAAACCTTCATAGTTCTGTTTTGTACCAAAACAGCTTTTGGAAACCTTTTCAATGACCTCTTGTATCAGTCGTGATCTAAATTTCATTCCATCATCAAGGCCTTCAGTATATAGCCTCCCTCTTTGGAAACACCTGGGGGGCTGGGAATTAAAAACTTTGATTTCTAGAAGCTGGTACATGACTTGATGAGCCTATAGGTGGAAATGAAGCCAAAGGCAACCTTCTTCTGAAAAAGGTCTGAATTGTAGCCTGGAATTAGACTTTACAACACGTATTCCTAACATCAGACTGATTTTACTCATTCCTCTTTCTCTGCTTGTTATTGAGGCTATTACAGATAAACATGTTGACAGCTCATCTTGGGAAAAGAAACATCTCAGCTCTGCAGAAAACCACCCTCAGAGTAGTGTGTGTGGCTGCATAATCTATACCAGTCCTAGGGCAGAAAACTATATCTGCTCAGACAGACAGGCAGAAAAACCTTCAATATTATTTTCTAGTTCTTCAAGTCTTGAGTAACAAAACCATGCCAGGACTAGCTGTGGTGTGTTGCGCTGAATTATTGAGCATTTTTGTGTTGAGACTGAAGCTGTGCAGAGAATAGAAATTCTGTTTAATGTAAATTTTCAAGGTCTCAATGTCAGTTTTCACTGTGGTTAGGTATGAGAGACTTATGCTTCAAAATTCTTCAAGAAAACTTTTTGAAGATTCACTTCAGGTTGATCAAAATACATTTCAGCTATGATACCTCATTTTGATTTTATTTCTCAGGAAAGTTATTATAACATAAAATAGAATGCAAAATTAAACAATTCAAAGGAAGACAATGCTTTCAAAACAAGAAAAACTAGTGTTTAATTCCCAAAATGTCAAAACAAGGTAGTCTGGTATCAGAGACACTTTTGCTCTTCAGAATGAAATATGGCAAAACCAACATTTTCTGTACCATGATACCACTAGTGTTTTCCTGTCCAGCCTTCACGGACAGGTACTAAAAGGAGTACAAATTATTAACTAATTTATCAATTTTACCATTTTTCTTGTATATCAAATAAGTAATGTAACTGGATCAATTACATACTTTTAAGAGAAAATAGCATTGTTTTGTAAATTAAATTTTGTGTTGCTTACAATAGAGTTTTTCACAGATACACCTTTTTAAAGCCACTAAAAGCCGCAAAACATAGGTGTAGAACATCAACAACAAAAAAGTATTAAAAAAAAAAAAAAAAAAAAAAAAAAGTTAGCCTTATCAAATAATCAAAAGTTTTAATTTATAAAAGAAATAGGTATTCTATAGGAGATTGTACTGTTCTGCAATAGGGTCATAGCACTATCTGACCCTATGGTAATGATAGGTATTTACACTGACACATTATCCTACCAGCCTCTGACATGCCACCTGCATAGACAGGATGAACAGAGGCTTTAGGAGGCAAAAAAAATGAGTTCCCAAACCATGTGCACAGAATCAAAAAGCTGACCTTTAATAAGAGGACCCAAGATACTCTTGCTTACAGCCACAAAGGAATCTGGGATCCATTGTAAACAAGCTTCTTGAATTTGAGATTGTCATGAGCTGGAGATATACAAAGGCATTGAACTCCATAATAAAAAATATATATGGGGCAAAACAGGAAAATCAGTAAATCGAGAGCAGAGAGAGGGAATATTAGGAAATGGGAGGTGTGACCCTGGGGATGAGGACGAGGACAGCCTTCCAAAGGAGTGGGCTGACTGAAGGTCTATATTAATTCATGGGCTGGATGAAACAAAACAGCAAGAAATACAATTGTGCAAAATGTAAAACAAATATAATGTATCATTAAAAAAAAAAAAAAAGTTTTAATTTTAAGTTTGCTAATTGGAAATGACAGAGAATAAAGAGCTGGGTGGACTCATTTAACCATAGCTGTGACCTGACCATAGGAAAAGTATTCCAACTGAGCTATTTCCATTTATTGCATGAAAGCGTTAATACCAGAGCACAAACTCAGTTATGGAGACTTCATCTGGACTTTTGCATGCAACTGTAATCATTTATCTTCCAGGTGGAGACTTAAAACTAGACCAGGCAAAGGAAGGGCTGTTAGGATGATCCAATGAATGGAAACAACTACACAAGTAAAGCCTGAGAGAAGTTATGCTTATGCTGCAGTGAAGCATAAATTCAGGTACTTACCATTATGAAAATACGGTGTTTTCCTGAAAAGATTATCCTGCATGGAAGCAGCATAAATCAGCCCATGCAAAATCCCACACCTGGATTAGCTTGCTAAAAACTAATCCAGCTGTTTTTACACTGTCCTTTATCAGCCAGTTTATGGGAGAGTCTGGCATGTGCAACCTCAGAAAACAAATACTGAGAAGGTATCTGATTGCCATCCATAAATATGCTGAGGGAGGGAATGAGAAATCAACAGAGAGGAAGAAATGTTAATGAAGCTCAAGGACTACCTTGGCACATGAACAAGTGGTAAAAACTGGCCATGAGCAAATTTGAACTGGAAATCTGAAGGAGGATTTTAACCATCCAAGAAGCATAGCTCCAGAATGGCCTTCTTGCAGAAAAAAATCAGGAGCATAAGACATAATTGGTTTTACAGTTTCATCAAACTGGATCTCAATTAATATTTTAAAGGGATTTCATGGCACAGCTGTTTGAAATAATAGGGATCTGTATTCATTGATCCAGAAGATTGCTTCCAATCCTGTCTTCCTAAAATATGGCTAAAAAGCCAAGAAAACATGAAAGTCCACAGGAAAAAAAAAAAAAAAAAAAAAAAAAAAAAAAAAAAAAAAAAAAAAAAATACAACAAACACCAAAACCAAAATGAGTAGAACAAAAAAGAGGTGCAAAGGATAACATCACAGTCCCAGGAGAAAATTGGATGTGGACTGGAACACAAAAGAATGATAAGGGTAGGAAAAAACATTAGGCAACATAGCAGATACATCTAGTAAAAATAAGTAGTGTTGGTGTCAGAAACGTTGTGATTTAGTGACCTTATTAATAATCTATAGGGAATGCAAGCTGCATACAAAGGGCTCTCGCAGATGGCCCTGGCTTCGGAGGAGCTGTAGGGTAAGTCAGGACATGGAAATAACACAGTGACCTGCTGAGACTGGGGACATTGCTAGAGAAAACAACAAGATGAGTTGCCACTTGTAAGCATGAAAACATACCTAAGGCAAAATCCTCCAAAACACTTGTAGTCAATGGCAAACCTCTAGCAGGAATACTAAAACATTTTGCAATGAGAGTGGGTGGCCAATTGAACATAAGTGCATATTACAGTTTGGCTGCAAAAATGCTGATGCAATTTTAGGGTGCGGTTCCCTTGATATTTGAATCAAAGGCAGCAGCAACCTATTTTTTACATCATTTTAATGCATATGTATTTGGAATAATACATTCAGGGGAGTTGCATGGACAAATTGGAACAAAGACAATGGGAAACAAAAAAAGTATCAGAAATCTAGACTGTTTGTCTTAAAAATCAGATTTAAAAGCTCTGTGTGTATTAACAGTAAAGGTCCTTTCAGTCCTGTTTTTCTATGACTCCACACTATGCTCCTCACTAAGCAGATAGACTCAGAAGATATGAATGCCAAAGGGGAGGAAACAATTTAGACTGCTACATAGACACAGAAGTGCCAAATGGGGTGAAATTAGCAATGTGAAACCACAGGCTGATGAGCAGGAAAAACTCTCAAGATGTATTCAGCTGTAGAAAAGCTGCCAGGGGACGGGTGGAAGCTGGTCACTCAGGATTTTTACAACAAGGCTGGACAAAACACTAGAAAATGTACTATAGGGAGCAATTCTCCTCTGGCAAAGAGCGGTGGAGCAGATGATCTAATAGGCTTCTTGCATCTCTAACCTCTGCAGTTACATGATTTCTCAGTATAAAGCACAAGATTTCAAGAGGAAAAAGAAATAAATTGAAGGGAAAATATTAGATGGGCAAAAATACAAAAAAGGTGGAGGATGAATGAAGTTCCGTCCTCTTGCCTTTCTGTATTTAAAGGAGTTGCTTCTGGCACATTGTTTTCTTGTCAGAGATGCTTCATTTTCTCTTTCTCTCACCATTTTTTCTTTCTCTACAAAAACAGAAATAGCTGCTTGGGACTGCTGATGTCTTTCTGAGGAAGGATGCTGCTCTCATGCTTTGGAACAGCATTAAGGCTTTGGCCATTAAAAACATAAAAACCCCATTGTTTTCTTTGGGAACGGGTTTCTTTGTGAAGCAAGCCCCCAACAAGTATATACATCATGGCATATGCATCAGCATATCAGCCCGACGCCTTTTTTGCATTGCCTTTGCCCCCATTTGTGTAAGATTTCTTTTTACCACTTTGCCCACTTCTTGCACAGGTACCCTGCTTTTTGGCCCATGCTGCCTCCTGCAGCTGAAACACCCTTTCCTGAGCTTATCCAGTGGTTTTTGGCTCTTCAGTTTTCCTTAGGGCACTTTATTTAAAACCCACTTTTCTCTTAGTAAAGGGGTAATAAGCCGAGTAGGGTGAGGCCATTTACAGAATTGAGGGGGAGTTAGTTTGGAAGGGACCTTTGAATGTCTTCTGGTCCAAACCCTTCAAGGGGCAAGTTCAGAGTTAAAGAAGGCTGCTCAGAGCCTTGTGTATCTGAGTCAAATTTTGGACCAAAATCTCAAAGCATCTCCAAGGACTGGGATTTGACAATTTATCTGGGCAGCCTGGACAAGTGTTATGCCAACCTCATCAAGAAAATGTTTCCTTTAACCCAGTGCAGGAAGGCTTCCTCTGTCTTTATCTTTTCTGAACTAAGCAAACCTGTTTTGTCAGCCTCTCTTTGAACATCGTGTGCCCCAGCCCCTGACTATCACTGTCACTTTCTACTGGAGTCCTGCTAGCTCATCTACACAGAAAACAAAAGGATGGGTTTGAATGCCCAGAACACAGTTAAAACCTGTTTCCTGACACCCCCCCTCCTCCCCCCCTTAACTGACTGCCCGTTTAAACATTTATTAAAAGTTCTAAAAAACTTACTATAAATTCTGAAGAAAAAAAAAGGGGGGGGAAGAAAGAAAAAGCTTTTTTTCATGTTTATAAGAGGCTGTTTTGGACGCATCTAACACATCGGGAACATTGGGAAGAAATAAACTATTACTAACGAGGTTTGTCTGTCTGTTTGTACCCAAGTGTAATTTTCAGGGGAGCCGAGCATTTGCAAGTCCATACTAGCTTCAGGGAGGATTTTGTGTGAACAGCACTTCCAAAAAACAGGGCATTTTTCACAATGGTTTTCTGGTTTTTCAATGTGCACTTGGACACCTGAGTCCCACTCATTGTTAGTGGGAATTACAAAGCCTCTTGTGGGTTTGAAATCAGTATATATGATACTGATCCGTATATATGTCCTGATGACAAGCAAATGCATTTTTCAAGGGAATAATATACTGATTTTCAGAAGTAGTGATAGCTTTGACGTACCAATGTGTCAGACACATAAGAACATGCACTGCTGCCCGTTATCTAGCTGGTAGAGATTTTAGGAGAGAATGAGCAGATGGGTAGTAATTACAAGAGGACAGTTTATAGTCATGTACGAGAGGAAGGTTTTCCCAAATTGGAAGCTTTAGCAACATTTCCTAAAGATATGCTCATATTACCACCTCAAAACCTTTGAGTTGGTTTACATTTACCTATGAATTGGATGGACCTTTTATTCAGGGAAATACTTTTCCTATTTCTCTTGCAAATTTCATTTACGGTCTGCATGTAAATAGAAACTATTTGTCAAAAAAGCTGCAGCCAGGTTCATCTGAATAGCTGTGACTTCCTCTACAGCAGTGCACAGAAGGGAGTTATTCAGCCTAGCTATGTTATCAGGATAGGAGGATTTCTGCCTTGGACTGCAGAGCACACACTAGGACAGTTGGCTCCTCAGGACCAGCCATCTCCTAGAAAAATGCCCTACAGCTCATGACTAGGTCTCCAAAAGTGAGCAAACCAAGAAGTGCTGTCAAGTCCTGGGAGGCCTGAGGCTGCTTTAGGCCTCAGTTTTGTTCTTCCCCTTTGCCTTGGGTCAGTCCTTCCCTGACCTGCTTCAGTCCTTTAGCAGCCTCGTGATTGGAACTGGTGCCAGCCCCACATCAACTCTGGATGATGCCAGCTGTGCCCAAGGGAGGAAGAACTGTGTGAAACCTCTGTCTTACTAGACCTGGGGGAGAAAAGATTCTGGTTTGACCTGGAAAACTACTGGCAGCACTTGCAGATTTGTCACAGTTTGTGATGTTAATGGTAGTAATGGAATGTGGAACTTTTAGACTTTACACCTCAGCTGCACATCAACTCCTTGTGCTGGCTCCATTCCTGTTGGGAGAGAGCAACATTTTGGATGGGATCTTCTCACCCATTTTTAGTTACCTAAAGGTCTGTCACATATCTGCATTCCCTTCAGAGCCAGTGGAGAAGGTGTGTTGTCCCATCCCATCCCACAGGACTCCAGGGTTGGGTAGGAATGTCATGTTGGGGACAGTAACATCAGTCCACGAGCAGAGGTGGCAAACACTTAGACTATGAACATGGCTTTGCTCAGGCACTTTAGGAATCTGCTCTTGTGCTCAGCTAAAGCACGGTATTTCAGTGAGAGAAGACATTAGTCATGTCTTCATTCTTGGGTTTACAACAGCAAAGCTCATCCTTTTCAGTCACTGCCTTGGTGCTGTTCTGTATGAAGTCCTGTGGCTCATTTTGGGCTACTCAGCCCTTGTGTTCCTGCAGTCCCCGAGAAAAACACAACTTTATAACAAATAATAAATTAGCAAAATAACCCCAAATTCAACTATTCCACCCAGGGGATAAAAAGGAATATGCCAAGTGACTCGTTATTCCACACAGCGTGCCCATTACTTCTGTTGACTTCAGGGCTGCAGTCACTCACGGAGAACAGGGGGATAGTATTTACATGGGGATTTCAAGGAAGACTGCTCTTATAAATTAGTAAAATGCATGAGTCATCCCAGCGCAGCGTTTGATCTAGGAGACGCAGCTATCAGCCCAGCACAACATCCTAGCATCTGTCCAAAACACAGCGTACCCTCATTAGCACGCTGTTTCTGGGAGCTAAGCAGGCTGAAGGTTGCAGGGAGGTGCTATTGTTATACCAGGAGTAATTCTTATGTTTTATTGATACCCAATAAACTGTGTGTTAGCCCGAAAGCAGAAAGAGATGGAGTGAGCAGGCTGGTAGAGGTATCTGTTATATAACACTCAAACACGAGGTGGGGAACTGGCCAAATCCTTTTCAATTACTTTTTTTTTCAATAAACATCAGGTTTGGGGAGGAGGACCATCTGAGCAATTTAATAATTAATGAGAATGTATTCATACAGGCACCTGACCTATAAATAAAATTCCCATATAATGTATTTGTGGATTTTCACAACATTTTTTCCATTCTATTTTTTTTTTTTTTAATTTTATTTTTTTATTTTTTATTTCCATCTAGGTCCAATTGCCCAGAAATCAACTGAGTAACCACCTGGGGGAAAGCAAATGGGCATGTGGAGCTTGCCCATTCAGGAGCAGAAGTGGTGTTTGCAATGACCAGGACTTCTGGCAATGCGTGAACCTGGCCTGTGAGCCATGGTGAGATGGAGATTAGGTAATGCTACAGGACTCTGTGAAAAACAGACAAATGTGGGTGCTGCACACAAGCTGAGAATTACTGTGGGTGTCAATTAACCTCACAGATCACAGGGTTTATTTGGCTGAATTATTTATCCCAAAGATAAAACACCAAAAGAAAGAAAAGCATCATTAAATAGCACAGCCTTGCACAGAGTTTAGGCAGTGAACCAAGTTTCTGAACAATTTAATTTATTAGGGACCTAAATTGTACTAGATTATCAAATCAAGTGGAATAGAGGGAGGCAATGCATTCGGCATACGGTGCCCAGAATGTAATAAGTGTGTTATTTCATTCATGCCATGTCTCAGCCTGAGCAGTGAAGAGAAGGGGATGTTTCCTCTGTAGGGTAATTTTCCATTTTTTATCCGTTTTCAAAAGCTGTCAAACAGCTGTCATGAAGGAAAAACGTTTCTGGTTTATCACTGAAGCTTGAAACCTGTTAAATGTGAATGTAAAGTGGAGCACTACATATAGTCCCAATACAATAGGAAGAAGCTTAACTGTTTGAAGTCTGTCTTTGGGGAGATTATACCCCGGCAGAAAAGGACAATAAGAGAGTTTTGCCTTGGGAAAAGAGAGACTGACAGGTCTGCATGTTTTTCTGCAATCAATATTGTAGACACAGCTCTTCTTACACAGCAGAGTTCAATTAAAGGAAAAAAAAAAAAAAAAAAAAAAAAAAAAAAAAAAACGACAACAAAAAACAGACGAGAATTTGGGGGAATTCCCCAAAGAGTTCAAATCCTTCCCGGGAGGGGGAATGTTTTTTTTCAAGATGAGTTTGCATGAAAAATTAATGCAGTGGATGGATACATTCATACAAAAAAAAAAAAAAAAAAAAAAAAAAAGATAAAAAAAATAAATAAATAATTGTCTTAATTCTTGCTGCCTCACATAGCAATTGCACATCCATGTTGACCACTTCAGTTTGCAAAACCAGTCCTTGGTGTAAACATGTGTAAAATTAAATCATCCAGAAAAGCAAAATAAGACAAAAGGTCACACATGATAACTGAAGCAAGCGGCTCATACTGAAGTCTCTCACAACATCCAGGAAACAAGAAACTGCCACAAGCAGCCAAGAAGCCGGTACAGGGATGAACACAAAGAGAGAGACAAAACACAGCATGAAAATGGGTGATAAGCAGAGATTTGCAGCCATCAGGAAGGAGAGAAGAGGAGGCAGCTGCAAAGACAGGAGGCCGGAAAAGATAGACGAATTGGGCTGGAAATATATACAGTTATGATAACGGCTATGAAAGAGATTACATGAAGCTGCAATTAGCTAGCTGTACTCGACTGCTATTCAGTCTTACTTGCATCTCTCGCTCTCACTCCCCTCCTTTTCCCCAGTATTGACTGTGTGGGGAAGACAGTTATCTTTCTTGGAGAAGAGCTGTGTACACAATGCTTGGGTTGGACAAATAAAGCACCAGCCTGGTTTATGGTCTTTGCATCTTCAGGCTGTGGAGAAATGCAAGAGGACCTTCCACAGGAGTTCAGAAAAGCCCATCAGCCACCACTGCTATCCTCCCACTGCTGCACTCCTTCTCTACTAGCAAAACACAGTAAAAAATGAGCAAATTAAATGTTCTCTATAGTTTGGTTCCAATGGCATTTTTTTCCAGCCATTTCTGTTTCTTTTGTCCCTGACAGTTCCTCTCCCTTGCCTTCTTTTCCCCTTCTGCATGATTGTTTTCTGTGTCACCACTCATCATTTCCTTTTCCTCAGCCTGTTCTTCCCTTCAGATACCCGCTGCTCCCTGCACAGGCCCTGGATACCTCCCTGTGTCTCTGCCCCACCTACCTGCCTCTGCTTTTCACCATGTTTCATGCATGATCCATCTCTTCACTGTCTACTTTGGAGGGGATATGGTTGTGTGATTTTGTATGTGCCAAGGAAAGCCCTAGGACATCAAGGCCGAAATATCCTTTTCACCTTCTATACTACTCCAAGGAGGACTCCAAAGGGCTTGCTCTTGGATACAAACTCTTCTTGAACTGCTCCCTGGTGGCAGTGAACTAGGGTTCTTACACAGATTGAATAGGCACACAGCAAAGATACCTCCTCAAGAACTGGGATTGTTCTGGAAAAGCTTTTTGATTGTTTTTGTAAAGAGCAGCCAGAATGAACTCCTTTTCAGTCTGTGGTGTTACATGAGCCCACGCTCTTGTTTGAATCATGACTGGGCCTAACGTGGAGGTTGTGGCTAGACACCTCCAGTGAGAGAATATAACGTATAGTAGAAAATGCTCGTTTTGAACGAGTAAACTAAAAGCTAGAGGTTGCTGGTTCTATTTAGTAACAGGATGCATTCACACTACATTGTTTTACCCAAAATCATGGCCATCACTATGCTACGTATATCACCACCGATGACCCCATCTGGGAAGGAGGCTGGCAGGTGGGAGATCTACCTGATTACTGCCATGGTGAACACAGGTTTTGGAAAGTAGTCCTTGGGCAAACAGCTAGGTTTATGTGAAATACCCATAGTCTTTGATTTACACATTTGTAAAATGCAGCTTCGGAGCAAAAAGAAGAAACTCTTGTGCCTGTGTATTTTTTAAGGTCTTGTCCAAAAGACCCTACTACAGAAAACTCATTTAATCTACCTCAGAGGGATAAAGGGCTGAGTCAACCCTGCTAGGATTTGAACCTATCACTCCAGGGAGCCTAATTATTGCAAATGTGATGCTTAGGCCACTAAACCCTTCCCTCCTGCTCTAATCACCTCTCAAAGAGTCCCTTTTGATCCTGGAAGGTTACGCAGCACCAACGATAAAGGCAAAGTATTTAACAAAGTCACCATAAGTGGAGTAGATCATTATTCATATTACAGCAGGTTTAAAAGAGCCAAGCAAGGATGAGAACATTGTGCTGTAACAAAGATTACAGTAACAGAGCTGTGAATTGCTTCTCAGCACCACTCTGGGTTTTCTTTATGCTACACAATGGGAAAATGGAGCAAGAGGAGAGCGGAGCTAAATCACACTTGCTCCCAAAGCATTGCACCCCTGGTGGCGTGTTTACCTGGAAGACGTTTCATTTCCAGGAGCCATGCGGTTACCACCTCTGGTCTCAGCATGCAGGGACTGTCCTTGCCATCGGCTTATATGTGCACATCAGTGCTGCAGGAGTGCAGAAGGCTAGGTGTGGGGGTGTGGGGAGGACCATGGGGAGCACAGGTGCAGGGAAGCAGATGAAAAAAGTATCTGTGGAGGGAATGTGAACAACAGCTCCTTGAGTTTCTTTGCGTGTCTCAGGATGTTGGTAGTATTTTTGCACAGTTTGGGAGGCACAAGTGAAAGCTGATGAGAATCTCTTGTCTTATTATAACAGGGCTCCTGGTTGGAGGTGGAAGGAAAAGCAGAGCTGGGGAGCAAAAGGAAGACATTTCTTTCAAACTCTGAGCTTTAAAGAAAGCACATCCCATGCTCCTCCTCAGAGATAACATTGCAGCTGATAATTTTGTCTTTTATTCCCTGTGAGAAGAGGGAATTTTTCTCCCTCCTTCCATTACCTGAAAGGGATGCATGCCTTCTACTGACATGCATATAGACAAAATCTGAAATGCTAATGGACTGGCAGTGTTTGCAGTGGGGTGAACAGTTTTCTGCTGGAAGGCTGGTTGGCAGGATACCGTCCTGCAGTCATTGAATCATTGCACTGAATCACAGCCATGTTGGCAGGATCCCATTCTGAGGAAGTTCACAGTACTGTCAAACACCTGCTGTTGCCATTGAATGATATTATGCAAGATCTGAAATTCTATTTATCGAGATCCCTATTTGATTTTTTTTTTTTTTTTTTTTTTCCCCATCCTCTTCAGGCACCAGAGTCTCAAATGACTGCACTAAAACCTTTTCCCAAGAGCATTATACAATACTCAGCCTGATGCCAGGATAACAGTTCTTGTAGGGTGAAATTCTGCTCTTCTGACTCTGCACTGATGCAGAAATGGCAAAATAACAAAGGATACAAAGTCATGTAAGCATTCCTACAATATGCACTCTGTAGAGTTACTCTGCTAAGGAAACCAAACAGGTTTTGACTCACAGAAGCCCAGCTACCCTTTTTCTTCCCCTTGAAAGCCCTGGTTGTACAGCCTGAAAGGAAAGGACGCTGCTAGAAATAGGTTTTATCTCCTAGTCTGGTGAGACAGTGACTGTTTCAGGAGACTTCTTGAGCCATCATGATGGGAAGTTTGGCTTACACATGCCTAGAAGTGAAGACTACTGGGTGATGAGAGTTACAGGGCAAGTATATAGTCAGATCTAATAGTTTATAAGATAAAGTAATTTAAAGTGTTATTTCCCTGGTTCATTCCAAACCTTCTGCCCTGCTATACAGCCACCTTCTCCTTGATCTCTGTGGGTCCTTTCTCAAAAGCAGTAGCTCACATTAGGAAACCATCCTGAGCTCCAGCCTCTTTGGCTTTCTCCCAGCCTGTGGGCAGCAGGGCTGTGGACACATCTCCACTCCAGCCCTCCCTGCTTTCCAGCCACCTGCATCAACCACCAGACCTGCTCCTTCTCTTTGCTTCTATGGCTCTGCCCTTTTCCCTTTTGGGAAATCTAGTCTGCCAACACCACTGGCTGGCTGGCTCTTTCCTTGGTGGATGGGTCTGCTCTTTGTGCAGGAGAGGTCACCTCCTGTCCAAGCCACAATACCTGCCTGGTTCACTAGGAGAAGCCAGCCAGCCATGCCAGGCTGCAGTATAGCTCCTCCTGTCAAAGCCCAGCCTTTCCTGACAGCTCTCTCAAGCAGCTGGGTAACACCATTACCTCGCATTGAGTTTGCAGCCTGGGTGTGAGCTTCTCTTTGGCTTCTCACATCCAGCCCATATCTTAAAGTCTCACCTTTTCTTTAAATAACAGTAGAATCTAGGCTTGCTTATCCAACTAAAACTCTCACAACTGAAACTCTCAACCAGGCACTTGGTATCAGGTCTCAGTTATTGCAGCAGCCTTTCCTTTAGCACTAGCACAGTTTTGCCTTGCCAGTATTCCTCTAGAGCACCTCTGCAAAGACCTTTCTTGTAGCCTGACTGTGCCAGCTCTCAAGTGAATCCCTCCACTTTTTGTCCCTGCTTGTCCCTGTGCTATCATCATCTTTTCAGCACTGAAGAGGTCATTTCTGTCTCCTGTTTGCCCCAGTTGCTGCTGTCCCCTTTGAATGCCAAACAGGCACCTTTTCTTTCCTACCATATTCTTCTCCAAGGTATCCCTTGGAGTTTCAAACAGCATGTCTCCAAAGAGGTGTAAAATCCACCTTACTATTGTCTTTGAAATCCTTCCTCTACGCTCACCTTGTACAGGAGAGCCACAGAAACCTTTAAAATAGCTAGCAACAAGTTCTGGATGCTGACAAAAAGTCCCTCTCCAGCTGTTCATATCCCCTGCCTTTCCCCTACAAGATGTTAGCACCTCTTCAGCAGACCATGGCACAAAATGATTTAACAAATCTTACAAAGGGGTATCTTTAAAAAACAAACAAGCAAGCAAATAGAACCCACAAAAACAACTGCAAGGTACATACACAATTTTACACGTGCATTTAAGCCGCACAATTTGTATTTTTTTTGGAGGAGGGGTGTGACTGAACCTGCTATCAGGATATCAGATAGCTGCTGGGACATCAGCAATGCAGAACTGTGTCCACAACAACTTGCTCCCGGTCATATGCAAAGCCTGTGGCAGGGCAAGGGCTTGGACCTGTCTCAGAGATTCTCAGCTGGTGCCAGGCACTCGGGCATTAATCATCTGCAAACTTGCTGCTCTGTCTTCAAGCTGATACAAGCTAGTCACTTCTGAGCTAAAAGCCTGGAAACAATGGCTTTTAAAACTGGGAAGCAAGATGGTAATTAGCATGACCAGTCTATCACCCAGCATATTAAACTGCGTTATAAATGTTTTGTTGCTGAAGATTAATTATGTAAATCTTCACAGGAGCCTCACACAACTGAAGGAAATATTAATGTTTGTCCATCAGCTCTGATTTCTTCTCTCAGATGCTTCCCAAAGGTTGTTGGAGACCTAGCCTGCTGCCAACAGCATGCAATTTCAATTAACAGTGCTCGCAATGCTTTCTGCTGCGCCCAGCTAACATTTCTGTGTGTATGTGGCCCACTGCAGCTCATAATGGTGTTTCAGGCAAGCGCTGTCCGTATCTGCAGGCATGGCAGGTCAGGAGCTGCAGCTCTGGCTGAGGGCACATCCAATACAACCTGCTCTTCATTCCATGGCCCTGAGTTGCCAGATGATTAATGGGAAATATTGCTCAATGAAAAATAAAAGATCCTGAATTTTTAAGGCCATTGGAATATTGTAAGATATTGTAAGGTTTTGTTTGGTTGTTTGTTTGGTTGGTTTTTGGTTACTCAGTGTAACACAGATGTCATTTAGGAAAATGACTTGTAAGTCCCGCAGGACACCTCAGAGCTTCCTAGTTGCTGCTGGCAAGCAGAATCAGCTGAGAAACAGGTATTAAGTTTGCAGAAAGTTCCATCAAGTTTAATGCAATTACTTTCAATGTGTCCAAATTTAAGCTCAATAGAAAAATGTTTTGTGGAGGTGTTCTGTAAGCTCTAAGCACAGGTGAATAAGCTGAGTAAAATTTGTGTCAGTTGTGAAGTTCTATATCCATAGAACTTTAGTCTAAATACCATTCACTAGAATGCCTCAAAAATGTCCAGGCAGGATTCTGGCCTCATGGATGATATATGTGACAAGTGGGACCCATCCCATTTGGCTCTCAGTGCCCACCATGTGAATTCTGTGTACAAGCAAGTCACCGAAAGAACAACTTGTGTTCAGGAAAGACACACAGGCACTTTAAGGTTTGTTTCTGAAGCCCCTTTGGTGAGATAAAATGGCTGTTCCACACCACCAACCCTAAAACAAACAGTGGTGTGCAGTTCAGATGCAGACACATTTGGTTAGGACATCTGAGCTGTGCCAGTCATGGTCTATCAGGAGAACACGGTGTTCCTGGTGGCTGTAAAGTCCATATTTATACCTGCCCTCCAGCTGAGGCCCGTGTCAACAGCAAAGTGCTAACATTAGCTCGTGTTGTAGGATTTGCTGGAAATGTGATGATGTGTCCAAGCTCCAGTTGTTTTTTGCCAACAGCATCTCCGCTGCTCAAAGATGCATGGTTTTGCAACCCAAGAGCCCTGCTAGACAGAAATGAAGCTGCAGGGGAAAAATCTCATTGCAAATGCTAAAGGATGAAAACAGCATCTCTGCTCAGCTGGAGTGGAGCTCAGCTCCTTCTGGGTATTAGTAGACCAGGAAAAAAAGAAGTTTAAATTGGGAGCAATTCTGAAGCTTTAGATGCAAGACAAGGTGAGCATAAATGGCCACACGGTTTCAGATTCAGGATTTCTCTTTTGTGCTGTAGACCTCACAGCCACATGACACTCTTTCCTGCAGAACTGAGATCTAAAATAAATAAATAAATAAATCTCACTTTTGCTAGGGCTAGAACACATGAGAAATCTGTCTCGTTGATCCCACATATCAGTGCATTGCTGACCCTGAAACATGAAGACAGAAATACAAAATACCACTGATTTTTCACTCTTTCCCTAATGATCATGTTAACAGAAAAACCCAGCTACTTTGTTTTATAACCCCCAAGCACTTCCCATGGATCCTCAGGTGCAAACCCAGCACTTATTAACACCCTGCTCCCCCGGGCTCCTTGAGGAACACCTCGTTGTGGCTACAGGCTTTCCAGCATAGCTGCACAGAATTAAAAAAACAAGTGTGTTAAAAAGAAAAAAAGCATGCAAAATGCAAAATTAACATGCGAACAAACAACAGGGGCCACTCCACTGATTATATTTTCACTGTCATGTCATATTAATTAAAAATTCCCATCCCTTAATTAAAATGAAGCAGCCAGTGAATCTCCGCCATGTTACATAGGGCGAATGAATCAAAGGGTCTCTCTGAAGGGGCTTCAATAGCCCTGTCAGGTAGGACCCAGGGCTTTGAGTGAAGAGATCGTCCTCATCAATAGCATTCAGCACTTGGATCCACATTTCCACAAGGTACAAGCTTGTGACCCAAGGTTTTGGTCTTGGCTCCACCTTTAATTAGAACCTGCTTTGGCTCTCCCTCACTCAGCTGCAGTACTTGGCATGGGCCTCCTGCATATTTAGATGACAACTAATGAGGATTTTTATTAAACTTGAGCCTCGGCCGGCTGAGAGGAGGGAACAGCTCTTTAGCATCAGATAGGAAAGACTTTTGCCTCTGGAATATTTCTCAGCACGGAGCAAAGAGCTGGGGGAGGAGAAGGTGTTGGGAACGCTGTCAGTGCTGCTGCTAATGGGGCCTGCCTGGGGCACGCTGCTCGGCATCCCTCGGAAGGTGACCTTGACTGCTAACATTTACATTTTAGCAGCCATTTGACATATTTGATTGCGTGTACAGCAAAAACGTGTGGTTCTGGAAGAGGCGTCTACCTCAGATCAATGTCTTCAGTGGCACTGTCATTCCTTGTCCTGCCACACTCTGATGTTGACTATATAATCCAAAAGTGCTGCTGCAGGAGCACCAAGGCACTGCCCCCTTCTCATTAATGCAGGTAATTGATCTCATCAGGCTGCATCTGTACAGGCTAGCTCAAGGTACGATCTGCAAACTAAAGACCTTCTCAAAACAATTAAGTCATTCAGATTGGTAAGAAAAGTGCTCGCTGTGCAAGGAGCCGAACAGCTGGCCATCACTATGTGCCTTCAGTGTTATTTATCAGCCTGGGACAGGTGGAAGAGGCTGCAGATGTCTGCCAGAGGTATCACTGGGTTAGATCCCAGAAAGCTTCACGTCTGCAGCTCCTGTCATTTCCTTACCCCACAGGATCTGTCTTGCAGAAGGCGGAGATTTGACAACAGCTCCCAGCCCTTATTGCCACATGTTTCAGAAGCTCAGCAGATGGCTGGGAGCTCCTACCACCTGGCCAAAGGGTGCTGTTGCCCTTCCAAACAAATGGCATTAGCACCTCTGAGGGACAGGCCAACCCACTGGTGCTGCTGGGCTTTAACTCATGATAGAAGGATTGCTAAGAGCACACATGGGGCCAGATAGGACGGCTTACCAGATGGGTGGTAATTTGTTAAGCTGCTATAATGCAAAAGCTTTCAATTGAGTATTCAATACCCTAAGATCTTCAGCCAACATAAGAGTCATTTGGTTTGCCTTTAATATAATTGGGAAAGATAGGAAATTAAATTTTTAGGCAATAGCGTGTGCCAAACCCTTTATTTGCTTTGAAAATAAAAATCTCCCTCTCCCTGCTGCTGAAAGTTCAATCACTTATCAAAATAGTGATGCCCTTTGTCCTGGCACATTACTCTAATGCTAAAACATATGTTATATTAAATATTAACCAGCCACTAATTGGTGCATCAATTGGCCAAGGGAAGAGGTGGCTTCATGCTGTCAGTGGCCTTTTTCACTCTTCCGATATCTTAGTACTTTGCTTGTCAGCTAGCTTATCCTCCCGCTCTGCCTCTGTCAGCCTTTAGCTTGAGGAGCATTTTGGCTTCTCCGGAAATCAGTTTTGTGCTTGCTTTCGCCTCCTAGCTTATGTACAGCTGTTGTGGGCAATATAGCTTGGGGGATGAGTTAGTGGATTGAGTTCTGGATTTTAATTCATTTTGGCAACTGTCCTCCTGGGCGGACATCAGAAAATCACTCCATTTACCTTACACTTCTGTTTCCCAGGTGTAAACTTCAGGAAGAAATAGGCTGTTCTTTAAATCACTGAGGTTGCACCCTCACTTTAGGACACAGGAAAAAAACTTGTGTTGTAAAATCCCATGTTGGAAAATCTTTTTCAAAATAATTCCGTTGAGTTATACTGTTGGCAAATTCCTAAATATGAGATCATTTCACTCTACGCACCTAGAGATGGTGCGTGGCACGCATACCACAATTACAATGCGAGATGAATATCTGGCTGATGAGCTGAGTGGTGGTGATTTTTCAGAATACGTGCAACGCTACCTTTATTTGCATGGCAAGAGCCTTGTGTCTTAAAATAGCTTCCAGATCCCAGAGCAAAGCAGACTTCCCACCTAGGGCTGCATCTGGGGCAGCTGTGGGGAGGTACTGGTGGGAGGGTCTGCGTGGTGTTGGGGACAACACACATCCTACCTAATAGGGAGAGGATGACACGTGTCAGGAACTGTGGCCACGCTGCGGTGTGTATCCTTCTGTATCTTATATATCCTATATATCCTATATCCTATATATCCTATATCGTTCTTTATCCTATGCCCACAGGGACAAGGTATAAAAGCCAGGCTGGGCTCTTGGAGCTGAGCTCAGGAGAAATGCTAAGGGCTGTGATAAAGAGCCAGGTAGAATGGCTGGAAGAATCATGGCTAGAACTGGGGGCATCATCCCAAAGTCACTGAGGAGCAACCAAGCCTTTGTTTCAGCCTTGAGAAGAGAAGACTGAGAGGGGATCTTGTTAATGTTTACAAGTATCTTAAGTGTGGGAGACAGAGGGATTGGGCCAAACTCTTTTCAGTGGTTTGTGGGGACAGGACAACGAACAATGGCCACAAGATGGATCACAAGAAGTTCTGCACCAACATGCAAAAGAACTTCTTCACTGTGAGGGTGACGGAGTACTGGAACAGGCTGCCCAGGGAGGTTGTGGAGTCTCCTTCTCTGGAGATATTCAAGGCCCATCTGGATGCCTACCTGTGCAACCTGCTCTAGGGAACCTACTTTGGCAGGGGGTTGGACCCGATGATCTCTCAAGGTCCCTTCCAACCCCTACAGTTCTATGATTCTGTGAAGCCCAATGAGTCAGGGTGGGCAGACCCACCTCTAGCAGAGCTCCAGATCTGCTTGCTCAACACAAGCTCTCCTGGCAGGGGAAAGTTTACACGTTGGCCAGGACACTTCACTGGAGAAAGGATTTTGTTATGGTTTTCCCCCATTTCAAAGAACTCAAAAGTCCTACCCTGTTTCTATAAGGAGTTGATTCTCTGTTTAGAAAAATCATACAGTAAAAAAAAATTAAAAAAAAATAAAAATGTTTCCATTGTGCATCCCCAAGCTTTCAAGATGCTTCAATGGGTTCCTGGGAAATCTCTTTAGGACAGAGTCTGGCTGAGCTGTCAGATTGACTGGTAGAGGCTCAGCAGAGTTTCAAATGGCCGAGCAGTGGATGTGCGAGACGCATCCCAAAAAAAAGATGTTTGACAAGTGAAGTGTTTTTATTTTATGATGGAGAATAAGAAGAAACATCAGACAGGTAAATCGCCCTGCCAAGCATGAGAATTCTTGACTGACAGGCTCAGCGCCTGCCCCGCCTGCTCAAGAGGATCCAGCATCTATTTTTACTGAAAAGCAACTGCTTAAATTGCCATTTGCTGACTTTTCATTACTGATTATAATTACAACGTGCAGGTTGAGAAGAGCAAAGGGAAGGCTTGACTTTGCAAGCAGGGGGAAATGTGAAACAACTCTTCTTCAACCAAACAGAAGTGAAGGAAGCTGGAGGGAGTAGCAAAAACCTTGCAAATCATCAGAAATCAAAAGCAGATGATCCGAGGGAGCAGGGCCAACACTGACATTTATTAAAGTTTAGCAATTAAAATCACGATCTACTAATTACAATATATATCAAGGACTGACTCCTACTAATGTGTTCCTGCAATGGGAATATCTTTACATCAGAAAATTTGAAAACATAACACTGTAATTTGAGGTCATTTACTACCGTGCTAGGATACAAACATATCTGATTAAGTATTTTGTCTGAATGCTATGATAAAGAGGCCCAAATAAACAAACAGCCTAGAAAGAGAGCACGAGGACATCAGATAATGCAGTATGAAGCTGTTTACCCGGCTGAAGGGGAGAAGATTTCTTTAGTCACAAGCACCAAAGCCACCAGAGAATTTGTGCCCTTTCAGCCCTGAGTGGGTGAAGAAAAAACCTTGCAGCACAACATCATGCA
The DNA here is from genome assembly GCA_011076525.1 of Nettapus auritus. NCBI lineage: Eukaryota > Metazoa > Chordata > Aves > Anseriformes > Anatidae > Nettapus > Nettapus auritus. The sequence continues at coordinate 80,756,558 of CM021767.1, read as the reverse complement.
TTTTGTATGGACACTATTCAGCAAAGTGTTTAAACATGTGTTTTAATCTATTACCATTCAGCAGCTAAGTGCATAACTTGTACTAAAATCCAGAAGAAGATAAAGATGTGCTGAATCAAAGACTATGCACTGCATTTTTTACAGTAAAACTATTTTGGCAAGGCTTGATAAAAATATTATTGGGACTGTTTTTAGATCTCCCTCCTTCTCAAGCCCTATCTACTTTAAAGTGAACAGTACAGGGCTAGGAAGGAAAGGAAGATTAAACTTAATCAATCCAAAGGTATTCATAAGATGTCCAGAATAACTTTGATGTACATAGAAGAAGGTCTCAGCATTGAAGTCCAATATTTGGAAAATATTCAGGGCTAAAGGCAAAAGCTAAACATCTATTCAGAATGCTTCGAAGCTCTCCTATCCACCGTCGATATAAAGTTCACGTTTCTAGTCAGACAAATGATGAGGTATTTGATCCTTCAGCAAGGCTTGGCACAAAACCAATCTCTGGGTGCAGTAGCAGTCGAGACAGAGCAACCCCAGAGGTGAGAGCAGGGAGGATCTTTGGAAAGAAACAAATAAGCAGGATACCCAAAATGGCAGTGTCTGGAAGCTGCTCCAGGGTGGGATGTCAGGATGAACCCCCTGGGAGATGTGATACTGCAGGCAGGGCAGGGGAGGAGGTCAAATGTGCAAGGCCCCGCAATTTGTCAGGCGGCTAACACTATCATTACCTGTGTGTGCGTGCGGGCGGGCATGCCTGACGGCAAATTACACTCACAGATTTCCAGGGTAAAAGTCCTCTTATTGGCAGAACAGAGCACTGCCCCCCCCCCCCCCCCCCCATTAGGAGATATTGTTTTATAATGAGCAATGAAAGTTAGCTATCACCGTGTGAGGCTGCGGATGAGTCACTGCTGAAATCAGCAGCAACATCGATAGTTTTGATTTTTCTGCCTATTACACACTTTTCTTCTGACATCACTAGGAGGAAGAACAGAGGATGGAGTGCAGGCTTGAAAAAGAAGAGAAGGGGTCTGAGGGTGAGCCGAGGTACTGGGCTTAGCCAGAGGTCTGGGGGGAGCTGCCACCCATGGGGGACCCGTGCTGGAGCAGTTTGCTCCTGATGGATGGACCCCGTGGTACGGAGCCGTGTGGGAGCAGTTCTTGAGGAGCTGCTGCCTGTGGGCAGCCCCCGCAGGATCAGTTCAGAAAGGACAGCATCCCATGGAAGGGACCCCATGTGGAGCAGGGGCATAGAGGGACCATGAAGGAGCAGCAGAGACGAAGCATTAGGGACTGACCACAGCCCCCATTCCCCCTTCCCCTGTGCCACTTGGGGGGAGGAGGGAGAAGAGGATGTATGGGGGGAAGGTGTGTTTAGTTGCTTTTATGTTCTCACTGCTCCGGTCTGTTAGCAATAGGCAATAAATTTAATCTCCCTACACTGAGTCTGTTTTGCCCATGACAGTAATTGGTGAGTGATCTCCCTGTCCTTATCTCAACCCATGAGCCTTTTTTCATCTTATTTTCTCCCCCTGTTCTGCTGAGGAGGGGGAGTGAGAGAACAGCGTGGTGAAGCCCAGCTGCCCGACACTGTGAAACCACCACAGATGAAGGAGACAGACTGGGGAGAAAAACAGTTTTCCCGGGTCCCTCATTACCACTGTTACCCAATGTCAGGTTCAGAAGGGAAGTGTCTGGGATCCAGATGCTTCCTGAGACTCCCGAACATGCAAATGTCTGCATCCAACCTCTTGAGCACCATCATCTGTGGCAGGAGCCCTGCTGCCAGGGAGGAGCCAGCCCTGTATGCACCAGGGGCACAGGCACACCAGCCTCAAACGGCAGGCACTGCTCGCAGAAGCATGCCTTGCAGGGCTTTTGCAATGTCAGCAGAGGAAAGGAAGCGAGGAAAGACCAAAAAAATAAAAATAAAAATCACATGATCTGCCACCAGTGCTTTCCTAGGATTCCCTTACTCACATTTCTCTGGGCCCTTCCCTTTTTCTCCCAAAATGCCCATTTCTTTGTACATCGTTGGAAACCATTAGCTGCTGCACTGGTACCTCCTCTGAAAAACAATGAGGAAAGTCGGTGTTGAAATGGCAAATAACAAATGCAAGGTAATGCACACTGAGAGGAATCATCTGAACTGCTTGCATGCATTGCTGGGTCCTGAACAGACTGTAACCATCCAGAAAAAAAAGGGCTCAACAACCCACCGAAACCTCTGCTATTTCATGCTGGCCATTGTCTCAGACTCCGTGGGGGAGATTTTTTAGTATTATTTTTATGCCATTATATATATTGAAGGACTGCATTTCATTCCAGCCATTTCAGATCTGAAAAGAGAGACAGTAAAAATAGCAGTGGCCTGGGGACAGGTGACAAAGAGGATTAGAGGGATGGGAAAGTCGGTGTGTAAAAGATTGAGATGTAGGATTTGTCACAGTTCCAGGGTTTGCTGCCCCTCTGAACTCTTCCTCGTAAAAAGGCAGGCTCTGCTTCTCCAGGACACTGGTGGCAGTCTGTCTGTCCTTGCCCTGCAAACAGCCCCTGGACAGCTTACTGAGCCTTTCTTTCAAGAAACTTTCTAATGTCCAGGTTTTTGGGATCTCTTGATTTCCCTCTTTAGCAAAAGAAATCTGCAGCTGGCCTCTGGAAATAGCAACCTGCCAGCTCTGTCTGTCTTGTCATGACCCCTGTCATGTTATTTGCTAATCTAGAGGCACTGTGCAGCCTTCCAGCTACTTTCCTAACAGCTCTGCTATTAAACTAAACCAACGTTTACATACAGTAATCCCTGCAATCGCCCCATCACACACCTCATCCTTAGGGACTTACAAGGCACCCTCCTGTATCCTCCACTAGATAGGGCCATGGTGATGAACTCCACTTGAAGGCCATGAGACCTGATTCACATTTTCTCTACTCTCTAGTGGCTTCCCTACATGACCCTGCGCTCTTGAGGTGGGATTCATCTGACGGTGGCCATCTAAACCTGAGGCCCCCTCAATGAATGATGCCTCCTGCTGTGACTGGGGTGTGCAATGGGTCTCTTACCTCAGGCCCATATCTCAGAATCAAACCTCAGAACAGGCATTAGCAGGCAGGCAAGGGAGGTTGCTTCCAGGCTGAAGCACCTCAGGCTGCACTGGACCACAGTGAAGGTGGGCTAAGTACTCCTGAGCCACTAACAGAAAGCCACTAGGCTTGTTTCAAGCAAGCCTAGAAGGTTGAATCCATAACACCTAGTGTCTCGTACTTACCAGGCTGTTCCAGGTTAGCTTGCTGCTGTCAAAGGAAAAGCAGGCATTGATGAGTGAAGAAGTGATCAGCAATTTTACCAATACATAAACCTTCATGAAGGCACCTTGCTCTTAACAAACTGGTCTGTGAATGATTTTGTGCCCTGACTTGATGTCAATTTGCCTTCCAACCAGCCCAAGGGGCAGGGAAGCAGCACCATGGCATAGGGCTACATTTGGCTCCCCATCGCCTCCACTCATTGTCAACCCAACATCACTGAGCTCGGAGTGGCTTCCCCTAGGGAAGCAGCCAACAAAAAAATTAGAAGAGATGTTCTTGTAGGGGCAACCAAGTACTTGCAAAGAGTTAATGGAGAAAGATAGCACAAAAAATAACAAATGAGAAGTACCTTCAAGTCTCCTCAACTATGGAAATGCAAAAATCTCATTTTTTTTTTTTTCATATTAATAAGCCTGTTTTGCAGAACTGCCATTCTCTTACACAAACACCTACCACAGTCCATACCTTTCCTTCCTTCACTGTCATAAATCATCTCGTGAATGTTCCCTGTGAAGTTGCTAACTGCACTTTTGCTATTAATCTTAGCTCTAACTTTTTCTAGAGTATATCTACTTGCTGATCCATCTTAGGCAAGAAAGACAGTGCCTTGGACAGGACTCTGCTCCCCCATGGGAGCATCACTCTTGTTAGCTGTAAAGTGTCCATAACAATGCACCTTTTAATGATGCTCCCCTTTGGCTTTTGCCAGGCTCCTAGCAAGACTTGTACTCTATTTTCCTGTAATAACTCAGCTGCCACCAGGTTGGTGCTCCTGACAGATACATCCTTACCCAGACTTTCCTGACTTGCCCCAGCTGGAGCAGGGAGACGCAAAGTGACTGCTGTGCTCATGGGGAGTGATAAGGACTCACCTCTTCGGTGACCTGGAGTATTTCCACTGGGGCTGCGATAGGCAGCAGGCAGCAGAAGAGCACATGAATTAATGCTCCCTGCAGCTCCCTGGGGTGCTGTTATTCACTCGTTTTCCTGCACGCCTTTCTGCAGACCTGCACCCAAATGTGGTCTGTGGCACATTTACCACCTTAACCTCCTCCTTTAGTGGTCTGTATCAAACTCAAGTAGAAGAAAAATTGTTCCCTCTACTAGATGCTCAGACAAATAGGAGAACTCTTCAGCTGAGTGATTTCAGATGGTAAAATAATTGGTGTAACTATACACAGGATAACTATATGCATGCAGAATGCAGTCACAGCATTTATGCCCTTTACCTCCAAAGGACACATCTCTACCCAGCAATCTACAAGAGCATTTTCGCAGGCTCAGCCAGTGGAAAGAATTGATAAACACTTGAGCGGGCCTCATGTATATTTCATCTGGGAGGCAAGAGCGAGGGGTGCGCATGCACGCACACACACACACCAGTGTGTACCTAACGTTCTTCTAGCACTATATAATACCTCTGACAGCTCTTTAAATATTACAGACTATGCAAGCATCTCCCTGCCTTGCAGACTGGGATGGGGGGGGAGGGCAAGGAGGTGCAGCACGACAAGGCAAAGGCCTTTCTTTACAAGATCATTCACAAAAAGGTAGCATGTGGGTTTCTGTTTTATTTCCACAGATTAGTACCTCATTTTGGTAAAATATGTTAGGAGGCTAGTGTTATCCCAAACCCAAGTGGACTCAGACATGTTTGTTTCAGAGATAAAAATGAATGCCTGCAGGGTAGGATGGAGCTCAGCAGCAGCCACACCAAGAACAGAAAACAGGATTTTTTTGAGAACAAAACAAAACAAAACAAGACATCCTTCACTGAACAGCAGGACCTAGAAATGTGAGAACACTCCTTCCTGGAACAGTCAGTTTTGGTGAGCCCGGGACTCTGCTCCACACCTCAAAAATTCCTGACTCTACCTCTTCTCTTCCTTTCTCCCTGTCTGCCTCTACAACAATTGATTGCCTACAATGCAGGGCACGTTGCATGCCATGATGGTATTTTACATACTGATAAAGCAGGCTAGATCACACAGCTATTCCACACCTTGAAGAGGAGCTATCCAAAAAATCTTGAGGATGAAAGAGGTGTGGCAAGACTGGTGAGTGCCATGGCTGGCACAGGAGTCCTGTGGATGACAGCCAGCCTTCCACAAAAGTGACTTCTCAAAGTCTCTTTGCAAGGCCTGGTCACCTGAACCCTGACTGAACCCTGCAAAGCAAGGTCAAGCATGAGTAAAACCTAGAGATTAAATACTTAGGGAAGGACATGGTTCATATTGAAGATACTGACTACATTGTGATCTTGGGATTTTGCTGGGAGAGAAGGGTGCTCCTGGACCAAAATAAGCCCCTTCCCCTGGACTAGATCAATGGGGGAACAGCCCTGGTGGAACCACCCTGACTGGCCTGCACTCTGGTGACTTTGTCAACCCACCGTGCCCATAGCATTTCCTCACCTGTGCATGGTTACAATTCATCTCAAGTTTCATAAACCCAAGGGTAGAATTTTCCATTGGTAACAGATAATTGCTTGCACAAGTGGTAGCCTTCAAATCCAGGCATGTATATCCCTTCCACCAGGACTTGGCAGCCACAGGGGCAAGGTCCAAATTTAAGGGAACATCTCCCCAGAAAATCTAGGAAAACTGCAGCGCACTGTCTCATGTTTAAAGAGCTGAAACCCTCTTCCAAACAGGGATCAAACTGCTGATATGCCATATCCTTATCATAGGGAGAAAAAAAACTGTCTGACAAGATAGAGTAGCAATACCTAATTGTTAAAATAAAACCACAGTTTGAACAATTACAGAGTCATCTGTGGGGGCTGGCTTACTTTTCCCATCATGCTATAACCTTCCCTCTCAGTCCTGAGATTATTAATTTTTGACAAGGTGCAAGGCCTAATTTAGACTGATCTGAGCTGATGGGGTGACCTATTTCTATTACCTGCTCCCTCTCTCCTCCTGCTGCTTGCCTCTCTGATGGCCACTCCGGCTCACTCCCACAGCTCTGCTAACAGCTTTTGTTATTTCAGCTCTTGGAAGAGTATCCATAATGGTGAGAACCGAGCACAGTTTCTCAGCTCGCAGGAATTTTTAAAGCCATTTCTCCCGTCTCACGCACCTCACAGGAAGCTCATACACTTTTTTTTTTTTTTTTTCCTAGGCTCCAGCCTTTGCAACCCAAAGACTAGAAAGTATTCCTGTTGATCTGAGGAACCCAGGCATTCAGGTGGCATTAACTGGGCTAGATTTCTGCACGCTATTCCAGCTGCCAGTTTTTCTCCACTTAATGCTATCATTCCCATTTTGGCAGAAATGCCCCTCAGTGATGGCAACGCAACCTGTGCAAAACAATTCCTCGTGCTGACCCTTTCTCTCTCCCCCTGTGGGTACCTGGACCCCATACCTGGGGATGTGATGGGAGTATGGGAAGGAGTGTGGGATGGGGGAGTTGTCTTCTCTCTGGACTTGGACCACAGCAAAACATGTGCATATGTGAAGGTGGTTTTTTTTGTTTGTTTGTTTTTGTTTGTTTTGTTTTTGTTTTTTGTTTTTTTGTTTGTTTGTTTGTTTGTTTTTCTTTCAGAATGAGCATGCAGCCTCCCGCCAGGCCATGAAGGTGTCAGGATCTGTCCTCTCTTGGACTTCTTTTATCGTGACTCAGTGTGAGAAGCAAGCCACAAGCTCCAAAATTTCTGGGATTGTGCAAATACCCTCATCCCCCTTGCCTTCTTTTCCCTTGGGATTAATCTTCTTTTCTTCCCCCCCCACCACGCCCCCCTTTTTTTTTTCTTTAAATCTCTGTTGGCTACTGCCCTTTTCAAACTTTTTGACAGAGCAGTGCTCCGTGACACAATGCTGACAAAAATATTGAATGGTTAAATGTTATTTTCTAAAACAACATGGGAGAGCTCACCACCAAGGAATGGACCATGGCCAGAGACACTGGACGAAACACCATCTCCAGTTAATGCTGGCACTAGGTACAACATAACTGTGCTGCAACTTAGGGGTCTCAGTGTCTTAAAACAGGATTCTGAGTCCTAAGAGATATAATGAAAAGGTTTAGACTTTTACTTCTAGTCTTTATACTAGAAGAAGATGAAAGAGCTTTGAGTTTTGTTATTGATTCTGACCTAATGTGATATTGATATGAATTTTAAACACTGCGTGTAGATAGAGAGCTTGCAATGATCAGATCAAATATAGTCTATTAATGCTAGTCCAGGCAATTTTGTATTGTGTAACATGATAAAAATTGGACAAGGCCTTGCTTGGTTCCTGGGTGTGAAGTTCTAGCAGGTATGTGTTTTTTATGTTCTCACGTCTAATCAATATATCTTTTTAATTTTTTTTATTTTTTATTTTTGGATTGGTCACAGAGACACCGCCTAAGTAAGGACTGATGAAGCTTAAATGCTGTGACTACTTCATACTGATGTTTTCCCTTCCATTTCTGTAAAATCGCTGTCATTCTGGAGAGATTAGGTATTGTATATTGAGGAACATATTCTCAGGGCTTTTGTGTTTGTCTTCATAATAGTAACAAAAAATATTGGTAGTGGCAATAGTACAAGCAGTAATAAAAATCTAAATACTTGTCCTAAATAGCATCCTATTATGTTTGGGCTCTAGTCGTTGTAAATGCTGATCATCTTTTGTCTTCCTAGAGCTAGAAGATGCTTTCCTCTTTCAAGCTTTTCTTCAGAGAAACTCCTTTCAAGGTTGAGGCATTGTTGGAAGCTAACAACAGTGGCTTTGAAATATATCATTTAAGCCAGAGAGTGACAAACACCCTACCCTGCTCCTGGGAGAGTAGCTGTGCATTCACTTAATGAGGTAGCTGAAGACATCTCTGGTCTTTTTCCCACTTTGAGCCCAAATGCCAGAGGCAAAGTGGTGAGCTTTCCTTGCATTTGCACGAAGATTTCAAGCACTATGTCTCTGTGCACTTACAGCTGTTGTCACCTTTCTGGAAGGGTCATTTTGACTTGCATAGTTATTAAATCTTGTCTCCTTTGTTCTGCCAAGATCAATCCTAGGCCAATGCATTTAAGGAGAGATGTGTGCAGAGTGGAGTATGATGGTGAATATTGTTGGTAGGCAAAGGCAATATAAGCTTGACTATACTCTGCTCCCTTTTGAGTGCATGACACCTCTTGGCAAGAGGGTACCTGGGTCTCCATGACAATTACGCCTGTTACTATTCATGGAGAGTGGCAGTAACAGCAACAACTGTACCAATTGTGATGACTTCTCTGATTCAGTGCTGCCAAACAGATGCAGACAGAGAAGTTTCACTCAGTGATCTTTGCATGCAAGCTGCCACAGGAAAGTGTATAAGAACGAGGAACTCTCCATCTATCCCAAAAGATATCTTGACCTGAAATGCTCATTTGCTTCATAACCTCAGCTGTGTCTTATGTACTACATTCTTTACAAAACATACTTCAGATGTTTACACCAAAAAGGCTCCTGGAAGAGAAAAGCTATGTAGCATCTTTGCATGTTATATTTGGAGCATATGCTCAAAGAGAATTCTTACAGACTCTTCTTCATGTATCACTTGGATAATGAGCATGCCTGAAATTCTAAATATAGGGTAAATGTCGCATGCACAGCGAAGAATTCATCCATGAGATAAGTTACAGATTTATGATGCACAGCTCATTAGGTTTTGTTATCTGATTCACCAAGATTCCAATGAAGACAGATTGCCAAATAGGAAAAGAGGCAGAGAAAATCCAGTCAATTTTTTCTGAAGGATCCATTCTTTCCATACAACATTGTGTTGGGGCAAGCCTGTTTTAAATGAAGGCATCTGCAATTGTTTTATGCCACTGTTTGATTTGACAGTACTTAGCAGTCTTCATCAAATGGTATTTATTTCATCAAAGCGAGGGAAAGAGAAACTTGTCCATAAATTGGAAGCTCCACTCATTAATCTAATGAGAGCTGTTTGTTCTTCCCATTTCACTTTCATGCCTGTTAGGGACAAGAAGGCTCTTCGTTTTATCATTGTTGTCCATACAGCTATCCCACACTGCAGAATCCATGATGACTGCATTTTCGAAAGAGTATCTCCCCAGGGACTGTAATTATTCATCTTTCAGGAGACACAAGATCTATAATACACAAGTGCTGCAGACAAGAACTAGTTTACAGGTTTATCTCATGACTGAAAGTATAATCCATCTTCACTGGCATGATTTAGGAGGTGCCACGTAAGAGAAGAAAGAAAGTGGGTCAACCCCATTTCAACTTGTATTCCCTTGTTCACATAGGTCCTATTCTTTTAATTTCTCATTGACAAGAGTTAACACTAGAGTGAGCAGAAGAAATGGGCCCTATTTCTTGTATTCTGCAACACACCGTGTAGCTATTAGGATTGTGTTTGCACCAGGTTTGGATGCTCTGAGAGCTTTCTTTCCCCATGAGCAACCTGGCCTGGCATCACTTCTGCCAGGAGCAAGCAGAACAAGGAAGCTCTGCTTCTCATGGAGATAGTGGCTTGAGATCTTATCACCTTGACATCTCTGTGGGTTAAGAAACAAGCTATTAAAGAGAATTTGACCGTACTAATGGGATCTTCCTAATGCTTAAATGGTAGGACTAAGCCTCCGAAGGGGGATTTCCAAGCTCCTGTGTTTCATCTAGCAAATGATAACTTAAGACACTTTTCTAGTGCCTCATCCTCCCTTTTTCCAGCAAGTCACTTCATCTTTCATTACCACCACAGAAATGGCCCTGTAGCAATTACTGCAACTTCTGTCTCAGGAAAGTTTATTCTGAGGATGGAACTTAACATAGTTTAAACCTAGGAAAGTAATTCAGCCTCCAAAGACAATGAAGATACGATGTTGCTATCTCTCCATTAATCTCAGTTTGGAAGATCATACTGTGTGTTTAAAAGAAAATCTGAATGAACATGGCTCCAAACTCAGGATTTGTTTGGACAATTATATGACATGTCTGATCATATTGTCTCTTTCTTTATTCACCTTCATTCCCATATACTTCTAATTTCCATGTATGCTTGAATCCATATTCTAAACATCTCATTCCTCTGTGTTTATTTTCTTTCCACCCTACAATAACCTTCTGTTTCTCCTACAGAATAAACATAGATTATCTTTTTCATTTTGAGACATAAAATGTTATACAACAACCCCAAAGATGCACATTTTTGTACAAAACTTGCTAAAATCTACTTTCATCAAGGCTTGCCTGCTTAAAGGGGAACTCAAGTGCTATCCAGAAATGCTAACAAAGGATTGTTAACATTGGTCGACATGGAGAGCACAGGGTCTCTAACATCAGGTACATTAGGAAGTAAGCATCGTTCCAGGGTGCCCACACTGCAAAATGCTTCAAATAACCAGAGGAATCAGACAGGCAGGAACAGCTATACTTTACCCTAGACATCTAAATTCAAGGATCTGCATTTCTTCTGGTGCGGTGGCTGACGTTATTGATTCTAAAAGTGGAAGAAGTCTCATACCTCTCTGCCTTGCTTTTGGCATTATAGATTAAATCAGCTCAGCCGGGTCTCTGCAGGTTAAGAGAGACCAAAAACCTCCTAACATACCAGTTCAAAATTGCAAACACCAAACTGAATGGGATTAAAACCAATCGCTGCAACTCCAGCTATCTGAAGCTGTAGATTGTAAATACCCCTAAAATATAATGAGACTGATGGAAACCCTAAATCTAAGTTTATTTGAAGTTGTAAATCCAAATGTAAATGTTGCCCCTCAAGGCTGTCTCTGATTTGGAGCCTGTTCCCTGATTAAAGGCATTCCAGATAGACAGTGCTGGTATATCAAATCACCAGTCATTTTTTAGGCAGAATTACACACTGGTTTTAGTATGGAGTCACACTTCAAAATCAATCTCATAATATGGCCAATATTTAGGAAAAAATATCCTCATGGCTAATATTTATAACTTGTCAAATTTACACCATCTAAAGTGAGCTAAGTTCAAAATAAATCTTGTTTATTTTTCACTATTTCACATCAGACATTGAGCTGTCTGATTTATATGATCATTTGTATCACTGTAGTGTCTAGGAGCACTTGTTCACCATAATTGTCTTCACTTCCTCATCTCATGTGCACTACCATTCAATCAGAGCTTGCAAACACCATGAGGAAATAAGCAGACAAAAAATAAATACAGAGGAATTAGATCATTTTCATGATTACCAGGCTTTGCAACACACACACACACACACACACACACACAAAAAAAAAAAAAAAAAAAAAAAAAAAATCATCTCACAAGGAAAAAAAAAAAAATTGGGCCTAATCTCTTCAACCTATATTCCTTAAATGATACAGTCCTTCCAAAGACACAACTCATTTCTTTATTCTAAAAGCCTTTCAGGTTTTCAGCTCACCTTCATTCTCATGCAATTATAGGATGGAAAATTGTGGCAGGAATTGATTAGTCTGGACTCATACATTGCTAGTTCTCTGCATCTGCCTCCCACGTTACTATAGTTTCTCCCTGACACCTACCCTTCTTTGACATTTTTCTAGGAAGCTGACCACTGTGCTTCCATTTATTAAGCCCTCCCCATGAAGATATCAATTGCCTCCTGGCAACAGGAACATTATACGCCTTTGGGGGACAGGCGTATTCAAGAAATTTTTCTGAGTGAGACACAACACTTGCTGTTAGCATTTTAGAAAGGAGAAGAATATTTACCCTTTCTTCTATCAGAATTATACAAAGGTAGAAATACAGCCTTTTGTCACAGAGTGGTCAAGAGTCAGTTTTAGAACAGATGTGCACAACAGTTTTGTCCTGGCTTTTCAGAGGAAAAAAAAAAAATAAAAAAAAAAATCTGTTGAAGGGGGAAAGTATGCATGACTGTGCCTCTGGTAGTTTGCACCTTCGGTCTTCTTGAAACTTTCTGGAAACCCTGAGGCAGCCAGGACCCCCAGACACCACAGGCATACTCAATTTTACACACTATCCATTGCTTATATGGAGGAAAAAAACAAGCCTTGTCCTGCTGATGATTTTAAAGAACTGAACTGGGCTGTTTGGGACAGTATTAAAGGGCTATATACTAAATCATAGAAAAACATGTTCTTGATCATCTCATCATTCAAACCTATTAGTGACAAGATGGTGCAATCATCGCAGAGCTCAATATATACATTCACTTACCTGTGTGAAATACAAAAATCATGTTAAGTACATGCATAGCAAAACTGTTCTGGAGACTGCAGTTGCTTGCAGCAGGGCATAGAATGAGAAATTAAGGGGCAGGAAGGAAACAGAGAAGTTCAGTAACAAGACAAAATGATGTAGTACTGCACCCAGAGAACTTGTAATCCAGTTCTGGAGTCATGTAAGAGCTTAAATATAAAGAGTGAAAGCTGAGAATGAAAATCCCCTGGCAGACATTAACTCCTGAAGCCCCAAGCCTGCTTGTGCCAACACTACAGTTTCCACTCCTGCAGGACCACTTGTACACTGCACCTACCTCACAGCTGCCCCCATCATCCCCTTATTGCCCTGACCTTGTGAGAACATCCCCAGGACATCTGGCTCCTTTTTGTGCAGGGTGTTGCTCAGCTGCAGGCTCCCCCACACCTGTGCAGCTTACAATCTAGTTTAAAAAGAAACACAGGTTGTTATAATGAAAAACAGTGGGAACATGGAGTAAAATAAAATGTAAATTGCAATAAAACTATTCATTTTGGTGCCATACAAAGCTCTTTATGCCACAAGTTTCATCCCATTGCATGTTTCTACAGCACTGATCAGGATGGTGCCTGTGCTCAAGACAGAACATGCTAAGAAGGCTGTGACAGTGAGTGGCAGCAGGGAAAGAGCCCTGGCTGACAGGGGAGCTGAAACCCCCAGAGAAACAAGAGAAAGGATGCCACATTGCTCCTTCCAAGCAGCAATGTGGCATGGCCCAGGCCCTGGGCACAGAGCAGATTGCAGCAGGCCTCAGTGCAGGCCGAGATATGCCTGGGAGGAGAATGAGACCATGTAGCAGGAAGATAAGTCCAAAATAGGCTTTGGGGGTAGAAGACAAAGGGATACATTCTTAGGAATGTACAGAGAACCATAAGGAATGTATAGATCCTGGGAAGCAACTGAAAGTTTATGGACAGGAGCCAAGAGAAGGTTCCCTTCTAGCAACCTAGTCAAGGAACATCTCAACTTTCAAGCCTTTTCTTTGATCTGTCCCACACATAGGTATCTTGGTTTGTTTTGCTCCAGTTTGTGGTTTTATTTGATTATTTGCTCATTCATTTTAATTTAGTTATACAAAATTGTGTAATAATGCACAGCCTTGGACCTCGAATACCTTTCCCCTCTTTTAACATGCTCACTTAAAGGCAAATCGAAGGTGAATATTTCTTATAGTGTTAGCCAACTTCTTGGACCAACTTAATTATACAAATGATGGAACCAAATATAAAGCCAAATCAAATGGACTTTGCAAGACTGTACATGACAGAGCATGAAGCAATCTGTAAAGCTTTTCAGCAGTCTGCCATTATGAGTTAACCAGGTAATCTGCTAAATCTAGAAATACCATCCATTTCACAGGCCATTGGATCTGCTTTACATGTTGGATTACTGTAAAAAATAAGGTGGGATGAGGTGCTCCGTTCATGTTTCTTGAAATGGTGCTGGGTACTGACAGAGCAGTAGAAAAACACAGGGCAGTCCTTGGTCATCAAGTCAAAGGCCCTGAGTGGGATGGCACTGTGAAAATTATTCCCTTAGACAAAATGTGGGCTTAGGTACCTTGCCGACCACCCATTTGTGGCTAAGTGAAAGGACATACATCACCGGAAAATATTAATAGCTCGTCTTCAGGGAGAAAGAGTGGAATGCAGTCAGCATTAATCACATCCCTGACTCTATCTCAGGAGCCAAGAAGAGGTCATTTTTTTTCTATCAGGAACATCTTGGTACTTAAGGGAAAAAATGCATTCACACTTAAAGGTTTCTGTGGTGTAACCATAGAGATGTGTTAATGTAATAATCACACACAGCCATGTAGGGGCTTGTGCTGTTTTGTGCAAAGGGAGTTAGCAAAGTCCAACCTTTCTCTAGACAAAGACACCTTTTTGAAAGTAAAGATAAACAAATCTGAAAGTTTTCCAGAAAGAGTTGTTATTTAATGAAGACTAATTCCACTAAAAATGATTTTGTTTGTGGACAAAATTCATGCCTGAATGTTCCACATGGTGCACCCAAGACAACTCTGGGGATTTGCATCTGTTAAGAATCCAGTCCATCACTTCCACAGGGCTCTGACATTTTAAAGGCTGTGCTACGACACATGCAGCAATTCTGAAATGACAGCGATCCCACTTTATCACTACATGATCCTGCTGAACACTATAACAAAGCTTGGTTCTCACAGCATACATTTCAGCACATCAGCATAAATTTCAGCACATCAGTTTATTTTCTTGCAACAACAGTTTGCCTCCTTCCCTAATTTTGCCAGGAGTTACAACACACCTTGATGCACAGTCATCAGGTGATAGTTGCTCAGCAAACTGGTTTATTACAGCTTCTGGATGGGATTCATTACACTAATGAGCTCCTTTGATAATTCTGTGGAGTACTGCTCTCAGGCGCTGTGTGGGACCACAAATACAAATATTCTTAGTGTCCAATGGCTTTATACTATGATGAGATATCTTAACTGACAGTTCTTTGCTGATGTGTACATATGCAATGCATTGTATTGCACCATAAAACTTATGGAGCAGGCATAGCAAAACCCAGCAAAACACACTGTTTTCTGTGTTTGTTAGAAGTGAGCCCACCTCTATGGGATGCCATCTCCAGCACAGCACAGAGACATCTGGTAGTTAATCGGCAAGCCACAAATCATCTCTTAACTCACCTAAACAAAGCCACAGCTGGTCTAATCTAGTGCTGGTGACATTCCTGCTTGGAGCCGGAGGTTGCTCTCTGTGGCCCCGAGCAGGCAGTAGGACAAAGCAATATTTCTGGGCTTGAAATGAAGTGAACTGGGGCTGTTTGGGGTGGGGGGAGTGGAAAGAGTTTAAGAGAAAAATTGCACAAACATTTTCCACTCACACAGGAATCTGTCCCCTTTAATCTTGAAAACATATTTCATTTCCAGCTCTTTGACATGTTCAAAAGCATTATTTCTATAAAAAGTGAGAGGATAATAATTACCTGTCTGCGCATGAAAAAGTATTATGCTACCTTTAGTTGGTTTCCATTCCATTTATCCATATAACTCCTGCAAGTTCATGATTGCCTCTATACACAGAGTACAGCAACAATATGTTAACTTATTTTTCTGCTCCTAAGAAGGTTGCTAGTTGCTTCTTTCCTGAACTGTGGCACCACAAAATATATATTGTTCTCACTGGCAGGTAGTTCTTCGATCTGCTGTTGTTTTCAGCTTCCAGCAGCACTGCTGCCTTATATCTGTATTTCAGTAATGAATATGTGTGTACTGTTGAGTACTGAACCCTGTATTTGCAAGACTGCACTTTTACATGGCTCCAGCTCCTTTGCTCTGTCAGTTGATGCCCCATGGCCCTGAGGTTTTTTTGGGTTATGCTCATACCATCATGGTTGCAGGAGGAAAATCTGGAAGAGTCTCCAGAGACCCCTACACAGACGGCTGCACAGATAATGCCCTCTACCCATGGTTGTTACGTCTCCTCCAGTATCTTCATTTACCCAAAAGGAACAGGTATAAAGGCCACGGAGCAGTCAGAGCTCTTATCTGAGCTTCAATACCCATAGATGCCAAGAGCAGTTGAAAGCAATGAGGAAGATCCTATTGTGTACCTGCACTCAAGCAAGGAAGTAACTTTTCCCAAATTTTACTTTCATAACAGTGTTTGGGCTCTTAATAGCAGCATGTGAAGTTTTGAAGAGCAGAGAACTTGCTTCAAATGCAGACATAGTCGGGAACTTTGTACAGCCACATTATTTTGATAGAACTGCGTGACAAATGAGGGTGCAGTGAGCACTAAACAAAGGCAATCTGTTAAAATAAGCTCAAAAGAAAACACCAGTATCAAAACTAGTCAAGTGTGCATCCGTCACAACCAATAGCTCATGTCAATTGTCCTGGTGTGACAGGCTGTGTGCTCTGGGGCAGGTAGAGACACCCAGCATGGCGGGGAGGCCAAGCACCAGCTGGGCCTCTCCAGCTGGCTGGGGGCTGCTGCAGTCCCCAGGGTGTGTACAGGATGGCACAGCAGTGGGATGGGGGTGGTCAGAGGCAAGGAGGCTGATAAAGCACCCCTGAAAATATAGGTCATGAGGCAAGGCAAATCAGCAGACCTGCCATCCTTTCCTGGTGGTAGGGTGGTGTCTTTTCAACAGGGGCCTTTCCTGTGGACGTGGATCCACCACTGTTTCTGAGGCCTGTAGCTTCAGACAACAGGGGCATAAACTAATGCGAGGAACCACATTTACTTATTACTTGACAGCTGAAATGGGTCGGTTGGAGAAGAACGCATCCACAGCGCCCTGAAGAACTTGTGCTGCTGCTGACCACAAGAGCAAGGATGATGACAATGAAGTGTTAACAACACTTTAGGGCTGGCGATTATCATAAAACAAAACCAAACAAACAAACAAAAACCTAACCTGAAAAGTGCGCAGAGGGAGAACTGTGAATTTCCATCTTTCTCTTGGTTTAAGTCATGACCAGTCCAAGTTAAAGGAACACACATATCTTTGATGTGCAAGGAATTTGTTGTGGCTACCAGGAAAATAGAAAAGAATGACTGCAGTGGTGATTTTTTTTCTATTATGAAATAAGGGGTAAATGGCTATGAAAGACGAGTGACCTGTACAGAGGGTATGTGAAATTTTTCCTCTTTTTCTTGACTACAGCCCCTGTAATAATATAAGTAATTGAACAGAGACTGCAGCCTCCGTTACAGTCCCTCTACAAGGCACTTAGAAGGGGATATGAACTCATTTTGTCTCATTTGCAGGCAAACTTTGCCATTTTGAAGTTTCCTACCCCAGAAAATCAGATTTATGAGGTAAAACAATCACGGCGGGACGTCAGTCTGAAGGAGGAAGGAGGGAGTGAAAAGTTGATTAGGTTAATGGTGTGTCCACAGTGTTAACCATGTTTAAACTGAGGCCAGGGAATAGCGCAATATCCTTACCAGGTCTCCCTGATCACTCCCTGTAGAAAGAAAGTGGAAGGGAGGGTAAAAGAGAAATCCAAAGAAAGAACATGGTAGAGATAATGCAGAGCAAGGTACAAAGAGAAACAAATATGCCCATGTAACAGGGATCGGTCAGTCCAGCTCCTGGTCTGTTCTTTTACCCTTCTCAGCTGCCCAGGGTGCCTGTTCAACATGTTAAAAAATAAGATGTGTTTCTTTATTTTAGGTGGGTTTTTCAAGTTCAAAAAACCTTTAAAGTGCATTAACAATCCTTTAACAGTGAACACAGAGGAAAGGCCAAGTACAGTTCTTCCTCCCCAATACACCCAGTCTTCAGGGCCATACTCTGCCCCAAAAACACATGGCAAGAAAGTAATTCTAATCTCTGCAGACCGTTGACTTCAATGGGCTTTGGACTGCTTGAGCCATTCTTTTTTTGTATTCCAAAGAAACCAAGAGAAAGCTCATGAAGATCAGAGGCAGCTGAACGTCCTTCTGTGTAAAATAACTTGAAAGGCAGAGCTTAACCCAACAAAAGGGAGAGAAAATTCACAGTCCACCTACTCTATCCAGCCATAGATTTGTAATTGTGCCATTTCAGATAAAATT
>CM021767.1:80480642-80733509 GCA_011076525.1 Nettapus auritus | reverse complement strand
CGGTTCTGCTGCAGCACTATTACCGAGACTTGTGACACTCTCATTAGCCTGTGTAATGGGAAGCCAATCTGCTGCTCAGGAAGCAGCACTGCAAATGATTTTCAGCCACAGATGATGCAGCCTGGCTTTGAACTGCTTAGGCCTTGCTGTAACAGAAGCACTAGCAATACTCACTTAATGCGCACTGACCTTTCCCTGACCTGGGAGACAGAGAAGGCTCCTGCTCGGGCTTATCACCATCCTTTTCTTCTGTACAGGTTTCTGCTTTGGAGACTACAAGGAGGAAAATATTAAACTCTCTCTCAAAAGGTGCAGAGTTTATTTGGCGTTAGCACGGCAAGGGGAGAGAAGTGTGCTTGTTTACCCTTCCCCTGTAGACACGCTGAGGACATGCTGACTTCTGAACCTTAAAGGGCAGTGATATGGTGTGAGGGCACAGATACATGTTTGGACAACAGATGCCCCTAGGGCATTCAAAAGATCTCTTCCCCACCCCTTTTGTTGCTACAGGGGGCTCGCACAACTTACACTCACCAGGAAACCTGTCTCACACAGGATGAAGCTGGGCAGAGCAGGGAGCTCCTGAACATAGAGAAATCCATTGAGCCTCATGCTTTGAACACCAAACACTCTGAACTGACTCCTGCCTTGTGCTCCCTCTGCTTTTAAGCTGATAACTGCTTGTACGTGCAGGTGCAGAAGCACAGGATTTTCATTTCCATGTCCCATCTTAGCAGGAAAGAGACTGGGGATGCCCCATGATGTGGGTCCCCTGATCTCAAGGCAGCCTGACACATTACACAGCAGTAGGCCAGCACTGCCATAGGACCCAATGCACCAAAATTTGAGCTCCTGCAACAAGATCCTAAATGAGGAGAAGGGGAAATACGAGACAGATATGAAGGAGTGGGAAGAAAACACATCTTCTATGCAAACCAACCAGAACTCAAGGAAAGAGATCGTGAAGGAGCAGAAGACAAGATAAGAACTTACTGCTTTGTCAACAGCATAAGACTTCATAGTTGAGTTCGATAAGCCTTTGCTGATAACACCACACAACCACCATACGGCCCAGATGGGCCAACCGTGTCCCAAGAGCAGATGCCATATTTTTATCTCAGTTGCCATCAGAAGGTCCCACTCCACCTTGTGTTATGTCTCCTTGCTTTACAGATCACTCTAAAAGTTGAGAAAAACACATTTTCAGGTGCCTCGTCACAAGGAGGTCATTATACTTCCTTTTCTTTCTCCACCTCGCTTGATTCTCTGGCTTATGAACTGCTGACCAACTCTTATGGCCTTTGCTTTGAACTCTGCACTAAATGCTATGGCTTGGGAGAACTGAAACGAAGAGCAAGTGGGCACTTGTCAGAAATACCTACCCAAAGAGAGAGCAGGGATGCCTCAGAGAGCCTGCCCAGGATGTGAATTGATGTGCCACTGGCATCAGACCCTGAACTGCTCCGGCATCAGTTGTCACCCTGGCTAATCATGCAAAGCAAATGCTGGACTGGCGCCCACTGCAAAGGAGTTGAGAAAAAAGGTCATACTTTTCCAAAGTGCTGGCCGATTAGCTGCAGGGTTGTGAACTCTCCCTCTAATATATCTGCACAAAGTGTGAGATTCTAAATCTTCCTCTAAAGGTGTAAGGGTTTCGTTCCAGCTACTTATCCTATCTAGGATCAGAGACCAGGAAAGAAGGAGCTTAAATATATTTCTGGCAAAAAGTTTAAACAAATTGCAGAGTCACAGGGCAAAACCTTGCTGCACGGAAAGCCCAAGAGGGGACAATACTAGAGCCAACTGCACTCACCTGCTAACGCTGGCACCTCTCACCTCTCAGTGCTACTGCTGGCTGCTTCTTTTGGACAGCAAACCTAAGAGTTTACATAAAATTCATAAAAACCAGATGTTTGCAATGTTAATTTCTGGGTTTGGTAGTTCTGGCATTTCTGATGTTTCTCCTGGTACCGATGTTTTCCTCTTCCAGTGCATAGAAAGCCCCTCAGTGCTGTACAGGCTTCAGGTTTGATTGGCTTGGTACAATCTCTGCCCTCTGCTCTGAGATCCCCTCATGGTTCCTTGCCCCAATTTGAGTTCAATCTGAACATATCCTCTGACAAAATGACTATACCTGATCTCAGCACACTCCTGCTCCACATTCTGCTAAGTTGATTATAGGGCTAATTGGATACAGGGAACAAAGCAATTTAACTTCCCTAGAAGATGACAGCACTGAAATGCCCAGAGCCATTGAGAGTAGCTCTGTGCTGGAGCTAATTTTTCCACCTCGCTTACCACGGGCAGCCTTCACGCACTGGAAGTTTTAGGGCAATACTTTTCATCAGAAAAGAAACAGAGTGCATGGAAACAGAGTGCACCAGCCCAGGACATTAGTTTGCTCATTCTCTAATCTATGCTGAGGTGTGCCCCAAATGGCCTTTTTCACCACTGGGGGACCTGGGAGCCAGCAGCGTTACACTTCCAAGGAAAAACGATGCAGAAGATGGAATGAGCCCACTGCCACTCTCTAAAGATAGTACAGGAAAATGGGCTGAAAATAGAAGGAGAGAAAAAAATGAAAGAATGAGCATTTGGAGAAAAGTAAGCTGTGTCCCCTTTGCTGGCATTGGTCTTTCCCAGACACACAGAGCAATGGCACTGAAAAACTTCAGGAAGAGCTTTCTGGTCACCCAGGAAGAGGCTGCTGAGCAAGGGGAGTACACCCCTACGGTTTCTGAAGCCCCTCAAAGGATTTGTTTTCTCCTCGTACTCAACAGTGCTGGCTCCCCTTGGGTGTGGCAGTGTGCAGAGGCATTTTAAAAAGTCTTAGCCTCTGGAAGGTTACCTCAAACACAACTCTGAAGACAACAACACGGGTAAATGTAGTTTGGGCCTCACCCACGGGCTCCATCAGTAAGCTTTGTTGATTTCCATGGTACCAAGCAAGCACTAGATTGTAAAAACAGGAGGGCCTGTATATGCAAAATGCCTCAGATAGTTCATGGTGTGGATTGAGAGCTGCCAGATGCCTGAGCCATATTCGCAGGCATCCTCCTGCGATGGATGCAAGGCTCTGCGGGGGGAAGGGGAAGGCAGCACCCTAGGAAATGCAACCTGTTGTGCGTCAGCATTTCACCCCCTTTCCCAAACAAAGAGCAGCTGGGAGAGAACCTCTACCATAAATGTAGATTTATTAACACTCCGCACCAGGAAAGCCAAGGTCAAGGGTTAAAGCTCGGCTTTATCCATCACCTCTTGATATGACCTTGGTGGGGCTTTTTGCAAAGGGCAGGGACAGTTGATGCTGTAATGAGTTGCTCTTCCCGGGAGACCCAGCATGATGAAAAAGTGCAGAACATCCACCTTCATGTACCAGGGCAAGAATACAGGTTTGATTGGTAATAAGTTTCCCATTAAAAATACATGAGAACTTACCTCGGAGAGAGAGAGAGTAGACCCCACAGGATAAACTCTGTTCAGCCAGCTTTTAATGAAGGCAATTACATCCATTTATTTGAGACTTTCCTTACCCATTCTTCTCCAAATAAAACAGGCTCGTTTCAGGGAGGAAAACTAGGATGAAAAATTCACAACAGTTGTTCTTTAACTGGGTCAAATACATTTCAATATTTTAATGACTATCTTTTTATTATAACTAAGATGGTGTATATTTAATATAAGCTTACAGGAAGGTATAATAGCCACTTCAGAATTATTTTTTATTTTATTTTTAATTCCGAAGAAATTAGTAGTTTCTAAAGAAGCAATGAAGATACCACTTAGGTGGTCACTGAGACTATGAATTTTAATTAGTTAGCCAATATATAGCAAATCATATGGGGAAGGATCTAATCTGTTTTATCCTGAGGACCTACTGAGGTATTTATTCATTTCTCAGACAAGACTAGATGGCACAAGTTTTGTTCTTTGCTTGAACTTCGCTTCAAAACACAGTAAGCTGAGTCTGCTCTTCCTTCAGTGCTCTGTCCTCCTCCCCACACACACAGGGATGTATACCGAGAACCTGTCTGCTCAGTGGATCTGTTTCTCTGCACTTCAACTCCAATTTCATATTCATAACCAATGCAGCCTGAAGCAGGGGAATTCACTGCAGACTCCTCTCTGTTCCTCTGCGACTACTGACAGCAACACTCCGAGCCGTTATGTTTTTGCACGTAAGGGCAGGGGACAGGGACAGGCATCAGCACTCCAGACGGGAGCGATGCCAGAAAATACAGACATTTTGTGCTGGACAAAGGTACAAAGACTCTGCACATAACCATTTTACACACCTGTTTGTGAACAGAACGAAACTAGGCAGATCAAATCGCTCTCAGGTGAGAACATTGCCTGGGTGCAGACAGAGTTCAGGTATCGGTTTTAAAAAGGAGAGGTGCCTTGGAGTACTCACTTCAAGATACCTTTAAAGGTGCCCAGTAAGTTCAGAGCAGGCACTGTAAAACTGAGCTCTTTTAAAGCGTTCTCCAACTGGGGACGAAAAGACAAAGAAGCCACAGTCACTGTCATTACTGAAAACTTCAGCCTTGGTTTAAAGAACTGAGAAGCTGGCATCATGTGAACCTCAGCAGCCTCATAAACCCGAGGCAGACGTGGACCTTCAATAAGCCCAGCAAACAGCCTTTTGGGTTCAAACAGCTTTAATCTGTAAAATCCACTGATTTTTCCCTGGGTACCTACTCTGCCGCTTAGGCAAAGTGGCTCTCTCAGAGCACACCGTTCTTTCCTGATACCACATTTATAAGACAATTTTCTTTACCCAGAACCATCAGACACTACTCTGGCTCCACCCTTGCCTTTCTCTCTCCCTGCCCCCATAAAACTATTATTTAAAAACAGGAAAAAATACCCTGGCAAGCAATCTTCCCTCCACTCTCCCTGCTATCTGTTTAAATATCCTTGACTGCAAGACATCCAGTACAGAACAGCCATCAATTTTTAATTCATTTAATCTCTTGGTAACAGTGTTCTTGTGAACTGAAGGGCCTCTGAGGAAGCTTCGGAGAAACCTCAGACGAGCATCTTTCCCCGGATCCAGGAATGAGACACCGTGGATGCAGTGGACTAGGTGCAAATGAGTTGACAGGGAAAAGATATTTAAACGTGAGTACCTTTCAACCCCAGCCAAATCAAAACGCAGCGTAAGCCGGAGCTGTACCCTACCACAGTGCAGTGTGAGGTGTGCACAAGCAAGAGAATTCCCTGTGTCAGTTGTTCATGATTCAGCAAACTCGGAGAAGAGCCCTCTGAGTAAACGTGTGGGTTGCCTGCGCTCCTGGTCCCGCTACCGCTCCGTTCTTCTTCCAAGAAGCTTGGAGAACATCCTAATATGCTGGCAGTAATTAAATCCTGACTGCTTAAGTGCCTTGAAGTCTCAAAAAGGGATAGCTTTTTTCCTCAAGCCTGGAAATGTGGGGGGAGATAATACAGTATATGCACTCTTCTCAAAAAAACTTTCTTTTAGGAATGGGTGAAATGGTACCTGCATACAGTGTGAATGTGAATTCACTCTGAGGGTGCTTTGGGGCGAGGAGCAAGAGGATTCTCGGTTATCTTCAAACACGTCATACAGTGGGAGAGCCACTGAGAACCCTATTCTGTTGTGCTGGGGTGTTGCATAAAAACAGGGGAGGAGAAAATCCCTGTTCCTGGTATCTTATCCTGTACTGAGAAAGACTGAAAAATAACAAAGAGCTCTGGATCAGTGGCAGCTGGAGATGGACCACTTTATCTGAACCCAAGCTCTTTGGATGTATAAGAACTGCTGTTCTCTGCAGGGGCTTTTGGAAGTGGTAGCAGGTCTGATGACACCAGCTATGAAAATGAACTTAATGCTTATAGCCACATCCACGGCATCCGAGCAAGGTAGTCAACGCGTGTGTGCAATTATAGCTCTAGGTATCCAGAGCTACTGCCTCATCCCACTGGATATCACAGGCAAACATAACACAAGCAAGGATGGTAGGAGAAAAAGTCTAAAACCTTCAGACTCTTCCCACCTCCCCAGCCATCTTCCCCCATAGAAACCTCTGTCCAGGAGCCCCATATTTCATTATCCAAAAAATATCCATGCAGCGAGGCTTCCTGGCAAGCTGCTCTGCAGGGACAGGCCCATGCCCCAGTCGTGCTCGGCTTCTAGAGATTGCTGCTGAATAACTAATTCAAGCAGACTCAGTTGCAAAGAGGCCGTGACTCGTTCACAGTCACACTAAATCACACGACATAATTTCCCACCTTTCCATGTGCACCTTAACGTATCAGGCAGACTCCTACTGCACTGACAGGCAGCACAAGAAGACCAGGCGTTATGCTATGGAGCTGCTCAGAAAATGAACGTGTTTTTCTCAGGCTCCTTGAGATTATGCAATCAATAAGACATTTGGGGGTCTGTTTTTCGCTAAATGATGAATAGAAAATCGTGATGCAAAATGTGGCCTCAATATTTAGTGCTAAAGCCCTTGTCACGACGCCCTCTGGTAGAGCTGCAGTTCAACCAGACGCACAGATGCTGGGACAATTTGCATAGTTGCTATTTCTTGCAGAGACTTCCCCTAAGCTGTGATGCCTTTTTCTAACCAGGTTATTTGTCATTTGCCCGCAGCAACCCCGGATTCTTTGCTTGTGAACCTCCTGCTCTGTTTCACACTATTAAGAACATTATTTTCCATTCTCCTGTCAGTGGAGAGCACTGGTGATTAGCACTGCAATATCTGGTCCCCTTTATTGAAAATGTTAATCCTTCCATTTTGCAGGGTTTCTTTAGCCAGGGGTGTTAATACTTGGTTAATAGAATCAGGCTTCCTTTTTCTTCATCTTTTGTGTGCATGTGTGTTGGGGAGGGATTTTTTTTTTATCTTTTGGTCAGAATTTATTATAGTCTCTCTTTTGGTTCTTTTTTTTTTTTTTTTTCCTCTCTCTCTTTTTTTTTTTTTTTTTTTTTTTTCTGTCTCCAGAGGGGCTGCTTTGAGTTTCCTTGCTTTTTTTGCCATGATTATCTTAATGCTTGTCTAACATTAGCACCCAGAACTCTCACTGTGTCCAGTTGTTCTGTGGCTTTTCTGGTTTCTGCAGTCTTTAAAAGGGGGAAAAGTGTGTGTCCTTGAAGGAGGAGTTACCTGTATTCCTCATCACCCCTCCACACTTCAGTAGAAAGAGGGCTGAGAGCTGGGAGCTCTCCATCACCTGCTGCACAAAGCTATCTTTGACGTTTCACAAGCCTCCCTTCAACCTGAAGATCCTTTCAGCATTCAGACAGTAAACAGCATCAAAGCTCTCCACCCACAGACCATAAAGACCTTCTTCTGTGGAGAAAGTTTGATGTGGAGCATCTGTTGTAACTTCAGGGATCACAGGCCGTGTCCCAGGTGGACAGGGGAGGCTTCTGAGACCAGGGAAGGCTGTGGGATGAAATGCAGACCAGGTTTCTGTTGTGTTACAGTGATATAGTCTTTTAATGCTCATCAGTAGTAGTTCGGTGAAAGCTCCTCTTGTTTTGATGTGAAGAGCACAGATCCTATCTCCCACAAATTGCTGTTGTGATGACTTTCTTTAAAAGTAAAGGCATCACCTGGAGCAAAGTAATCACCAAGGAAAGAAAAGTGCCAAGTCATCTGAAGCTTTGTCCCTCCTGATTGCAATCATATCTTATTTTCAGGTAAAGAGAAGCTCTTGTGGCAATGGAAGTAGGAAGCAGTGGCTGTTCAGCATTTTGTTGTGGGTATGGGGACTCTGAGACCATTTTCAAGGTATCCCCAGCACACAGATGCTCCTACACTGGTGATAGTTTCAGCAAGCAGACGTAGAGTTGGACAGAGCTATGGAAACAGGCTGAGTCCCTCCATCCATCCATCCACCTACCCAGCCAGCTGAGGTGGCCAGGAGCAGGGGGAGGACACTATGGGCCTTCCCTGCCTCTTCTACAAATAAACAGCATGAGTTCGTCAGAGTTATCCCTTTAGTCCTTTCATCTAAATTCCCATTAAAATGTCTGTGCTTCACATAAGACTCCCCCACACGTGGGAAGGTGTTGCTCACAGAGGTGCACAGCTCCTGGAATATGACCCAACCAGAAATGCAACAAGCCCCTGCAGCCCTCTGCCATCATGATGGCGCTTCAGGAGCCTGCAGAAGATGCCATCCAGTGGCAGGAAGGTAACATTACAGGAGGAGGCAACCAAACCGGCCTTGGGCAACACCATCTTTGGAAAAGTTGTGTCTGGTCGTGACTCAACTACACAATCAAAATACCCAGGATGTCTGTGGGCTGTGGTGAAGATGTGAGTGACATCCATCTCTAATTATGTTAATTGCACAGCTTTTTGCTTTTTTTTTTTTTTTTTTTTTTTTTTTTTTTTTTTTTTTTTTTTAAGGAGCCCTGAGGCTTTTGTTTGCAGGGAATAAATAAAGAGGGATTAGTTACGTTTATCCGTGTTTTCCTAAGTCTTTACAGAATAACTGTTATGTGTAATTAAGTAATTTGATTGTCCTTGACCAAGCTTATAGCAAATTACCAGTGTAGGATAAGGCATTACTTACAAAGTCCCATTCCGTTTTATGAATAGATTACATGGATCTGGGATTTATTGATTTTTATTTGTTTATTTATTTATTTATTTTGACAGGAACAACTGGAAATGATGGTCTTTATGAAGGTAGAAATGCAATCTGCTTTGACAAGCTGTCTTTGTCTAGTAGCATGGCTTGTCTATCTGTCTATGTTCTCCACAAAGGCTCTGCGCTGAGCCATCTGCATAGCAAGTCTTTTCATTCACAGCTTTCCCTTGGCCAGAGTCAAACATATTCTGGTGGGATATATTCAGGTAGCCTTTGCTAAGCAATATGATCCTGGATTTGCTCTCTGTGATTCAGTTAGCTAATATATAAATCATTCACATTCTTGTAGAAAACATCTTAGCTGCTTCCCCCATGCTTGCTGCCTCTCAAGTCACTAATCCATTAATCCATATACCTTTCCTTTTTTTTTTTTTTTTTTTTTTTTTTTTTTTTTTTTAAATCTGCTTTCATTGAGGTTTCCCATATAATTGTCACCACAAATTGATGAGTTTCTCTTCAGGAACCAAGAAGCAATGATGTGCAGAGAGGATGTAATACCATCCTGTCTCAAAATAGATTCCCTTGTCCAAGATACAGAAATCATTTCATTTACTTACCTTGAAGGTACTTCAATGTGCATGGTAGACTGCTACAGATTCCCAAGGAATGCATTCTCCTTAAAACAGAGACAGGATATTCCATGTTAAAATTTACTAATCTCACTATACTGTTGTTTTTTAAATATACATTCATTTAGTATAATCACATAAACATATGTCACATTAAACACTCTCACCACTCAGCCAACAGAAGCCTTGGAAGCACGTCCACAGCTCCTGACAAATGGCAAAGAGAAAAAAATATCTTCCAAAGAAACACTGCACTGAGGTATGTATGTGCCAGGAGACCTGGCCAGAATGGGTTACAGCCAACCACCGTGCTATGGGGAAAGTGGGACCAGGGCTAGGTCATCCAAACTGAAAGGCAGCAACTAATTGTAATTAAAGGGTTTTATTTATTTATTTATTTGGCTTCCCCTGGGAATTAGCACTCAGGGTGGAAAATGAAAGTCTTTCACTAAGCCCTGTTGTGTGGCTTTGTCTTCCAAGCATGCTGAGGGAAATAAGAGGAGGAGATTCAATAAGTGCAGCTAGGAGAAATCTGGGATACAGCCAAGAGTCGTGATCTGGACAGTGCCAAGACGGCAGGCAGCACAGAGAGGAGGGGCTGCTTCCGAAAGAAGTTTTTGTAGAGATTTTATCCCTGCCAGGCCCGCCTCCCCCCAATCCTGAAAGTAAACCATGATGTAAGTAAGTCTTTTTTAGTACATGCACAACCTCTGTTCCAATAAATCAGTACGTGGTCGTGATGTTTCTATTTCTTAAGGAAACCTAAGTGAGTTGCACTCAGAGAGATGCCAATGCACAGACAGTATTTGGGGTATTCTTGGTCTTGATGGGCACAGGGCAGCTAGTGCCTGTAGATACATGGGCTGAGCCAGCCTAGCTTTCCAGGACAGGGGATTTCAGGGTTTGCTCCTCTGCTGGCCTGGCCTGGCACACAGGCAGCAGAATATGCTCCAGGGACCTTGCATGGGTGACCTTCCTTGAAGCTGTGGGCCGTGTCCCCCTGCCTGTGTCCAGGCTGGCAGCCAGAAGCCCCTAGGGAACTTCACCTCCCCTCACATATTAGACTCTTCTGTCCTTCATCTCACGTGCAACATCACCAGTCCTTACAGCTTTCATTTTTCTCTGACATGAGGAAACACAAAACATCCTTCTTCTGTAGCCCAGCCGTGTCTCTTTGACTGCACAAAACAAAGGTATAAAGAATCCCGAAGAACCAAACAACCACTTTATACTATTCTCATAGTTTTACAACAGAGAACAAGCATGTCAGAAACCTCTTGCTTTTTCCCCTGGAATCTGTCTTTTTATGTAGGCACTTCTTAAAACCAAAAAAATAAAAAAGCCTTCACTTGGTTTCCCTTTTAAGTTGCAGTGGGCAAAATCACACAACATCTCTGAATGAGACGCTCATGGCTCCCCTCAGCCAGCGGTCTCTTTCACAGCAGTACCCATGGGACATCCCTGTTGGCTTGGGCTCTGCTCATCGCTGGTCCTGGCCCATTCTCCCAGGAGAATTTGGCAATGCTGCCAACCCTTTCCTGACCCTGTGCCACACAGGTTCAGATGCAGAAAGGATGACCACCACTGAAGCACAGCCCTGTCAGAGCTGTCGTCAGCTTGAGGATAAATATAACTTATGCTGGTCAAAAAAATCAAGAGTACCTGACTTTCCTCCTCTAGGAGAAGGGAATGTCTGAGCCCCATCACACAAACTTTATTTCCTTGGCTGTCTGAGAGCCCCATGAAGCCCAGGAGTTAGGATTTAGTTAGTCCCTGCATCCCCACATGTTCACTGAAAAGCTCCTAGGCTGGAAGACGCTGTGGAGCAGCTCCTTCTCTCCAGGCACCTGGGTCTCTTGAGCTCATTAGCAGTAGAATAGAGGCCATCTATAACAGATTTTTCTTTCATCTGATTGCTGATTGTGTAGAAACTCTTGCTGTAATACCTTCTCTCCACTCAATTTTTAACAGACTTGGACACAAATCCACCGTATTCAGCGATGCATCATCATTCCTTATGAAATCCTGGAGTGTTTGAGGATAGCTTTTAATTTGGAGGGCTGCAGAGAACATTGGCTCTCTCCTGATTCCGGGCTTTCAGCTGCTGCAGGGATCAGGGACAAACAAAATGGATAAAGACTGAGTTGTGTGCTTGCTGACTGAGCCTCTCTTCTCTTCAGAGGCAATTCCATTTTTGTAAAGGATTTGCTCTTGGAAGATGTGCTTTACTTTAATATTTTAAATTAATATTTATTCTAATAGTTGCATTTGTCAGTCCCTTGTATGTTCTGGGCACTGTGGAGATTTAACATAGGGAATAGGGAAAAGAGACAATTCCCAGAATCTCTGGTGAAAGATCAAATAGTTGTAGTCTCCTAAAGATGGAAAACCTTATTTACCTTTCCAGTGTTTCTCACATGGCACTGCCCATTCTGTTTTACATGGTGCCAACAAGACACTTAAACATTTCCTGGACATAACAAAACCCCTTCTACCTTGGCAGCTCAGCAAGCGCAGCTTTCTCTGAAATCTCCCTAATCAATTGACTTCGCCAAGTCATTCGCTTAAGAAATCCTGCAATAGCTTCCAGCATTTTCCCACAAGTGATAGCAAATTAATGGGTTTGTAGTCTCCTGGTCAGTCTCTTGGCCTTTCGTTGTCTTACTAGGCACATGCTGGCCTGCTGGGAGAAGTGTGCTGAACTGATAAAGAGGCTGGATGAGGTTAATTTCATGTCCCAGTTTCTTTTTGCATTCTTGGACCCACTCATGTCAAAATGTTGCAACAACCATGGAAAAGATAAAAAGATCAAAGTCCCTCAATACAGGCACTTCTCACTTCATGATTAATCCAGCATCCTACATGTCCTATGAAAGTCAATGCATGCTATTCCAAATCTGTCTTGCATTTAAGATCTGAGCCCAAATTCAAATGAGCATATTCTTAGAATATATTTGGGTGCCTCATTGTACATGAAAATAAAATATTGATAAAAGCAATTTAAGCACCCAGAAAATAAAACTTCATGCCTCTGTCAAGCAATCCAAACCAAAACAGTATATGAAATCATTACATTTTTAAGCAGTGTTATTTTAAGCACACAACTGCTTTCTGAATGCTATTTTCTCTGTCATATGTTTATAGAGTCACTGTCCTTAAACAACAGACTTTTCTTAGAAAGAACAGCAACAAACAGGGTTTTGTTCTTTTTTCTAAACAGTTTCAGTTCTGTTCCTGCCTTTTACTAGAAATTGCTTCTTTTCCAGGTATTTCTGTACACCCCAGAAATAGCTAATGGCTGTACCTCTACTGCACATGTATATGTTCACACTTTCTACACTCTTCTTTTGCCCATCAGTCATGCTGCACATCTGACAGAGTTCAACTTTTCTTCCTTCAGGTAAATGCTCCAGTAAATCAAAACACCAAGAATAACTCCTAGCCCAAGCCACAGAGAGACATTTCTGTGAAACAGAATCTGAGCAGTCTGCTAATTATGTCCTGTTCACTTAATGCAGATGTCCCCTAGAACAGGTAGGTATCTGTGGCCCTGGGCTTCGAGGACAGGCATTGGTTGTGAGGCTGAGGAGGTGTTCCAGGAGCTGAGGGTTCTGAAACCAACTTCTTCAGCATCCTTAGACAGGGATCCCACCACAGAGCCCTTGCATACACGGGAAGGGAAGTTTCCCACACCTTCTTGTGGTATTGAACCATTCACTGCACAGCCACAACAAAATGAGAAGGAAGGGCAGGCAGAAGAGACTTTGCTCAGCCTAGCTGTCAAGAAACCAAGCTGGGAGAGGAGTTATACAAGCATCCTGATTTGTTTCTGTTTAATTTCTCCCTGATGATAGCCTGAAATATACACAGGGGTGCAGCAGCTAAAGCTCTGGTTCTGGTCCTTGGTGTGATTATTGCCTGCCCAGGACAGTCCTTCATATGATGGGAGCTCTAAATCATGAGGAGCTATTTTGCATGCCAATCATATATTCACAGATCAAAATCCCTGATATTTTTTAGTGCTTTCTCTGGTGTTCTTCGGTCAGCAGTAAATTACTCATTGCCCCCTAAGCCACTAGACAGGAGAAAACAAGAACTTCAAGCAATATTGCTAAACCTTTATGTCACTGCACACTATCACATATAACCTTGCTTACCAATAAAATATATTTGATTTGTACAGTCACCATAAATGATAAAAACAGGTGTCTCAGGAAAGTGAGAATAGTTGGAGAAAACAAGATAATATATTTCATTCATAAGCCAATTTATGTGTACTATCGCGTAGAGAACTCCTTATTTTTGTTGTTGTTGGCCTGTGCTTCTGGTCAGCACTGCATCTTGTCAAATTTCATTTGAAATCAGCATGCAGACCCTACATTTTCCTGTGGAGATTGATAGCCAGCTCTTCCTTGTTCCTGGGTGCGCAGGTGCTTGAGTGACTTTTTTTGACCATAATGTTGTAGGAGTCTGGCACAGATACTTTCTTTGGAGGGGTCATGGAAAATTTTTCTGGTCTTACTGCTATAGCTTCTGAACAGAGCATCATTATTTAGTGACCTCTTTTATTTAAGCCTCTGGGTAGATTTGCAAGCTACGTCCATGGTGCATTTTCATGCAATCTTACTCTCTGATAAAGTTGCATGCAGCATGTCTGAAGTAAAAGTCCCCAGTTTGTCAACAACTGCCATGAACATACTGTTTTGTTTCTGCAGATTAGTGACAATATTAGCATCCGTTGATCTTGCTACCAAAATTTTCACTTTTTTTTTTTTTTTTCCTGAAAATCTTATTTCTACTAGTTTTACCCCATCGGTGATTCTTAGACCAAAGCACCTGCCCTCCAACTCCTTTTATTATCTAAAGGTGAAGGTAACTTCTGCAGGAGTGGAATTCCAGGGGTTTTCACCACTTTATTTCATAATGAGCAGTTGGATAAATGTTGCTGCATCTCTTGGAAGATAACTTCAAACTCTTCTCACTAGTTTTGATCCCCAGCTCCCCCAGCAATCCTGTCTCTTGAAAGGTACTCAATACTTGACACATTTTACCTCCAAGTACTATAATCAGTGCACCGCTTATAATCTATAACTTACTGTTATGCCTATCTCAAATAATCCCTCAGTGGGTATAAAACATCATCTTCCTGACAGTGCTTTTCAAAACCTCTCTCTGTGCCAATTGCACCATCGCTGACAGCCTGTGCTCCTCTTCCCAGCAGGCTAGCTAGGACATGCCTGACACCCTGCTTGGTTCAGGTCAGCTCGTTCACCATCTCCTTCACCAGTCTTAAAAGGAATGCCTCTAAGCAAATGGTCCTGATGCCATTCTCTGGTGACATCATTTACATTGACTTTTGGGCAGTGACAGTGTTAGGCAATCACTGTCACATCCAGAACGATGTCTGGCACCACTGCAGAGCACTATCAGCCCAGGCAACTGCTATGGTCCTTGGGAACTAGAAGGGATGTGACCAGGACAAGAAATGTCCATCAGTCCCTCTAGCAATATATATGTTCTCCATCCTGTTGCATTTCAGTACACAGGATAGTGGGTTTTGCTTCTGGTAACAGGGCAAAAAAAAAAAAAACAAACAGGTTCACCAGAAACTTTTCCTCTTCCCTCACATATGTGAAGGAGTAAGGAAAGAGTAGAGCAAAAAGGGATCCCACTGAAGGCTATTTCTGTGGTTGTGACTGCTTATGCCTGCAGGTTCTGGCAAGACAGGAAAACCATTGCAAATCCTGGGTATTTCTTCTCAGCCACTGGTTATTGTCATGCCCTGTGGTTTCTCCGTACTTCAGGCAGCTCCATGATCTGTTTTTATGATCTCTAGTTTTGTGACTTGCTTTTTTTTCTTTTCTGCCTCCAGACTTGCTCCCGAAGATATTTCAGATGCTCTATAATTACAGTCAACGTTATGGGAGCACTAGCATATGCCCTAAGGTTCAATACAAGCTAGGCAGCTGCCTAGAAATTTTTATTTTGCTGTCAAGGGTTAATTAGCTTTACAACAGCCCTTCTTTATCTCCCAGTCTCACTGCCTTGGAAATTTAAAGATTTTTTATTGTTACAGATCAGTCTGATGTTTCATGAGTTCTGAAATTGAAAGGTGGACTCAGAAACCTTAGATCAATCACAAACTATGATAGGTCTTCACCTTCTCTTTACACTATCAGTTTAAAAACATACTGCTCATTTCAAGGGCAGTGCAATGCTTTTCAAATATCTGCAACAATTTTATAGATAACTACCGCTGTCTGAGTGGATAGAAAATGATTAAAAATATGAAGTTCCTCAGGACCACCTATTGTCAAAAATAAAGCTGCCTTTTGTCTTCTTTTTCCTTTGCAAATCTGACCTAAAGCTATCTTTATACTTTTCTCAGTTATTTACCAGGTTCCTGGAAGACTCAGTACTGCATGTCCGGCATTCAGAGCGACCAAGTGCCCCAGAGGTGGGCATCCTCTGGCATCTCAAGCTCTAGCATGGGGTTAGCCCAAGCCTCTGAAACACACCACAGTTTGATCCACCTGGCTCTTGGCAGGCTCCCTAAACTACCTTTGCTGCTTGCCTTTTGTGATCATTTGCTGGTCAGATTGATGGTGTGCTGCCACCGCCAGACACACTTTTCTGGTCCCAGCCTCTGGGCCAGCTCTCAGGTGTTGGCATTCACAATCACAGAATCACAGAATGATTCATGTTGGAAAAGACCTCTAAGATCATCTGGTCCAACCTTTAACCTAGAACTAAAGTCCACCACTAAACCATGTTACTAAGTTCTACATCTACACATTTCTTGAAGACCTCCAGGGATGGTGACTCAACCACTTCCCTGGGCAGCCTATTCCAAGGCCACAGAGCCCTTTCAGTAAGAAAATTTCTCCTAACATCCAACCTAAACCTCTCCTGATGCAACCTGAGGCCATTTCCCCTCATCTTATCACTTGGTGCTTAGGAGAAGAGACAGATCCCCACCTCGCTACAACCTCCTTTAAGGTAATTTTAAAGTACAGTCAGGTCTCCCCTGAGCCTCCTCTTCTCCAGACTAAACAACCCCAGTTCTCTCAGCTGCTCCTTACAGGACTTGTGTTCCAGGCCCTTCACCAGCTTCGTAGCCCTTCTCTGGACAAGATCCAGGGCCTCGATGTCCTCCTTCCAGTGAGGGGCCCAAAACTGAACACAGCACTCGAGGTGCAGCCTCACCAGAGCAGAGTACAGGGGGACGATCACCTCCCTGGTCCTGCTGGACCCACTATTCCTGATACAAGCCAGGATGCCATTGGCCTTGCCCACCTGAGCACACTGCTGGCTCATGTTCAGCCAATTATTGATCAATACTCCCAGCTGCCTTTCCACTAAGCAGCTTTCTACACACCACTAGTGACCGGCCTCCAGCTGGATTTAACGCCATTCACTACGACTCTTTGGGCCCAGCCACCCAGTTAGTTTTTCATCCAACAAAGCATACACCCATCCAAGCCTTGAGCAGTCAGCTTTTTCAGGAGAATGCTGAGGTAAACGGTGTCAAAAGCCTTACTGAAGTCTAGGTAGATCACAATCTCAACCTTTCCTTCATCCACTGAGTGTGTCACCTTGTCGCAGAAGGAGATCAGGCTTGTCAAACAGGACCTGCCTTTGATAAGCCCATGCTGACTGGGCCTGATTGTCCTGTAAGTGCTGCATGATGACACTCAATCTGCTCCATGAGCTTCCCCAGCACTAAGGTCAGACTGACAGGCCTGTAGTTTCCCAGTTCCTCCTTCTGGCCCTTCTTGTAGATGGGCATCACATTTGCTAGCCACCAGTCAGAGTATTATGTCAGAGTAAGGGAAGTCAGCTCTCTGTGGTGGAACAGGCTGTCTGATGCAAAGCACTGGAGGAGACCAGGATAATGGAGATCTTACTGGAGAATACCCTCAGTCTAGGAAACTATTGTCTACATTAGTCTAAAGCTGCTGCCTGTCTTCCTGCATGTGAGATTTGCAGTTAAAGATCTCCTGACATGTCTTTGCTTCGTCCATATTCTTTGATCCAAGGGATAGAATATCTTCGTGTTTGTCCATTAACTACAGCTTCAGTCACACTCTCAGCCTGGCTACAGCCAGAGTTTATGGAACAGAAAACCAGAACAGACACGAGTAGCTGTATCATATATAACCCCTAAATTGATTTTCTACAGCTTATTTTCCTTAGTATGAAGTGACATTCTCTCTTGTATAGGGGTTAAGATGCTGCTGAACCTAATGGAGAAAGCCATAAGTAGATGTCACTATCAATGGAGATGACTGAGACCATTTAGCTCATGATCAGTTAGTAGTACACAGAAATTTCACAGCACTGCTAATTCTGTCACCAGCACAGACAGGAATGGGATAACACCATTAGGCTAGAGGAAACCAAAAAGTTTCAAAGCATTACAGGAGACTTCCTAAGTAAGAATCAGACTTTCAGTTACAAGCTTTCCCCCTGTTTAAACCATCAAAATGATGAGTCTTGAAATTGGCAGTGGGTATGCTGGGTCATTTGATGAAAGTTATGCCCTGGAAGTATGCCTGTAAACAGTGCTCTGTTAGGTGTTAAGCTGCCCACCAGCAAGGTCCTGTCATAGACTTTATTCTCTTCTAGATCCCATGTGCCCACTGAGGCTGGTCAACAAATAACCAAGGTGGCAGTCCTGATGCACATTGTCCCAAAGCAGTGAAAAGCTTCAGGCTTCCATTTGGCTGCAAATGAATGAGAAGCAGGTTTGCCTACCATCCAATACAGAGCTGAGAGCCAGCTCTGTGATGCTCACATCCAGCTCAAGAGATTTGCCAAATGACAGAGAGAGACGTGCTATATTAGTTCAATGGGCTTGTGAAGAGAAGAACCAAAAGCATTTTAGGTTAGATCAGCTCAGTTGGAAAACGACTTCTACCCAAAACACCCACTGGAACATCTAGTGAGAGTGCTTGTTTACCTGCTTTATGACCTAAATTTCTGAGTATTCACTTGCATAGTTTCATTGCTGCTCCTGGGAGACCCAGCAGAAGAAAAATCCAACCTAAGTGTATGACAGTTCTACAGTTTTTCTCTCAAATCCCACCTTAAGAGGTCAGAAAACTTCCAAATGCAGTTACTTACCCAGTTCAGCTGGCAACTGCCAACAAGGTAAATGAAAAATCCACCCTCCCACCCCACAAATAATCTTTACTAAGCACTCTAACATAGCACCTCCTCCTGTAAACCTCTGATGTTGGCAAGTCTCATCTATGGGAAGCATCTATGGGAAGAGCGTAGTTGCAGAAGTAGATTCTCCTAATAAGTTACTCTTGTGTTCTTTGTGAACTCCAAGGAAGTATTTTTCAAGTGTGTAACGGAAAATGAGTTTCTTGCCATATTCCTTAATTGGATTGCATTTTAATCAACCATTTAACCAATAATGGAAGACATTTACATTTTGGGATATTCTGCCTCAAAAACAGCTCTTCCTTACAGATCCCACTTTAAACCCATAGACATGAATCATGACATCACAGTCATTTCCATGGAAAGAAACTTGCATCACAACCTTTGTTGCATTATCAAACAGAAGCAGCTGGGTAATGTGGGTGAATAATCCTGTTCTGTATATTCAGCAATAGCAAAATGAATACTGAAAATTACTAGCAAACTAAATAGCTACTTCTATAAATACTCTCTTTTCAAAAGTTCACCCTATTTTAAAAGCCACTTGTTAAACGCTATTTAGTATATATATAAAAGCTGATGGATGAAGACCAAAGAACTTGAAGCATACACAGGAAAAATACCTCATAGCTAAGAGCAATGTAAACTTCCCTAAGTTTGTCTTGTGTGTATGCATTTATTATTTATTTTTTCCCATCAGCCATGAAAAGGCAGTTTACTTTTTATCACTACAGACTGCTTGGGCATTTTGTTTAAAATAAATACAAATGAGCGTCCTACATGAGTTGCCACAGCACTTTCCACTACTGCCTTTCATTTCTCTCATTGTTGAGAGACAACATTAAGCCCCTACTGAGATTTTGAGCCACCCATTTTCTCCATGAAGTGGAGACAAGTAGACAAGTGATAAGCAAACCAACCTAACTGGGGCCAAATGTAAAGCTGATACCAGTGAGCACAAAGCACCTGAAAGAAAATAATAGTCATCATAATAATCATAATAATAATCATAATAAAATCCCTTTCTGATCTGAGTTGGCTGGGAAATCAGAAAGGGTATTCAACTAGAATGTTGTTATGACTGATAATAGCACTGCTAACAAGAGAGCCCAACAGCATCTGGGCACCATGATACCACTCATTCCTGGAAAAGGTATTCTGCCCTACAAGTGGAAAAACTTAGTCCTACTGAGGCATGTCCTGTCTTTGTGCCTAGATTATGAGGTAATTCATTCCAGGAATTAAGGCATACCAATGCATATTGGATACAAAATCTAAACCACAGCCAAATGATTTGTCACTGAAGGCAAATCTGTCTGCACGTGGAGAGAAAATGTGCACGGAGAAGCACTGAAAGCTTTGGAGGAGATTTTGGATAATAGAGCTATTCCCCCTCCTTCACACTGAAACAACTGAATGGAATCTGTTCCCCCTCTTCTCTCTTGAAAATATTAGAAATCATTACCAAAGCTTGGCTATTACATTCCCTGTGCTTAAAAGACCCTGTTTTCTTCTTCATGTGAAAAGAGCGTTGAATGCATCACATTTGCTGCTGATGAAACGCATTTGCCAGTTCTCTTAAATGCCACCACAATTGCTTTAGCAGAATTAATAAGGGGGGTGGTAATCTGAACAGCCTTATTTTTGTCCTTAGCGTT
This sequence comes from Nettapus auritus, assembly GCA_011076525.1. Classification (NCBI taxonomy): domain Eukaryota; kingdom Metazoa; phylum Chordata; class Aves; order Anseriformes; family Anatidae; genus Nettapus; species Nettapus auritus. Next base: position 80,713,477 of record CM021767.1, on the reverse strand, counting down.
CACCCCAAAAGGAAATGTGTTTCTTACTAATAATAGTGCATGTGACAGAAAATACCAAGTACATGCAACTGCTCCCATTCACTTGCCAAAATGGATAATTCACATCAGGGCTTAAAAAAAGTAAAACAAAATAAACAGAACAACACCCCCAAGTAAACAAATTAACCCTTCCCCACCTACCAGCAATTTCTCTAAACCTGAAGCTTGAATCTAAATTATTTTGCCAGAAACCAGAGGGCAAGTTAAAGGGAAGAACAGTGCTCATGTTTATATTCCCTGAGGACCATGTAAGAAACCATCCTGTCTGTCACATTTTTTTCTCCAGTCAACCATTAAGTGCACCCTGCCAGTGTAAAACAGACCTGTGGAGGAAACAGCTCATTCACACCCCAATTTTTTTCCAGCCATCCATTTTGGTAGTGCCCAATACCATTCTGACAGGCTCAAACATTCAGCAGTCACAAATTCACTTCCCTCCTGCTTCCCCCCTTGAGAAATTGTGCAATTGGGCATGAAACCAGGGAAGCTTAATTAAAATTATTAATAAATGTCACAGTTTTTTTGTTTGTTTTGGTTCCTGATTTCTGAAGCTAGACGATGCACTCACAGTTGCACTTCCAGGGTTTTCTGTAACTGCAATGACAAGGAATGATGCTCTGTACACCCCCGCATTTCCAGTGGCTGAAGCTGTAGGGGGGGAAACAAAAGTGATTCAATATCACACAGCTCCAGATGAAACTGAGATGCGGCAACTCTGGTGCCATAGTAGTTCAAGCCCAGTATGCCTAGATCGCGCACACACACATAAACAAATAAAAATAAAAAAAATAGTATACAGCCTTCCAGGGTGCTGGAAGTGAATGCCACAACTAATTGAAGGGAGCAGAATGGTCTAAGATAGCACAATGAGGGTCTATGCCTGTGTCTCATTAACAACTTGTCTCAGTAGAAAACAATTATCTGGCTGTGGAAACACAGTGGGTATGGGTGCCAACAGCAGAGCTGAGCTGAGCCCCTTCATAAGACAGGCAGGGATAGATACTCTATGAAGGTATCTTTTTTACCCCAGGGGGCACAACACAGGGCCCTGGGCCATGGGCAGAGTGGGGGGAGCTCTGGGGAGTCTGGGCAGGGATGGGAAGGGCTGGCTGTGGTCTTGAGGCCATGACAAAGTCTTGGACAGTCCAACAGCAGGATTTATCTGAATACAGAAAGAAATAGAATAGTAGAAAGTTTGTAGACATTTGTGTGTTCTACCATGCACACACACACATCTAAAGAAATACAAAGCCTTTCTTCTGTGCATCTATAGATACCCCTGTGTGAAAGAGAATTACTTCCTAAATAAATCCTGTGTTTAAAGGGCAGTGGTAGCTTGTAACAAGTACACCAAATCCACAGTGTTTGCTAAGGGAAACAGTAGTCTATGTCTTACCCTTTTGGGTCACACAGAGATATTGTAGTCCCTTTGTGTGATTATTTTCCTTCACGGAGCAAAGGCTCTCTAAACCCTTGGAGAACTCTGGTTGAATCCACTTAATACCAACCAACTGCATAGCAGGCAGTTTCTGAAAATCCAGTTTTGACAGCCAGGACCTGAGAAAGATGGTTTTCATTTTCCTCCCCGTCTGTGCTTTTGGGAGGCCTGCACATAACCCAAGAGCAGGCCTTGCCAGCTACCAGGAGCTGGCCCACACTGAGCACCAGCAAGGTTTCTATCTGGTGCCGCCAGGGCTTTGGTGTGACAGGTTCACAGCCAGGCTCAGGCTCACTTCTCTGCTCTCCCCAGTTTGGCAGCTGGTCACTGTCTCCACCCTATTTGCCTCGAAGGCTCATTTTATGTGTGCAGCAGGGCCTCAAAGACTGGTCATGGCACTCGTCTGGAGACTTTCAAGACTCTGGTTCCTATGATATAATTCCTATAGAAACTCTGCCTTCTCTGCTTTTTCCAGGAAGAACACACTAAAATAATGCAAGCAGTAGAGGCTTACTAAATAAAACTCTTGTCCTTGTCAAATTAATCTTAGTTAGTGGAAAGCATTATCAACCAGTGGTGGGGAAAGAGATGGTCCAAATCCTTCCTCCTCTCCCTGCTTGGAAGGGGTCAGTCCAGGCAGTGCTCTAACCTTCTCTTCTCTCCAGGCCACTTCAGGAGCACTTGGTTGGTATTTAGAAATGGTTTCCTTTAAAACTGTCTTTGTTCTACATCTGACCTGCAAAGTAAGCAGCTCCCGGCTCGCTTACGTTGGCACACTTGGATCTACTCTCCTACAGGCCTGGAAAGGCCACTAGCAGACATTCAAAGGCAATGACTTGTGATGACACGCTTGCTCTGAGATCTCTTTGAGACATTCTGTACCTCAGTTTGAGTAAACAAAGGACAGAATAAATGATGTTACAACTGGTGTTGTAACACCTAGGCCTTGCAGGCCTGAATGGTGCTCTCAAGATTTGCATTCACCGTCTGACAGAGCAGTATCTCCATGCTGTCGCAAATGGACTGCCTTATTCCTTCACTCTTCAGTGGGCTCCAGGCACTGGCAAAAACAGGCTGATCTCCACAGTTGACTAGATATTAGAACAAGAAGCAAGGATATGTTATCTACAGAGCTAGAGACAGGCCTGCGGAAAAAATGCACTTTTCCTGTATGTGTTTGGAACAAGAGGCCAGCACAACTGACAGCTTTCTGGGTGCCTCTCTTACACCAGCCTCGGTGTAAGGGCATGGATGTGGATAATTTGCTGTGGTTGGGCAGCACTGAGACAAGCTTATGGCCTAGGTGGTCACAGAAGAAGCGGTACTTTACTAAGTAGTTTTTAAAGAACAGACAAAGGCAAAATCCTAAATACTGGGCCTATTCCTAGCCTTTTTAGGCTCATGGTCATTCCTAGCTCATATATATATTGCTAGCTAGTACAACAATTTTCATTGTCAAATGTAAAAATGCAGTATTCAAAGCCATGTTCTTGTTTACAACTGAGAGTTTGAAATGTGTGAAAGCGCTAAGAAAAACAAAAGAAAACAAAAGAAAACAACAACAACAACAAAAACCACAAGCAAAATTAAAGCTGTGTGACTTTTTTTTTTTTTTTTTTTCCCCTGAGTTGCTGAGGATTTTTTAGTCTCTCTTTCATCTTCCTTCCCTTTCAAAGACGAGTCTATTTTTTGCTGTGTTTTGAAGACATTTGTTCAATGTGAAGTTGTGACATGGCTCCCTGGGTGGGCAGGTGTCAGCAAACCCAAAGAGCTGCTGTACAAACCAGGCTCTGCATGCAGACTTGCCATGTGTCCTGGGGAGCTGTCTCAGGGAACAGCCATCTTCTGAGAGGAAAGTTTCCTCCTTTCCCCCTTTCTTTCACCATCCATATTTCAATGGGAGCCCTTTTTGCACAGTACTTATTTCTGACTCACACAAATCAGCTCCAAAACTTCAGTAATGCCAAAAATGGGCTATTCATATTCATTCACGCTCTTGTACGCATCTTTGCTCTCATAAAATGGAACATGTGTCTGATGAGCTTATTTAATTTCTAAATGTGTGGCTAGGAAGGATAGATAGAGTGTGCAAGATATAATGGTAGTACACTGGAATAACACCAGTAAGGCATCTGCAAATAGAAACTTCCCATTTTGCCTGACCTCTGCCAAGTTCTGTGCAGCCTGGTTTTAATGTGTGTAAGGAATGGTTTGGTGTAGATTTTATTGTCGTGCCCTTTACAATACACAGACACGTGCTCCCTTGCTTAATTCCCAAAATAACAATGCTGCTTGGTACAGAGATGACTCATTCCTAAGATGCCACTTGGCTTGCTGCTGTTCATTTCTTACAGGGAAGAAAACAGTTAAGGTCATCACCTGTGCTGTCAGGTAGAGCCCCTTAGGATTGGGGGCTGCTTCTGTACCCCTGTCTGCAGCAGGCTCTCTGCTGTGACTCACCCTGCACACAAAACTCTCAGGCAGCTCCTGTTCCACAACCCTGCTGGCCGATGAAGTAGAGTAAATGCTGGGGGAGCAAACCTCTCAGTCCCTGGTGTACATGCAATGTACAACACTTCTGTCACTGGCAGACATATGATCCCAAACCACAGGGAATGTGCCCACCCAGATGGGCTGCACCAGGAGAAAGTCCCCCTGACAAGACCCCATACTCAAAGGGAAGATGCTCCCCACCTTCAGCAGAGCCACAATATCTCATGACCTCATCCCTCAGCAGTGGCCACTGTCCTGTTTTCTGTCCTGCCTGACACATGCCAGGCTTCAGAGCTTTCTCAGATGCCCGAGAAGAAGGCACCTGGGAGGTGTGTCTAGCTAGCTTTGTCGGGGGGTGCCACATCCGCCATAGGGCACTGAAGAGCTCCGTGCATTAGCTTACACCACAAAATGGCAATCTGTCTCCCCTCTGTTCCTTGTGTCTGCTCACTTTTCCTTTTTCCACTGAAGTGACAGCATTACATAAAATTCTGGTTGGTCTCTTTTTCAAAAAAAGTCAAGCTAGACAAACTTTCCCTCCTCCTCACCCTTTCCCTACTTTTCTCTGTTTCCTTCCCTCTCCCCCTCCTTTTCCTGGGCACATAGAGATAAAAATTGTTGCTCGATCCCAGCTGAAGATGAGCATAAGAGAAACCTGAAAAAGGAAGAGCCCACTTTCTCTATTGCTGTGATCTGGCAGGAAGCTTGAATAGGCAATCAGCTACATGGTCACCTTATCCTCTTTTCTGCAGAAAATGAGGGCAGCTCAGCAGGCTGGTTGGGTCACAGGGCCTGGGAAATGGCAGCAGCACCTGTCCATGTCCCTACTCTGGCTTCATATCCAAAAAAAAAAAAAAAAAAAAAAAAAAAAAAAAAAAAAGTCCAGAAGACTACAGCATCCTCCTAACACACTGCAGAATGATTGTGAAAATCAAGGCAATGGATGGGCACCATGAACTATGCAGCACTTTTTGTCATCATGTTATACATACCTTCTGCTTCTTTTATGCCTCAAAACCCTCTCAGTATTAATAACCTTTTTAAAAATAGCCTTCAAGTTTATTTCTACATACGAGGAAAAACACTGATACTTACTGAAGCTGTGGTTTCTGGTATTAATTTTACTTAAACCATCTCCCCCTTGCTTAAATCAGTAAAGATTCCAAGAACTAAAACACATTTGACACTGCAGACCTCTCTTCATGTGGTATAATCACAAAACATGCAGATGAGATACAGTGGTTAACTGGTCAGTCCTGAGACCTTCCTCTGAGATTTCTCTTTGCCAGTGAGCAAGCGTCCTAGGTAAGCTACTCTCTTCCAGGATACCAGTGCAGAAACCAGAATCCCTTTCATTTCCTTTCTTTTTTTTTAAAAAAAAAAAAAAAAGAAAAGAAGAAGAAAAAAAAAAAAAAAAAAAAAAAAAAAAAGATATCATGCTTCCAGGTTTTGCAAGTGTGTTCTTTCCCCACATTGCTGGCATGGTGTCCCCTGTGTCACAGGGATATTTATATTTCTGCTAAAAGTACGATGGAATTAAAGGGTGGAAATCAGGAATATCCTACAGAATTACTTTGCAAATATGTATTCAGTGCTGTTAGTCTACTTCAAAGGTAAAAAAAAAAAAAAAAAAAAAAGGAAAAAGGGAAAGAGCTCTTCAGAAGTATTTTTGTGAACCTTGGGGATGAGTCATCTCTGGCAGAGGAGCTTTAACAGGATGCAAAGAGGGGCTGACTCCACACCAAAGCAGGGAAATCACCATTCCTTCAGCACAATGGCTGTTTTTTTAACAGGGGCTCCCCGTAGCACCACACTAGGTCCCCCCCATACATGACGGACTGACAGCCCTCTTTGATTCCAAGTGGTGTGCAGCCAACCTTGCTCATAAAATGGGCTGGGAGTATGAAAGTCATCATAGTGATGGGAATTCTCTGCTACCTTGCGATGGATCCAGAAAGACCTTTTTTTTTTTTTTTTTTTTAAATTCAGCTTCTCCGAAAAAACATCCTCACCTTTCTTCATCAGGCATGGGTACTCAGTATCGGACAGAGCCATCTCTAATCTCTCAAGTACCTTTCAGTCTGCTTGCCACAAGGGCACTATGATTTCCCTCTATCTTTGTGGCAGATAAAATAGCTCTGAGTTACACTTTCAGGGGTGTAGGTCAGTTCCCAGATGTATCTAGACAGAAGCCTGTAATCACTTGAGTTTCTGTCTGAGTGCAAACTGAGAACATGCTGCATTTCTTAAATTCTACTTATTAACACGGTAACTAATCTAATGGATGCCTTCAGATGTTTGAAAGCTAAAGGCAGGAGCAAGTATGCATGCACATCAGGACAGCTTCTACATTTTTAAGCCAATTTGCTACTTGTCTAGAATTAAAAAGAGGATGACAAGTCCAGCTCTACAAAGAGTTTAATGTGAGATAGCAAACTATAACCATGGCAGGCAGGACAGGGATCAGGAGGGCTGATATCTTCACTATTGCACATAGGATTTTCTGTCATGCTTTTAAATTCATTGACTGTATTTTTAAATAATGTATTACTGTCTGCCATTTTAATCGTAGCGTAGAGATTTCTGTGGCAGATTTGTGGCAGATCTCTTCTGGTTCATTTTTCAATCAACAGGTAAAAGGAAAGACAGTGTTTTCCCAGATACTCTTTCAATGCATCTAGCATTTGTAATAGGAAAATGCAAATTCTAGAAAAAGCCCTGGTTTTGAGGTGTACTCAACAAAATCTTTCAGCATCTTTAGTCACTAGCTCCACACCTAGAGTGTGAAGGAGGGTCCTTAGAGGCCCTTAAGCTTTCTCAGATTAAATTGGTACTTCCAAGGGTCATCTTTCTGTCATAAGTGTTGCTTCAGTTGGATCTTGACCCCTTAAATATACAAATAGATATGAAAATGATTGACATTATGCAAATAGCCCTGTGAAGATTTAAATCCTCACAGAATGAGGTCCATGCATTGCAAAGCTCCTTTGGGTAGAAGCAGTGTCTTTCCTGCCCCAGGCACAGCTATACAGTGCCATATGAATAAACAATAAAGCAAAGCATGAGATCAGAGGAGTATAACAGAGCTACGACACCTCAAGCTTGGATTACTTAAAAAACACACCAGTCCTTGGCAAGGCTGACCTAACTCATGATCCTGAGAGCTCAATAAATTGAGTTCCACAGAGTTCACCATGTATTGGTTTTCTGATGAAAACTTCAGAAATCAAGGGTCTTTTTGCTCTACACAGCAGTCTACTTTGGACAGTATTGTATAAGCATTATGATTTCTCTTGCTTCTCTGAGCCAAGTTTCTCTCTATGCCCTGACCATGCTACACACTGAGCTTTCCTCAGTTTTTGCTCTCCACGCCAGAGGAAGCTGTTTTCACAATGTATTATTAACATGTGTATGTTGTTTCTGAACTACTCCAGTACCCTTCAGTAGGGATACACAATCTAAATGTAAAACAGCATTACTTTGATAAATAAGGGGAAGTCAAAACTCTGGCGTCTTTACTGTATGCCTGAGATGCACTTGAATGCTAAAAGCGATCCTCCTTGGCTTGTAAAACACTAGTACCTTGTAGTTTCTTCACCGGGATCACAGGAACAAAGTCTGACTTTTAAATAACTTGTGCATGCAACTCTGTTGAGGGTTTGAGAAGTTCATCCCACAGTCACCTGAAAATGAATGACTGATTCAGTACTTAATGACAAGAAGAAATGCCCCAATTAAGAAGCCATGCTACCCCATCAGTTGACAGGAGGCTTACTAGGTGTTTTGTTGATTTGTGGCATGCCAATGTGAGAACTGGAGGAGACAGAGGTGCAAAATCTGGAATGCTTTGTTGGCATGAACCCGGCATCTTGTGGCGACATGGGTGCAGTTCCCTCCCTGGGAGAGATGTTGGGGGAGGCAGCCATGACCCCACTCTTCTGCACTCTGCTGACTTACTGGGAGCAGCTGGTCAGTGAAGTGTCTGCTAGACATCTGACAGTGAGAAGCACCTGCCAATAAATCAAAAGGGAGCTCCCAGCTACATGAGGCTCAATGTAAATTCGCACCTAGGGCTAACAGCTGAGAACTTCATTGCTCTTTCATACTGCATAGTTCTGCCAGGGAATAACCAGCCACCATGTCAGGAAATGCTGTAGCTGTGGAAGGAGCACTAACCCAGTGGCAGCAAGGGGAGGGACATGGCCTGGGGTTACTCTTTGCTTGCCTGAAGAACCCCAAACAACTGTTTGCAAAATGCTGAAGACTTCCATCATCCACAACGACGGCAGTATCCGGCCCCACTGCATGTCCATGCCGGGTGGCAGGCCTGAGGGAGGGCAGCAGTCCATTACCGGCCATGGGCTGCCTCTCATCGGTATGAGAGGGGATTGAATTGTCTGCTTATGTGAGCAGCAGCAGCTTCCCCTTTGCCAGAAGGCCTCAGGGTGTGATCAATAGAAAAAAAATCACTTTTCAGGCCACTGGGGTAATGCAAGCTGCCAGACGAAACCTCACAAACAAGGCTGCCCGCGTAACCCCAACTATCCAGGCAGCCCCAGGTCCCCTCCCTGTCCCCTGGTGCCTCCACCTGTTCTGGAGAGTACCTCAGAGGTAGGTGGGCCTCAAAAGGCTGCCTGCATGCCCATCTTTGTTTGCTTTTAATCTCTGATTAAAATAATCAGGTCTTTGCTGACAGTTTGCAAGTGAAGATACAGTTCTGATCGTTCCTTTGTCTGGGACGTGGAGCAGTCAAGGAGATTGTGATAGCAGAGAGTGGCTGATGGATGAGCTACTATGTGAACATCCTAAGGGCTGGGCTGTCACTGAATTAAGAATGGATGCTCTTGACATAAGCTGGGGAATCAGTTTGGATTTCTTTTCAAAATTAAATTAGAAATAACCAAAGCATGCCATGCACAACCAGGTGTACCAGCGGGCATTTCTGGTGTATACATAAATCCAGAAAGCTGCTATGGAAGAGACCGTTGCCTCAGTTTCCTGTTTGCATTCACTGACTTCTTGACTGGAAGAAATCTCAACAAACTTCTTGTTTGGAAGGCTTTTCAGAAGTTTCAAACAGAAGAGGCTGAAAATAGTGCACAAAATGCCAGTGGAAAGAGGAAGTTGGGGATAACTGACTTTTTACTGATATGCTAGTATATTGACATTCTGGATTGCTTTTTATATATGAATACACAATTGCATGCATGCACAAACACATATGCACACATAAAGTGGATTAGATTCATTCTGAAGCTTTCGACAACAGCAGCTACACTTTTTACAAGTCACAGGCAGCCATATTCCCTTCAGAAGTCATCTGGTAGGAAAATATCAAAAGCAGAATGTGCAGGCTTTTAAAGAAATGTGTAGGAGCAAAACAAGCTTATTTCTGTTTTAATCCAAACTGAATCATATGTCTTATGTCAAAGCTATAAAAAACAAGGAAGGTAAAAGAGGTAATTCTTGTACTACAAACTTTTTTTTTTTTTTAATCTTGTATTAAAGTATTTCCTTCTCTTTAAACTACAGGAACAAAAAAAAAATGTCGGTTCTTAGCAAGGTAACTTCACCGTTTTCCTACCATTAAGAAAAAACTAAGGAGGCACATCCTCTTCTGGTGTAGTCTGTTACAGCTCCTCAGGCTTCAAAGGAACTAGGACGATTTCCAACAATGGAGGACATAATCCTCATATCTTTAGTAAGTGAAGAAAACATCCTGCCTAAAACTATTTGGGAGAGGAAGTTTCTCTGGAGACAGCTAATAAAATACTTTCAGAGGTCTGCAAAGGAGATGAGTCAATCAATCTCTTTTTTCCCGAGGAGGAGAGGAGGTGCTCCATGTCAGCCGCTGCCATTACTGCCCAGCAGGAGAAGTGCGGCAGCCCATGGCCCTGTTCCCAAAGCCCCAGAGGAGTGGCGTGTGGGTCAGATGAGACCTTCTGCTGGCAGCAGCCACCATCTGTCCCCTTGGCCACCCCTGCCATTACGTAATGGCACATATCTGGTCTGCTGACCGGGAGGCCCTGGAGAAGGAGGGCTCCCAGATGGCAGTCTGCTGCCACCACAGACCTTACTACACTGCTCCCTCCACAAGGCCGGGAGCTCGGGGGAAGGATGATGTCCAGAACTGGGCTGGGAAGTACAACACACTCCCCATGCACATAATGTCCATACAGGCTCAACATGTGTCCCACAATGGGGCAGAAGATGCTTCCCGCTTTTCCCTGACACTGAAAAGATTCCCTAGGTCTGCCTGGCCCATTCAGTCAGGCACCACAAAATCGGAGATGAGATTGAGCTAGTATACAAGGAGGATAAAAGACCTAAAAACCTATAAGCAAGCTGAAAAGTTTCAAGTACCCTTGGAGCCATATTCACATAAATGACCTTGGACACTAATGCACCTAAAGGAAAATGTCTGGTCCAGAGAGGGATTTAGAGGGCATAAATTAGGATCCTGTTGGACACATATCCCTCACTGATAATAGAGACAGCTTCAGTGTCCCCACAGGAGGCTAGAAACCCTCCGCTCTCTTACAGGAAGGCACATCCATCCAAACAGTAGTAAACTGCTAGTACACCCTCCTGCCTGCTCAGTAGTTGCATTGCTACCTGAGGCAGGACTTGCAATATCTCCCTCCACTGCTACAAATCAGAGTGAATCCACCCATTTCTCTTGACACAGTGTGATGGAAGATGAAGACTACTGCCAAAGATGCAGGTAATGTTTCAACAGCATCAATATTTTTACCTAGCCCTCTTTTCTTCTCAGAGGATACTGAAAGTTCTTTGCAGTATGGCTTCTGTCCATGGGTCCTCGCCCATTATGGGTGCTCCTAGATGCAAAAACAGAAATGAATAAAATATATTTTAAAACAAACAAAAAGCAGACACACACAAAAACAGTGCTTGCAATTTCCTCTTCTGGTTTCTTTCTTTCTTATACCTCCCACTCTTAGATTCTGCAGCAGTAACAACAGCAGCAGAACTGACAAGTAAATGGAATAATACTGAGAAATTCAGGTTATCTCTGGAAAATCTTCCCAGAACAGCCTGAAGTGGCCACATGGTTTTAGAGAAGGCAGGAGGATGTCACCTTCACTCCAAGGCCAGGATTAATTGCTGGGCTGGATCCATTAACCCCATCTGAGCAGCACTTGTCTCCAAATCTCTCTCTTTTTTTTTTTTTTTTTTTTTTTTTGGGGGGGGGAACATTTAAATAAAATTAAACTAATATAAAAACTATTGTCAACCCAAGCCATGTTCATCAAGTGCTGGGAAACTATCACATGCCTTTGCACTAGTTATGCTGGCTTCTTACCCTACCAACATAGACTTTATTGAAGAGATTTAACCAGGTTCAAAACAAGTGAAAGATCATTTGGCAGACCAGAAAACCGTGTAAAATCGCTACCATAAGGAGGAAGACATTTCTGAGCTGCTGTCTATGTATTTATTTTTTGCATATGGAATCAGTCATTTTGTATGCTTGATAAAATCAAGGACAATTAAACTAAATTGAGCTTTAATTTCAAACTGAGGCATATATCTATGGCTGAGCATTTCTTCCTGCAATGTCTGGAATTACTAACCAGCAGCACAAGCTAAGCTCAAATATCAGACAAGGTGGGAACAAGTTCACTGCTCATCAACAAGCAGACAACAATAAAGGTGTTGGAATACTTTCTGTTACTCTGAAAAGATTTCAAACAAGACCTAGATTGCAGTCTGCTATATATTTACGATGAGAAGCAGGACGACAAATGTTTCAGGAGTTGGGGAGGGATAGGACAAGGTCAAAAGGAAATGACCCAGCTGATGAGGAATCCTACTGTTCTGGGTAAGAGGATAAATGAGCCCCATCAAAGGCTAGCCCTCAGTATTCATGAACATGAACACTACCTGCAAGCTCAACATCACCTCTCTGAGCTGCACCACTCAGTGGAAAAATGACCCTTTTATTTGCAAAAGCACTACTGCAAACAATTGTTTTTTAAACCCAGCCTCAAATCCAACTTATGTATCTTTAATATACTGAATACGCTTTGCTCCTTTTAATGTCAAATGTATCTGCCTTTTGCAAGGTCTGGCTCTTCTCCTCTGAGTGGCTGGCATTTCCCTGTGAACTCCCTGGACAATCAATCCTCCTGCAAACTTTTCACGTGCAGCAGACTGATTTCCATCCTTCTCCAGACCTCGGTTTGACTGCAGTTCTGAAAGTTCCTGCTCCTGCATCTTTCAGGTCTGGCCCAATTTCTAGCCTTGTACAAAGTGCTGCATCTCAATGACTTGGATTTTGTGCCTCCCTCCCAAATCCTCAGATGACCTATGAGAAGAACAAAGCTTTTCCGAGCTGAGCAGATGGCTTGCAAGAGGATACTTGTTCAGGAAGGGCAGGCTGTGCTAATGACTTTTCCAAAGTCCCACTCTGTAGTTGCCAAGAACATAATTTCCAAGAGGAAAGGTGGTTTTAATAACACGGCACTAGCCTTAGTCAACGTGAAAAAATTGTAAAATTTTTATGGCTATACAAATGCTGATGAAGATGAGTTTTCTAGAGGTTCTGGTTGGATGGAGTCCTCCAGAGCTGGGTTGAAGGGAGATGGCTTACGTTATCTGGAAAAGCCAAGTCAGTTGAGGCCAACAAGTCTAAGTGACTCATTTAATTAGAGACCACACAGGGTCAGAAAAGGATTTTGATTCCGTCCAAACCTTCTCTTATCACATGAAGCTACAGTCGGATATTACACAGCTTAGGGGAAAAAAATTAATGTATCAAACTCTTTATTAAGTCTTTCTCTTCCTCATTTGTGAAAAATCCATCCAGGCACTCCATAAGGCACAATAGCTGTCCCTCAGCAAGTCGCTATTCAAACCCTCCCTATCCAGTGGCAGTCGTATTGCAGCAGAGGAGGTGTGAGATGTCCTACTAGAGTTTTGCAGAGCCGCTTACACAGGGAACTGTGGGTCCTACCATTTCTACCATTTCTACCATCATCTCTAATGAACACTCATGTCTAGAACAATAAAGCCTCCTCTTGTTAGTGATGGCTTTGAAAGAAAGATCAGCTATTAAGATGATTAAGATACAGCTCATGTACAGCAGAACCTTCTAATGTCTATTTCCATCTACCTTTGAAAGTCACACTGCTACACGGAGGCATCCAAATGTCCTGGTTTAACCTCTCGCATAGTTAGCAAATGAAAAGAAAGAACAGTGAGAAATTCGGCAAATCAAAGGCTTTGCGAGAGGGTTCAGGGACATCAAAACAGCCTCTTCTCACATGCCATCCTTGTGCGGGAGAACAGGAGGGAGGAAACAGTGTGTTCAGATCTTCACTAGGTTTAGGACTTGCTCCTATCAGTTTCTGACAGCTCCTTCAGATATTACACAATTTGATCCACTTCATAGGTGTGACTTATTACCAGTTCTGTTTACTGGCACAGAGTGCCAAGCAAAAAACTTCCCTACCCAGGGATCAGCTTCCTGCAATAACCCAGGGTACCAGCTCCAACTCAATCTCTTGACAGCAGGAATATTTTTTTTTATTTTTTTTCCTATTATTAATTTTTAGAAGGAGATGGGAATGCTGTTTGAATGATTAGCTGCCCAATTACATCAGAGAACAGAATATAAATAGGATTTACTTTCAAAACAGAGGTAGAACCAGCCGCTTGGAATAAGCTGAAGGGGGGGTGGGGGGTTAATTGTGCTCTGGTTTTGAAAAGTGACAAAACCATGCCAGTGAAATTGATAACCCAAATATCCCAGAAATTCGCAACTCCATGGAGTTGTCAAAAATATTAAATTTTACAGTATGCACAGACGTGATTGAGAAATCACACAAAGATTTGTTTAAGAAACATCAAAGCAGTTAAATTCAATCACATTTTGCCCGGGCCAGTATTCTCTTTCATTTTCAGCAAGTTTAGGGAATTAACGGCGGTATTGGCAAACATTTATTCAGATAAGTCTCTCTGCAGTGCTCCTGGTTACGGCGTGAAGTCTCACTCACCGGATCCCAACTTACACACCAGTCTGTCTGCCCACCAGTGTTTTGGAGCTGTGCTGCGGAAGTTACAGCAGCAGAAAATGCCAGCTCTCATATCCAATCACATGGATATCATGAAGCTGGATTCCTGTTTATCCTAAGAAGAGGAGGATCCAAGCGAAGCTTGACCAGCTCTGCTGGATGTCTGGGAGCCCCTCTAAGCCTGTTTGCAATAGTTCACACCTAGAGCTCAGCTGAGTGACCTTCCTTTCAACAGGAGCCTTCATAGCCACCTTGCTTGTGACAGCCTTACATCAGGTCATCAACGCCCTCGTCCAAAACGTGGCAATAGAAGGTCTTGTCCTCACTCCGCTCTGTTTTGGGCCATCTGTTATGTCTGGTGCAATCGAAGTTTCCTCAGTACTGAGCAAAGCAGAAACAGGCAGTTTTGTGAGCCACCAGAAGTTTTGAGTTCCTATTTAGGGAAAGGCAGACATGGAAATGATCTAGGCATCGCAGATATGAAGAAATGAGCCTGGATTCCTATTTGGCAAATTACAGCATTTTAAATATAAGGCTGGGAATGGAGATATTTTTAGTAAAGCCATATTCAAAATACCCCAGGCTCTGCATTTCTGTGTCCTTCAGTCCTCGTGTCCTTGGGAAAAAGCAGGGGATGATTTGGTTTGTTTCAGAGGGTGATCTTGTGCCATATCATGGGAGCAGGGTCGAGCAGAGAGGAGCTCAAGGTTTTGCCACGGTTTGCCTGGTGGCCTTGGGGACATTGCTTATAGCAACTCCTGAGGCCTTTATCCCCCCCACCTGTGAAACAGGACACGAAGTTTAACATCTCACAGGAGCATAATCCACTGCCCACAGCTCTCGAGTACTTCAGTAGGATGGGAGGCACTCCAGAAGCACACACTTTTCTTTAGGTATTATTGCCAATGAATGCACTCATGGCACCAATTAGAGATTCTAAAAGACCCTTGGCTTGGAGCCCTTTGGGCTGTGATGGATGTTCACAAGGAGCTTGTGCAGACGCTATCCTTCAGATTTAATCTGCGTGTGCTCCGTGTGCACAGCCAGCACGTGCTGCTGGGCGAGCTGCTGTCGCTGTCCCTGCACAGTCACCATTCATTTGTGAGAGTAATTGTGGTACCCTGGATGATGATTTGTTGATTAGTTAATGGCTGTCACTGAGCATACTGTGTATACATTAGCTGTCCTGTTTTAATGAGGAACAGAACTCTTTAACGTTCCTCTCCTGCCATTTTTTCATTTTTAATATGCAATTAAAAAGTGACAAATGCAGCCCTCAAAAGGGATCGGGCCAGACAGTCCCTGGAGGTCTCTTCCGACCTCACCTATTATGTGGTTCTGTGAAAATATCCTGGAGTCTTTAAACAGCATTGGGGGGTGTTATAACCCGTGCGTGAGTGGCTAGCTGAGCCATCTGCAGGGCCAGTGACACGAACGGGACTGCTCTTATTTCATACAGCAGCAGGGGTGCCTCGCTTTGCTACAAAACGTGAACGCCCGAGCTCACTGGGCGCTGTTTCAGAGAGATGCTTGTCCTACGTCACTCATTACAATTTCACCCCAAAAGCAGGTAGAAAACGCCATTCCTGACTTGCTACATTCCAGCTGCTCCCTCGTCTTCCTGAGAAAGAAGAAAGAACTTGGAAAGTTCTCTCTGAAAAAGGTAAAAATCTCAAAACTTTCGCTGTCAACACTATCATCTGCGTTTAATGGAGTTGTTTTCTTCTGAATAACAAGCCTGAACAAAACTTTCCATTATACCTGGTAAACAATATTGCTGGTGTGACTCAGGACAGTTTGGCTGGCGTCCCATAGCCTAATAGAATAGGTGCAATCTTGTGTTGTAAGCCACCCTTAGCTGGGGTCATAGAACTGATCGCTTGCCTGAATGTCAGAATGAATCTTTCCACTAAGCCACTGAAGTGCTTCAGCCAGGTAGCAGGCACATAATGTGCCTCGTCTGATATTGTTTCTTGTAGCAAACAACAGGAGCCCTTTGGATGTGAATTGAGTTCCATTGTCACTTAGAATCTGTCCAGGAACTTGAAAACAAGCGTCTTAACACTTCTAGCATCTGCACTCAAGTAATTTACACAGAATATTGCAAGCTATTTTGAAGGAGCTTCTACTGAAGTTAAAAAAAAAAAATACGACTTATGTAAAGTGCAGGAAAAGTTTTCTGGATTCCACCTACTCCAAGGTGCTACCCCAAAGAACAGCTGGTGTTTGAAGGAAATCTTGATATTGCATTGCCATTTTCTTTCTGCATCCACCAACCATCATTCACCCCACTGACCACCTGGCCAGCAGTTAGTTAGCAAACAGGACCTGGATTTTGCAAGAAAAACGATTCCATGACCACATACTGTGAAAATTAAGTTCCAGTTCTTTCCACGTAAGGGAAGCTGGAAATGGTTGTTATATGTGTGGCTTTGCCCTCCCATTGCCACAGTGCTCACTTCAAGGTGAGCTTTGCCCTATGCCATGAGGTGTCCCCTTGGGATATGGAAGGAGGGCCATAGGACAGACCAGCCGTGGTGTTTTCCATTACAATATCCCCCTGCAACCAGCGGCAGGCATGACAAACATCCTGCATTCGCACATTGACTGGTAACTTCAGATAGAATAGACTGGCCATGAACACGTCCATTGCTCTCCAGAAAGCCGCTGTGCTCAAAATGACGGTGAGAACCTAAGCTTAGCAGAAGGCAGACAAGCCTTTCGGTGTGTCAGCTCGTCATGCTGAATCAGAGTGGCAAATGCACAAGCAAGAGGTCGTGCAGGAGGTGAAGGTCTTTTTGGCTCTCAGTCCTCTGGCTTTAGCAAAGAGTGCACTGGAGAGGGGTAAAGGACCAAGTCACTCCGGGAAGGGAGCCCTGCTGCTTTGGGAGAGAGGAATCCGCAGTAAGAAATGGCTTTCCGATAAATGAGCATTATTGTGAGCCGTTTTGTAGTTGCGATGCCTCAAGGATAGATTTGCATTTGCATATCACACACTAACCAGTCCCTCGTGCATCATTTAAACTCTCTCCACACAAGCAATGCTCTGTCAGTTTTCATAACCCAGCTGCCTGTACAGGAATTGCTCTGTTTTTCCTCCCAAAACTGTGCGTGAAAGCAGAAATGTTCTGCGCTCACAACAGGCTTTAGGGAATGGGTAATTTTGTCAAATCTCCACAAACTCAGAAAATATTTTGCCAGTCAATTTATCAGGAGCTGCCGCCTAACATGGTAAATCTTGCATTTTATACTTAGTGAGAGCTGTTCTTTTTTTCTTCCTCTTTGCAGCATTAACAAATGTTTTGGGCTTTTGATGTGTGCTGTGCAGTCCTGAGCAGAGACACGGGCATGCATGCTAAACTCTTTTCTCCGTCAATAAGGTGAGGAGTCCCAGCGTTGCAGGCTGCTGTTTCCACTCCATTTCTGCAAGCCTCATCATCACTCCCTCTTCCTCTGCAGCTCAGGGCCAGCCCAGCCAAGTGCTAATGCGTGTCTGTAATTTTCTGTAAGGCATCAAGAAGCCTCACGGCACAGCCAGACCCCCAAAAGACGACAGCTATTACACAGATACACATGGCTGTAGTGCTTGTGCATCTACTCTGCGGCAGATTTCTCCTGCGAACTGGAGAGATATGAGAGTTGCAAGACTTAATAACTACAGAGCTGTAGCTGACACCAACCTCCTTTTGCTTCAGCCCTGCTTGCTTGCACATTTGTTACTGAAGCAGGGTGGCCCATTTCCACCCGTCAGGATGTCTCAGTCCGTGCTTTGCCCCTTGTGGAAGCCAAACCCTTGATGCCCTGGAACTTCAGCCCTCGGCTGCCTTCATGGGGCAATGCTCTTGTAAGGCTGCCATGCTCAGGGAGGGCACGGTCTTCTACAGGGGTGGAAAGGCCGTACCCAGGCTCTCCAGCCCTCGCACTGCCCCGAGTCCATGATGGTCCCCAGCAAATGGTGAAAAGTGCCAAGTCAAATACAACTGCTGCAAACTCCAGCACTTGTCTGCCACAGATTATTTGTGCAGGATAGCAGCGGGTCACTCGCTCACTCATATGGATAAGTATTACCCGGCAGCAGAATTATCATTGATTTCATGCCATTGATTTTTCAGCCCAACGGTAACATACTAAATCTTTGCTTTTAAAAGAACAAACTGTCATGGCAGGAGAAAGTGAATTAGTCCAGGAGCCCACTGCTATAAAGACCAGAAATCCTTTCAGAGATGCAAGCTTTCTACTGCCTGATGGGGAAAAGGGACTTTATTTTTTGCTCTTTAATGTTTTCCTAGCACTTACTTTATGGGTCCCAAACCTCCATATTGTCAAACCAGAACTCTTCATTAAAAACATCTTGCATAAGACTGTCTATAATCTGAACCAGTGGAGAAGGCTGTAAGTACTTAAATACACAACAAATAATAGCACCAGCTGCCAAACAAACATGGGGAATTCAAACTAAGATTATTTTTCTATTCTTATCTTACCTCATTACGAGGCAGAGCTTACCCTGGAGGGAGGCCTGTTTCTGGTGTTCCACGCCTGCCGTGCAGCTCGGGCTCTGTCCCCTCTGTCCCCCTCGGGCTCTCAGCTTCTCTCACTGTCCACCTGCACCCAAATAGCAGTGATTGTGGTGCATTTCTGGGACTTCTTACTCCGGAGTTCATCACAGCAGGGTTTGACCAGGGCACCTGATTTGTCTTTTACCTCCCCATTCCAGGAGCCAGCTCAGTTCCTCAGCTTCATTTCGCATTTACGCTGGCAAAACTTGAAAAAGCAGGAATGCTGCTGGCGGGGTGTGAGCTGGGAGGAAACAATTTCAACCATTTGGTTGAAAATTTTCCATCTCTTGGTGATCAAATTACTTCACAAACTCTTTGAAACATGTTTTGATAACAACAAGGTGCTGTTCCTCCAGTGTTACACACCCAGCACTCACACAGGCGCATTTAGTGCGATAACCTTATCGCCTCCTAGCATTAGAGGAAATTCTGAACATAAGAGTTAATCAAAATTTAATTTTCTCAAAGTATCATAGATGAATGCTCCTGAACCCAATTTGTGTGCTTTCTGCTAGTCAAATAGGCACAAAGATATTGAGGGAGGAGAAAGAGAGGGAGAAAGGGGGCACGAGCACTATGTCTTATTAAATAAATTCCTACCATGGGAGTCAGCTTGACTATAATTGGATTTCATTATTTTTTTTGTTATTTTTACATCCAGTGTTTTCCAAATGAACTGGAAATGGGTTGCACTTAAATTTTTTTTTATTTATTTATTTTTGCCACAGTGGAAAGCAAGATTGTTTTCCTCTCATCAAGTTCGTTGAGCATCTCTCACATTTTCACACTCAGGATGCGCCGTTACTGGGAGGTTCTCGCACTAGCGCTTGTTACAGCATGCTCAGGTACTCCGTGACTGCTCCCTGTGGACTGAAATAAAACAGATTAAAATGAGCCTGACTGAGGGAAAACTGTGTTGTGTATGTCTCAATCAACCTCCAGCCCCAGCCATACAGATCTCTGCACCTGAACACACATTCAGCTCGCTGTGGAGGTCAGCAGGATCTCGCCAGGGAAGCAGAAAGAACACTAACCTGTATTCCCACTGTGTACATTAACTAATTAATCCAGACGTCAGCACACGGAGTACGACTTACCTTTGTTTGTACATGAAATAAAGAGACGAGGGTCATGAGGGAGGGAAGGAGGAAAGACTCCTTGCTCGTATGATGAATACAGTCACAGCTGGCAGATGCTGCTTTGATTTCCCCATGCAAGCGTGACTAGAGCGACAGAACTGCCCCATCCATCAAACTTCTGATCTGCAGGGCTGGCATCATACGGGGACGAGTGTACAGGCGTCGAGTGGAGGAGTATTGCGCTCATCCAACCTGGGTGGAGGGTCAGCCACGGGGGCACAGGTCTCAGCCTCGCATCTGATGCCAGGACAACTTGAAAAGCAGGTGGGTATAAGATGGAGAAGCTAGGCTGCATGCACAAATTGTAGGAATTTGACACTGCAAACAAAGGGATATGAATGAAACCTGAACTCTATATGGTTCCTGACTCTTGGAGCGTGAAGTGACCCCAAACAAGGTGAGAGCAAAACTTGAGCCACTGTGTAGAGGGATGAAAGTGATCCAGGCATTGCAGGCATTTCAGCCAAATGTCAGTGATGGAAATTAGCAGAACAGCTGGGATTTAGGATTTGGTTAAAGAGGTACAAAGGAAAGCAACGCCACATATGGAAAATAAATAGCTCTTGACCAACTAATCCAATACTTTTAATGAGATTATAAATTTGATTGACCACTGCAGCAATTCTGATGCAACAAAATTTACACTCAATAAAATATTTAATGCTGTGCTCAGAAGAGCATAATAGCACAGGGGACTGACATAAAAGGACACACATAATATCGATTTAAAAAGGAACTGGTAGAGGAGACTCTGAAGAGACATACAGACATCTGCAGGAGGGATGCAGGAGGAACAAATTGAACTTCTGCTCTCATTCTCTTTGCACTGACTACAGATGAATCCTTGGAGATTAGCTTGCTGTGCCAAAGCCTTTGTGAATACTCTTGGGTCCTGAGATACAATTATGCATTACACATTATGCAAATACAAAGTCACACCTCACAGACACAAAACTGATGAGCTGCTGCAGTGAGGAGTGGGGATGCTGAAGGACTGCTCTTGCGAACAAGCGAACACGAACCACAGCACGATGTGCCAGGCACGTCAGCCTACCTCCTGAATGCATAGGGACTACTGAACGGGAGTTAAAGAAGTTATTGAACCTCCCCAGGTGTGCTCAAATGCTGGATCTGGTTTGGCATTCACACTCGAACACTGGAAAATCAGAAACAGTTGAAAGAGGCACCACAAGAGTTGTACAAATAACATACCCATTAGAATAGCATACCAGCAGTGGAGGCAGGATCTTAATTAGAAGGAAATTTCAAAAGCCAAGATGAGATCTTTAGCTCCTGAAAGATGCACTTTAGACAGACTCCTGAAACAGGAAAGATCTCTCTTACAGCACAAGTCCAGGAGTTGGTCCAGGTAGGAGTCCTACCAGCCTTAGGGCTATGCTGATGACAGTCAGGGAAGACCTGTTCGGCTGCCTCTTGCACAACTTCTCATACAACTGCACTATAACATTGAATTGGATAAGCTACCTAATGTTAACCTGTCATAAAATGGGTACTTCATGCACCTTTAGTCTACTTTTGGTTCTAGGAGCGGCAAATTGTACTTTAAAATGGCATAATGGATCACTACCACCACTGGCTCAGGGGTTGGGAGGCTCTTGCTTGAGAGAAAAGCCTCTGAAAAATGTGGAAAACTGTCTTGGAGGACTGAAGAGTAGTAACACCACACTGTTTTGGTGCTTGAACTGATACCAGGACAGCACAAGGCCTCAGAAGTAAACACATCCTTAGCAGCAGTATTTTAAACCATTGACTTTATTAAAATACTTCATACATAGTTTGCAGAGGAATGTACTTACATTTTTGGAAACTCCACTGAAACCAAATTTTAATGATATATTTAACAAAAGACGTAACAGTGGATGATATCATGCTGTACACCAAAAAGTAGACAAGTTTTTTTTTATTATTATTATTATCATTATTTTCCTGGCACAGATTCTTCTTTGCTTCTTAGCTTCAGTCTCGAACATCTAATAGCAGACAAAGGAGGTCTGCATTTCTCACAGCATGAAACCCATCTGGTCCAAGTGAAATTCTGTTTGGTTTTGTCAGGTTCTTCATTCAACCAGTAGATTCCAGAAAAGCAAAGGCAATTGACCTCTCTAAAAAGCTACAGGTCATAGTGCAAGGATTGTTCTATAATCAAACATGAACATGGAGCTCTAAACTTCCTCAGAGTCCTTGCTCTTTCAAAATATCCATTTCAAGTAGAGCGTGAAAAGATGCTGTCCGAATACAAGGGCTACAACACATTCATGAGCGTGGTGGAATGCACATGGAAGCGAGCTGCAGCCTGATTCCTGCAGCTCCAAAGTAAAAGGTAAACCAGAAGCTAGGTCTTGTTGAAATACAAGATGCAAGGGCTGGGAAGAAGAAAGGAGGAGACAGCCTGGAGACATCCTGACAAGAATGAAATGTAGTAACTCATTTAAAAGGCTGCAATCATCATATAAGTTGCAATTGCCATAGAACCATGAAGATCAGCGACAAAAAGTTTGTTATAACAATTTCAGTGATGATTGTAATTGGGGGGAAAATGTTTATACTAAGTGAAGAAATAATTAACTGTGTGTTTCAATGCAAGATGCATAGAGGCTGCATAGGTTTTCACAACAAATTCATAAGGCTCTTTTTAAGAGATGATTTCACACCTTGCATAGGTGATATTATATCTTTTCTATAGATAATATGCGGAAAATATGTACAGTTGGAAAAAAAACAAAAACAAACAAACAAAAAACTTTGATGAACACATTTTTTCCCCTCAGGTTTTACCATAGTATAAAAAGTAACTTATTTAACTCCTTCGGTTCTCTGAAACACGTGTGGAATATTCCAGAAAGAGATGCGAGGAACACCACCTAAATGATGCCACATATATTTACACAGCAGGTTGAAACAGCAAGAGAAGCCACCACAAAGCGTAGTCCTAAAGTTTCCATATAGAAAAGGAAATATTGCAGGAGTCATTTTTGCTTACAAACATTAAAACTCATTCAAATGGAAACGTATTTTAGTTATAACGAATTAATGATCGTTACTGATCAGACTGCTGAATGAAAGATGACTCATACTGACGCGGTAAGTAAAGTATAAAAAAAGCCAATCAGATCCCTGCTTGTTAAATTGACAGTAAACTTTAAAATCTGCGATAGTTTGGTTTCTAATTAACCTCAGATCAGAACAGCTCCTCCATGAGGCAACGAGGACACAGCTTCTCAGAATCAATATCATTGACAGCTGCCAATGCACTGCCCTGAGAGCCACCATGTATCGTTAATACTTCTCCATTCGGTTCGAAGGGAAGTCAGCCAGTGGCTTCGCATGGTATCATTGGACAGCTAATCCCAACCACCCTCATAAATGGTTCATCTTCGCCCTGCAAATTATCCCAGCCAGGAGACCTTCCCTGTGACATGGCTCTCTCCCGCTGAAACTGCCTTCGCCTTCACGCAGGAGCTGTCTGGCAATTCTTTTGCCATTTTGTGCCTGGATCTAAGACATCATCATCATTAGCACTGGTTACAACTCTTGCATATCACAGTGAAGTGTTTTTTTTTCATAATATTTACAATAGTATCACCGTGGAGAACTAAGCCCTGTACTAGAATCTGTCTCAGAACAGAGACCTTAACACTAAAGATTTGGTGTATTCCTTATCTACAGAGGAACTTAAAAGGCAAAGCTAAAATCAGCCCACTATACATTTGGTGTGTTAGGTTCAAACGGAGAAAAAATAAAACAAAACACCCAGCACGTTCCCTTTCAAAAGGATGCTGTTTACAAGAGGGATTCACTTTTTTAATATTTCAACAACAAAAACCCAGCTAATATTAAAATTAGTGAAATCTAAGAAGGCTTAGTTTTTAACCAACACAGTGCGGAAACAACATTGCTGTTTGCTTTTAAACACAAGTCTCAGAAATGCAGGGAAACTAGGATAAATTATACTACGGGTGACAAACTGCAACCAGTTGAATAACAATAATAATAAAAAAAAAGTTTTCCTTTTTTTAAACACGACTTCTAAAAAGTACAGCATTCCAATGTTTTCGCAGTTCCAGATTGCTGATTGCTGACATTATAAATTAAAGGTGAAAAGATATCCGTATATAAACAAGGCAGCTTTCCCTTGATTCCACTGTACTGTTCTTGTCTAAACCTTTGGAAATTTCATCTTCAAATACCAGATGGTAAGGTTGACTTTGTCAGTTACAAACCAACGTCCATTCATGATGTGGAATTTGGAGAAAAACAAACAAAAAAGAAAACAAGGAAAAACACACCTAGGTATTTACAGCAATTCAGGTATTTTTTCCAGCCCTCACACTCGTATTTCACCTTCTGCAGCAGTGTAAACACGCCATCCGCTAAGCCCAAGGACTTATGTGATGGTACGCGGCCTTTTTGGTGGTGGGGGCGGCATGAGTTCGGTGTCAGGGTCGAGGTGGTGTTTCCGTGGCTGTCCTTGGGAAGCTGCCGTACACCTGTCGATGAACTCGAACAACATCTCCTTCGTGACTGGGTTCTGGATGCTATTGCACACAGCTAGGGACAAAGAAAATGTTCTGAAGTTACCAAACTGATTTGTTGCAGTATTTATTGCACTTCGATAATTTGATCCCCTCGTTGAAAAATAAATAATGTAATTTGTCTCAAGTAGTTGGCCTTAATGCGTAATTGCACAAGGCTGCTCTGTCAGGAGTCAACAGCCTCTGCTCTGCCCCAGTAAGGTCAGCAAAGCACCACTGCCACAGCGGGCAGTGACCTCATGAGAACTGCTATTTTCAAAGAAAAAAAGCATGCATATGTGTGTCTGTGGATATGTCTGCATTGCTTCATGCAGCAACTGTAATTGTGCCAGGAACTGACATATTGAGGCAAACAACAGCAACGAACGCCTCCTGAGGCCTGGCCTTAAGACACTACCCAAATCCTAACACTTCAAAACAAGACTGGCTCAGTAGTGAAAACCTCCAAACTAAAGCCACTTTTTTTCCACTGCTAAATACTACAAATACTATAAACCCAATGCACAATACTTGTTTACCCACACATTTTCACGTGACAGAGAAACCTGATGCCAAACTGTGGCTGAGTCTAGCACACCAGGTCTCATGGTGGACAAGGCCGCAGTCCGGCTCGGTGGCCAAGGCATGCATGGATAAGGATGTTCATGTTACTTGACACAACTGCCCAGGCCATAGCTTCTAAGTTATGGCCAGCAGGGCTTTATAGATCACATAAAAAGGGTCAAATCTCTTAAAACAAATGGCCTCAAGTTGCACCAAGGGAGGCTTAAATTGGGCATCAGGAAGAGTTTCTTCACAGAAAGGAGGGTCAGGCATTGGTACAGGCTGACCAGGGAAGTGGTGGAGTGTGGAGGTGGCTCCAAGGAACATCGTTTAGTGGTGGATTTGGTGGTGTTAGGTGGATGGTTGGACTTGATGATCTTGATGTTTTTTTCCAACCTGAATGATTCTGTGATCCTACAAATAAGTTTAATACTTTTCATATATAATTGTGCTCCTCTATACTCCTAATTAATCCTCCCCAGAGATTTAAGGAGTACAAAACAAACAAACAAACCCACTGCCAACAAAAGGGCAAGAAATGAAGTATGAATACTGTGGCTGTCTTGTAAAAAAGTACAAGATTATGAGAGGATAATGTATAGCAGGTAAGGACTGGCCACAGTATGAATGCAACTTCGTGGAAAAATAAAAAATCTGCTGTCTCCCTACATTATTAAACCACAGTAGGACTCCCTAAAATTTACTTGCAACATAGCACTGTTACAAGTAACAATCGGCATACTTTCCTGACTCTGGCTGCTCAAAAATGGAAGATTGAAGTTAAAAAACAAAAAACAAAAAACCAAAAAAACAAACTTATTTCTTACAAAACAGTTCTTCCTGTAACATTTAAGTTACTTTATTTTTAAGGAGTTCACTACTGTTTTGATATGGAAAAGTCAAGAAAAACGTAACTGCTCCACAACAGGAGAAAATACGAAGACAAAAAGGGCAGCTGCACATGCTCTTAAGAATGAAGGAAAGAAAAAATATGCCACTCCTTAAAGAAGAGGAGATTCCAAACAGAACTATTGGAACTGTAAGGAGAAACAGAGAAAAGAAAATGTAGGACATGGCATTGTTGTACTTCTATGACTTTTGTGGCCCATTCCTCTTTCTCACACAGGACTGTTCAGCAAGTCTTCCAGCTATATTCTGTGCTGGTTCCCTAAGGTGCCAACAAATTTATTATCTCTTGACAAATGACCACATTTTGTTTATGCTAGAAAATCTACTCATTGCTGAGGCAGAAATAAAAGTAAAATGGCTTAGAAAAAAATCCTACATATTCTATGCATGTTCTAGTATACAGCGTGGTCTTAAATATGACTAAATTTCATTTTGGCTCCTAAAAAAAGTCAGTATCAACATGACTATTGCTGGACACTAATCAGCCTTGCACATTTTTATTCAACTTTAGACTTTACCTGAAAGTAAACAACAGTGCTTAATTTACAAAACTTGACAAAATGATTTTCAGTAGAAGAAAACAAAACTCTCCTAATTCCACAGGGATAAACCTACACCTTTCATTTGCTTCCCTCTTCATTGTTTGTAATGCTAGCGTGGAAACTTCAGATGACATTTTCTCTTATTAGTTTTCCTGTCCATCCACCAAATAATGCTTCTGGCATTTTGAATAGAGGTGAAATTATAATGGATTTTTTTGTTCAACAATTCAACTTGTAGCATGCCAGTTTGCATTACTTCACTAAAAACCAGCACAAGACCAGGAACTGTTGTCTGTTAGTCAACTGCTACTACAGTGCCATTGTAAATAAAATCTTTCTTGGGTTTCACTTAAAAGGTGTGCCCTACCATTGAAAGTGTTTTTGAGTATGTGTTTGCAGTTCTGCAAAGATTTAGGTGCTTGTTTCTGCATTATGTAAAATAGCACATCAGAGTATCTGTTTAATTGACTTCATTAAACATCCCTGTTGAAGCCAAACGATTCATGGCACATAAAAGCTAAACATGACAGAAGCATTTGCGTGGTGAAGCATTATTATAAGTTATATATGCCAGGATTCAAAGTAGAAATGAGAACACACAACACATTTCTACCTTAAACTAGAACAGAGTTAAGAAATCAAAATGTGAGCCTGAGAAAGTTTTAAAGTGTATTACTCTACTCACCCATGGCAGTGCTGTAGGCATTTGGAAAGCTTTTGTCTACTCTCTGTCTCATGAAGACCCAGCTGTTGTTCTCAAACTTGCACTCTATAATCTTATTATCATACTGCTTCAGTTCTTTTGTTACCTGTTTAAAAAAAAAAAGTTGGGATAAACATACTATGTATTTCACTTTTTTTCTTTTTGTGACAAATAATACAAGATAAAGAGCTGTCCTGCATTTTTCAGTAACGTGCCTCCATCCTACACAGAAAAACTGCACAGACTCCATCTCCATATACATATGCTCAGCTACTCAACATTTTAAAAATACTTTTCAAATCTGCTGTCAATATAAAGCAATTATATTATGCTAAAACATCAGCAGCTCTAGCAGAGGGGAAAAAAGTCACTTCTGGCCCAAATGCAAATGGGTTTCCATGGGAATAAACTGCTTCCAGTGTAAGTGCTACTGCCAGCCTAAGTGCACAAAATGTATTATCCATGTTTCATCAACCTTCTTTGTTGAAGGTCTCAAAGCCAAATGTCAGATTTCAATACCAGAAAGAGCTTATGGAAAATCATTCCACTCTACTTTATTGAGGATTTTTTTTATTTTCTTTTTTCTTTCCTCTTCATTTGTATTAAAAAAAAATAATTGTAACTCCAAAACAATGTGGGACTTGAAGCCACATATGAATACCCTTCAGGTCTCATGTTATTGATTCATAGATTTGTCAGCAACCAATATCCTGAGCTATTTGTCTCTGTTTGGCAATGCTCTGTGATTTGGAAATGTAGTTTACATGCATTGGCCTTCCTAGTTGTTTTGGCTACTTCATCCTATGCATCCTAATCTATGATACAATGCAAAAATTTCAAGTAACCATGGTAACTGAAGAACCTTATCTAAGGCTTTAACAATTTTACCCATATACTTCACTTTGTTCCAAAGAGCCACTTCATAAGTACAAATCTGTATTTAACTACTAGCTGCGCTTAGTTTGCTAGAGTTTACCAATCAAAAGCTACACAGGGTAATACAACATGGGTTGTACTAATGTGTTCAGCATCTTTGCCTAAGTGCTCTCATAAAAAGGGGCTGGTTATTTCAATTCATTAGCATAATTCTTCACCTCTGTTGTCTACTCACTCCTGAGTAGTGACACAGGGATTTACTACCGTCAGGGTGATGCAGGTTTCAAAAAGGCCATAACTGTCTGCAGGCAGCTTAATAGCACATACCATGAAAAAGCACATGAACCTGTTTTCCATTAATTCCAGATAAAGGCAATTAATTAACGAAAAGGTTGTCTACATGGACTGAGTCATCCTACACTGCATGGTACATGCCTTGTCCTTAATTTGATAAGCAGGACCGTAACATTTTGCTTGGCATTTACTCTGAGTATTTCTGTTCGTTCCCAAACAGAGAGCTCTGGGATTTTACTTGTCAAGCAAAAATCATGCTACAAGACAATTTTGTTCAACCTGCTCACAACTGACGCCTGCTACACTGCAGAGCTAGAGTCAGGTTTCCACGTCACACATTATTCCTTTCACCGCCCCATCACCTGTAAAGAGCTTTTTTTCCTAAAATTAATTGATCCTTAAGCAAAGTTTGCATCTGCTTGTGACCGCCTGGATAAAATTCACCAGCTACCCAGATGACCAGCCTCTTTGAGCCTCCTCCTCTCTGAACAGCACCTTAGTTCTTCACACCCACGTGGAAAAGCTCCACACAGTCCAGATGTTTGACTGACATGTGCCCCCAGTACATATACTTGTTCCACCAGGTATATTGAGGAAAATGCAATATCCTTTTCTAGCCCACTATGGATGTACAAGCACAGGAAGGAACTCTTGGCTGCACAAGGACTTGGGAAGCTATATTACTTCGAAAACAGCTGCCTAGTGGAAATGGGGGCAGCAGGGGGTATGGCCTTGTATCTGATCTTCTGCCAAAGCAGGAAAATGTTAAAAGGATCACCTGCCAGAGAGAGGAATATATAAAACTGAAGGCAATGACTTCAGCTAAATAACAATTTCATAAGGCTTTCTCATGGTTTATCATTCTTCCAGTGTTTGGATGCTTAGAATAGCAATAAATTAGATGGCAGCTCTATCTGACTGTGGCAATTAAGCAGCATTATTA
Organism: Nettapus auritus; assembly: GCA_011076525.1. Classification (NCBI taxonomy): domain Eukaryota; kingdom Metazoa; phylum Chordata; class Aves; order Anseriformes; family Anatidae; genus Nettapus; species Nettapus auritus. The sequence goes on along the minus strand of CM021767.1, from coordinate 80,684,409 downwards.
ACTACCTAGATACTTGCTTGGCCATTCATTAGCAATCTGAGAGACACATCCTTCTACAAAATATGAACACCTGCCAAAGCACTGACTTAAATGATTTTTCCTGTTAGAAAAATGGTGACTGTAGTCTTTAACAACTGCAAGTTGTAGTAATTACTTTTATAAAGGAAGAAATACAGCACATATTGATCCCAGTACTTTAAGTGATGTCAGTCTTACAGAAGTATCTACTACCGTAGCTTTTATGTACATTCTGGCAAATTCTGGGTATTTTTGATCAAGATAACAAGTACTCTGAGCACTACACAGTTTTCAGCATTAAAACCATTTTTCTGTCTTAGTAGACTTCTAAATGAGCACTGTTTACACACCGGGCTAACCAAGCCCACGGTGATCCTCGCATCTATAATTTACACCCCACATCTGCTATCACCTGCATGCTACTTTCTGGTGCTTAAGCTTTAAAGTGGAACAGGAAAACCATCAAAATTAACTGTCTTGAATTCCCTTCCCTTTGGGAATTCAGCCTTTCTTCTTCCCCTTAAGTATCACAGCCTGTATGAGGAACTGAATATTGCACCACCGTTTCCCCTCCTGAGAGGTATTTCCCCCAGCCAGCACTTCTCAGAAATGGGAGAAGTGTCCTAGGAATGATGGCAGGTCTCAGCCAAGACACTTATCTTCATCAGCAGTGATGCTCTTGGTTGAGTGCCAATACTTCCGCCTTGCTGTTGATAAAACGCCTTGAGCCAGCATTCAGTGATTTCAGGATGGAAATTTCAATATAGAAACACTAAGGACTCCATGGAGCCACCCTTAAATACTCATTCCCTAGCCTATTTTCAGTCAGTGGGTCACAATTAGAATCCCAGAGGACTATGCCTTGGACATGGGCTGTTGGAGGTAACGTACATCAGGACAGTATTTCTAGTCTAGGCCACAACTGTGTCCTGGGGATGGGGATGGACGGTCACCAGCCTGTGTACTACTTGCGTACCTACTCCGAGGAGGAGCAAGAGCACTCGCTGTTCCTGACTGCATTTGCTCTAGTTATCAGGAACCAGCCTATTTGCCCAACAGAAATAATTTCCTAAAAATACAGATAGCTTCCTCTTGGAAGGTGATTCACTACTTTACTGCTAGATTGCTAGATGCGTTAGGAAAAAGTGAGCAAGAGTTGCATCCTCACTTTAGCAATAGCTCACCGCCAAATCAAGCTGGACACAATACAGACTGTCCTCCAAGAACATTAGACTACAAGAAGGAAAAAGCTATCTGCCTCTCCCTGCTGAGAGAGGTTTCCCACTGCCACCATCATCTGTGCTATTCATCATGGAAAACTGTTGTTTTTTCACCCAAGTCTCCCTCCATTCCCCATTTTCAGAAAAAAAAATATTAAGAAATACCTAACACATCTTAAGTTGCCTCGCTTAGCAGACTAATGGAGTCATTTTGAGATGAATCACAACAGTGTGTTTATATGCAGCCACATTTTACATTAAGTTAGGGCAGGATGTGATAAATCTTGAAAAGATGAAAAAAGAGGAGAAACCATTTACTCTGAATGTAGTTAGGTCTGGTCCCATGAAAATAAATGTATTTTCTGTGATACTACCGGTAGCCAAGGTTTTTCTGTGCACCTCCACTCAGCACTTGATGATCAGACTGGGCCACAATTTCCCCCATTGAGTTATGCTTTGTTTTACTTGTTTTACTTGACGTGTATATTTTCTTCGAAGACTTGATTCAAACATTACCCTCATCATCCCCATTTTCTAAGGAGAAAGAATTTCCTCGGCAAGCTGCTACTTTACATAAGAGGTATTAATGGTAAGAAATTAAAGTGTTTAATATTTCAGAATGCAAGTCCAGAATGGACAACCTTAAACTTTACAAATGCTCGTATTTTTTCATATTCAAGTTCTTAAGAAAGAAAAAAAGAGGTAAGTTTTTCGATAAATGGAGACTTGACTGAAAGAAGGCCTATGTTTCCATATACATATGTTTTTCAAAGCAATTGAAATTATTTTATCTCAGTAAATAGTCTATTCAAAAGATAGTCGTGTTTGTAAGCAAAATCTTAACATCCTATATCCAATTCTTTCTCTATTTCCAATCCTTTCTCTATTTAAATGTCTTTTGTTGCACTTTCCCCTCTATTACCAAGCATTTATAGAAATAAAATTGTTCTTCAGTGCACCTATTTCTCTTGCTTATTCCACGTGCAAAGTCATCAGCCTATTTCTGAGATCCCAGAAGAAACTATCACAATAATAGACACAGAAAATGGTAACTTTCATGAGAACAAATAAGCAAAAGCAGCAGTTGAAACCTTATGAAATTAAAAAGATCTTTATTTCTAAATAGAGAATTAAACAAGGAATTATAACATACAGGCAAGATAGAGCAGATTCTTCTCAGAAAATAGATATTTTTTTAATAGCTTGCATGTGCAATGGAGGCATTCTTTTTTGATAACGCTCAAGCACACAAACTGTTTTCTTTTTTTAAACTCAACTTTCAATGCCTGCAGTGGAAAAAAAGCTTAGAGCTGCCATAGAAGGTCTAGAAAGAAATTCTTCCTCTCTGATAACATAACTAACTTTTCTCCATTAGGATGCATTCTCACAACCGAAGCAAACAAACAAGCAAAATAAGCACATTCCAAAATAAACGATCAGCCCTATGCACACAAGGGAGAAGCCCTTGGGTGGCTTCCCAGCGTCCTGCTGGAGGAGAACTGCAGCCCACCCTTCTCTTGTCAACCACTCTGCAAACATGAATCCATGTTTTTCCAGGAACTGTCCAAGATCATGACATTTGCAAGCTCCTTTGTCCTGAGATCAGGGTACATTCAGCCACAAGTGACAGCTTAGGAGGCGAAGCCTCTCCAGCAGAACAGCACATCTGAAGTCCTGCTTTCTGTGTTACTGTCAAATGCTGTGACTGCCCCATGGCACTCCGGTGCAGTGTTACAGACATCATTTCTGAACTTCTCAAGCAGTACTGAATGACCTACACAATAGAGAAAATTAACCTGTCTGCTGCTCCTATGACTCCGTAGCCATAATGGCATCATTTGAAGATCAAGGATGAGCAGTGACAACAGCCAGGGAACGAAAAGAACAATTACATGGGGTTTAGAGGAAATGAAGAATGGTCATGACTTCCTAAAAGAACAGGATGGAGACTGAAACAAAGCAGCAGCAGGAACAAAATGAACAGCCTCTGAAGATAAAATGATAAGCCAAACTCAAAGCGAGGTATTTCTGAAGGCTTCAGACTCAAAGTTATTCCTTCAGCGCTTCTTCCCAATTTTTGGACTGCTTCTTCAAATGCCTTTAAAGAACTTATTTCCCCTTCATGTAAAGTATCTCCTGTTTTCCATAGTAAAACTAAAACTTCTCAAAGAATTATAAAAATACAAAGGATGGTTATTAAATGCTTGTCTGTACCATTATCATACACAGACACACAAATATTAACACTGACAACTGGCAGAAATTAATCAGTTAAGTAAATTGCTTCATATTTTTACTCAAGCCAGAAGAGATTTCATAATGTAATTTAATATCCATTTCTTAATACAATTCAAGAGATTATTTTATCAAAACCATAGATGTGTCAAAAGTAAAATAACAGCACTGGTAATCCAATTCTGTTGCTAAATTAAACATACTGATTGTGTGTCCTTTTAAGTAATATATACCCAACAAACAGTGATCAGCTTGGGTAAACACAATGCAGTTGATACGTTTATTTAACATTAAAGAAACCTTTGAAACGTAGCTATGCTGCTTCTTGTGTGCATACGAAATGGAAATGCTCCAATTTTGAGATCTCATTCCTGGGAAGGAACGTAAAGAAAAACAAAAATTTTAACATTTTTGTTCACAACACATTAAACCACATTGCTAACACCCAGCGCTGGAAAAGCAGGGAACAAACCAAGAAGGAAAATGGTGTGATTCAAAATCACAAGAGCGTGGCTTTTCTGAATTGTAGAATTACTCTTTTTTTCTTTCTTTTTTTATTTTATTTTATTTTATTTTTTTTACTTCCAGGGCCTAGTACTCACAGCTCATGATTTATTCTTTCCTGTTAACATGTAAGATTAAGATATTCTTTGAGAAAGTATTACATGTAGTAATTTCAAATATGGATACCATTTCCTTATGCATAAGATGGGTTGCAGTCCTCGGGCTTTCCTGACAACTGACTGATGGCAACATCAGGAATAACAAACCTTCTTTGCAGCGGTGATATTACAAGCTTAATGACTTTCTGTGCCAGGTGGAAATAGATTTCTCAATGTATCCTGGAAGGTTACAAGGTACAGCCAACCTTACAACACCATTTGAGCTACCTGTAAGAAACCTGTATTCTTCTGAGCTTTGCTTGGGACCACAGGTCTTGAAAAGTTAAATGAACCAAAGTAATAAATGGAAGTTGTCCCAGGTAGATAGCCCTTGTCCAGGCACCCTCATCAGCAGAGGTTTCCGGATTAAAGAAAACCAGATCTCCCTGTATGTCTTCTACAGAAACTGAGAAACAAGAATCCTGTGCTAAGGACTCGTGAACTCATTATACCTCCATTGGGTTGAGTTCTTAAATAAAATTGTATTAAAAAAAGCACCTTGTAGCAGTCTGACCCTCAGCCCAACTTATGGAAGAGGAGGAACCTGTAGGGGATGGGGCAACTTCAGCAAACCCCCAAGTGGTAGGAGAGCAGTAACAGAGCTCTCAAGGCAGGAGTCAGTGTGAACACACTCAGAGACAATGTGTATTTGGTGCAAGCAGAGCTTCACTTGCTCTACAGCTCGTGAATTTGGAGAAACAGGTAAGAAGAATGCTTCACCACAAGCACCTGGAGGAACTCTGTAGGGGCCAGAGGTAGCCCTCTTGGATTTGGCACAGCAAGAATTGGTGGCACAAATGATCTGTCAGCCCTTCAGAATCCCTTGATGCTGAAACTTGAGGGCGTTTGTCCAAGTCCTGAACTAAAACGGGCAGATGCAAGCAAAGGAGAATGCCCAAGCAAACTGCAGAACTATTGAGTAAGTTACACAGAAAACAAATAAAAACCTTTCGCTGGATGATAAGGAACCCCCTGGAGGTTTCTGAAAAAAAGCTACCCCCCACGAGGAAGGTAAGAAACTGCAAGAGAAGAAAGACAGAGCTAGCTAGAGCAGCAAGGATACGTGGTGTGAGTTGACTGAAAAGCTATAATCATAATGCAGCAGTGATTCCTGGAGGAAACATTTCACCCAGAACCTGAATTGTTTTGAGGACTGTATTTCTGCTTGACATGAGCTAGTTCGTGAAAGCCACTCTTAACCTTGATTTGTGTTTTTTATTCACTCAAACTGCTTTTACAGAAGGGAGACAGCCCCAAACTGAGAGCTCTGCATGCTAAGAAACAAAGATCCAGCCACAAGAGTCATGCACCAACAAAGAATACACTTTGAAAACAACGCTTACCTCATTCATAAATTATGAATTTCATAAGGCTTACTATTCTCAGCTTGCAAATGGGGAAGCAGAGAGAGATGGTTTGTGGTCACACACCAGGGAAAGCATTTACCCCCCCATTAGGTTCTCAAACCCCATCGTAATTACCCCTTAGGTACTTGCACTCATGATACCAAGAAATCCTGCAACACAGGGCAGCTGAGATCTCTTTAATAATTTATCAGTAAAAACCAAAACAAATCTTCCAGAGACAAAGCAAGGCTATCGACTGTTTTACAAGCTCTGGCAAGACTACTTCTATACTTCCAAATCAGAGAGGGAAGCTAGGTGACTGTCAGGACGGGATGAAAAAGTTAATTCTGACATAGTCTCTTTGCATGTTGGACATGGGTCTTGTAACAAATGCTGGTGTTTATCATACCTTGATTTTATGGTATACTTTCTCATAGGACTCTTTTTCATCTTTTCTCTATCCCCAAGTTGTTACTACCGTCGGAGTCTATTTTTATCTCGTCTTATCTGTCTGTCTCACACTCGACAAGAAGATCTGTCGCTTGCTGCCGTACCCCCGTGGATCAGTTTGCAGGGAGAAGCCCTGCAGCTGTGCCATCAGACGCTTCCCATCAGCCTTCCTGTGCCGACTGAAAAAAAAAGTTCTTTTCCAACTCAGATAGCATCTTTTGCTATTTATTTAGGCCCTAGCTCTACAAACTCTTATTCTTGTAAGTTATATACCTCGAGGCAGTTTCATAAAATCAATTAGCTTGTGCTGACGTTACCAGGATCAGGCCCTAAACCTAATTCTAGTCATTGCTTATCCAGGTTGTGAAATGTTCTTAGAATGCTATTTCTTCTGCTCTTTCTGAAAAATGCCAAATGATATCGGAATAAACCAAAAGAAATTGAAACTAGAATCCAAAGTACCAAGTAATTGCAAGTGAGTCTTTCAAACCCACTTTTACTTTTAACAACATGCCGCTTTCAAAAAACAGCCATTATGAATCATATTCTTTTCTTCCCTTTTGCTCCCAAACAGCTAGCTTTACATGCTTAAAGTTTTTTTCCCCATAAATCAAAAACTCACCACTGCGAACAACTGTGTCAACGCTACAAGGAAATCTGTTTGCTTTGTTAAATTGAGCTTCAAAAGCACCAATTGAACATACATTTGTGATCGCAAGTAATGCCTATTCTTACATCCATTCAAAGTGTTTACTTTATTACAGCTTATTATAAATGTACTGCCTAAAATGCAGCAGCATGACTGTTCAATTTCCAGCCCGTAATTTTATGATAATCATATGTAATATATTCATGTATCTATCCACTGCCTAACAAAGCCCAAACTGGTTTGTTAGCAGCTCTGCTTTCCCCATGCTTCACATTTCTCTGCCTTGGAACATTACTGAATAACAACAGAAAAAAAGATACGATCAGAATTTTTCTTGATATTCTCACTATGGCAGTCATATGAAGAAACATATAACACTGGATGTTGAATTTGGCACACTGACATTATCAAATAGTGGTATCTAAGTGATATGTAAATTATTAAACACGCTATGAAAGCATTATTAGAAAGGTTGGGGGTAGGGAGCAAGATTATAAATTTATAAATGTTTTCAAGATCTAAAAATCCTATTAAGACTTGAAAATGTTGAGATGGTACAGAGAGAATGGAGAATGTACCCACGAACTAAGACCAGAACTAAGCAAACTCACTTTTAATCTCCCATATTTAACGTGTTTCAGTTTTTGCCTTGGAAATGTTTACCAAAAGTAGTCAATTTTTTTCCTTCATACATTTCGGAGGCAATTTCTAGTTACTCATAAATCTGATACTAGAGCATACAGAGACTTAAGGGACCTGCAGGAAATAAAAATTCAGACAATTCCCATCCACTCCACTAGACTGAAGGGCTTGTCATCAACCAACTCTCTTAAGAACCAGAGGGTCAAGCTAAAGAAGACAGCTGAGCCTTGTTCACGGCAGCTTTCATACAGTCTGTACAATATTTGGTGTCTTTAAAAGTGCCAGATCTTGAAATCACACTAGACTCTTACAGCAGAACATATTTTTCAAAAAAAAGTTTTCACTTTCTGTGTCTGTAAGAAAGCAAGAACTATTAAATTTTCAAAAAAGTCAAACTACAACCATTTTTAAAACCTTATCATTTTGAGGGGATGGGATTACCCCCGACTGCCGAGCTTGGAGTTTGCACTGATAACTGAACCTTCATTTTTATAGCTCGTGACACCGGATGAATTTCAGGTGACTGCTAGAACCACCTAAGTGAGGAAGCTGATAAATGCCTTAATGAAACACTGCAGCAATAAAAACCACAAAGCCAAGAAGAGCTAAATAAATCTATTCAGTAATACTACAAAATCCAAATAATAAAGCAAAGACTTGTTGGGCAAAAAGAGCTGTGAAAGCCACGTTAAGGATTTTTCATTGTATTTTTCATCCTTCTATGATTTCAATTAGAAGGAAAACAGGCTTTTAGCTTTTTTCATTCCCAATACCTCACAACATAAACAGATTAATGACTACTGGCTTAATGCAGACTTTCAAAAATCAGCTTTGATCAAAGCAATTGCTGTGGTCTAAGTCCTCAACTGCCCTAAACTCACCTCTCAACTGCCTTTCTAGTGCTGAGCTGGCTCAAACTCCCTCCCTTTCTTGAATAGTTTACCTTTAACTTCAAAGCCTAACTGGCTTTGAGGCTTAAATCACAGAAATCTTTATTCCTCCTTCTTCAAAAGCAATTAAAGATGTTCAGTATAATTTGACCTGCCATCTAAAAATCTATGCATGCAGCTCCTCCTGATCGTTCTGGGATTACAGAACTGAAAGGGCTAGATAGGGAAGTTAATGGTGGCTGAGATGCAGCAAATGGCTTGATGGTGCCTGTCAGCTGCTGAGGTCAGTCGTCTCAAAGAAGGGTAAGCAAGGGCTAATCCATCAACAGCACAAATTTGATGGTAAATGAGGCAACGGAGGGGTTCTTCCAGCTTTTCTGTTCATTGCAAGCCCCTCCTTTCTGTTCATTGCAAGCCCCTAAAGAATCTGCAGATTTAGGAAGCCAGATTTCCAGGGACAGCACTGTAATGGATGTGGGGTGGGCAACAGTCAGGTTGCTGTTATCACAAGGTGGAGGAGTGCATAGGGACGTGCAATGGTCATGGTCTTGTAAGAGTCACAACTGGCCTCAGACAACTTTACCAGATGTGGTCTGAGACACCGCTGAACCTTTTCAGCTGTTTGGACAGAAACATTTCTAGACAAATCAGGGTGGCTTTTTGTTGTTGTTGTTGTTGTTGCTGTTTTCTGAGTTTTTGCCATCAACTAACAAGGTTACAACTTTGAATGGTGAACTCTGACAAAATTCACATTTGGAAATTGAACCTGCCAAATCCCTGAAAGAGAGGAAATTTGGAAATGCCCGCTCTAGACAAGCACATTTATCCTGGCTTTGCTCACAAACTTTGACTTTATTCAGCCAACCAGCAACCGCTGCCAAAGGCAAGCATGTCCAAGAAAAGTCACTTGGGTTTCCTAACCAGATGTCCTTTCCAAAAAAAACCTCCTCAGGCAGCTCTGGTCTGCAAATGCTTCCTGATGGGCTGATTCTTAAACCCTCCGGAAATCAGAGAAATTAGAATTTGAGCACTGTGCTCAAGTTTTGTTTGAGTGGCCATCCTCCTCCACCTGAGGCCCAAGACTGAAACAACATTAGCACTGTAAAAAAATACAGTTTAAAAAATTTGATTTGCTTCCCACATGATGTAACAGCATTACAAGTAACATCATAAACCCATTCTAGAGATGGCCAGTGTCACAATCAATCATTTAATAGTCCAGCCAGGACGGACTTAGAAGAAATAAATTCCTAAAGGCTTTTCCTACAAGAACAGGCAGAGCTGGAAGGAGCTACAAAAAGAAGAAAGAACAGGGAACAGCAGTGGCAACTCTGATCATCTCAAAGTGTATTTTTCTACATTAAACCAACTTCATTAGTATTCTTTAGATAAAGAGTGTTATATACATAATTCTACAGTTGAAAAGCCCAAAGTAAAAAGGAGCTGATTTGTCAGACTAGAGCGTGCACACTGGGGAAAACCCAAATTGAAACCGAAAGCCCTGTTTTGTAGTTTCCTGCTATAACTACTAATTACTAATTACAGATTTTTTCCTTAAAGTTCTGAATGAAATATTAACAAGCTAGTAACTAAGCTTTTATTCAGAGTCTGTTTGCTGTAGTGTTAACTTCAGTGTTTTAAGTCTGAAACCTCTGACTCACTGATCTCTAAATGTCCTTCTAAATTATTCAGAGATGTCCTTTGTTTTCCTTCTGTTGAAGTTCAGTTACTCCGAAACCCCTTTCTATGCATTAATGACAACCAGAGTGTAACCAGTGGGAAGAGAACGTAACAATGTAGAAAAATACAGTGAGTAGCATCTTGCATTACTGTGTAAAAGAAAGAAAGCATTATTGTCTCTGATTTAGCTTTTGCATATTCCTGCATGCTATTTCTTCTAAAGTGAGCCTCTTCCCTACATCCCACCCATGTTTCTTCAGAGATTTTGTTTATAGAGAAGAAGTGGTTTAATACTGAATTCATCTGCTGCTACGGTGGTCAGCAACCAAGCATGGCTAACCATGACCCACTAATGAAATGAAGCAGAAGCTGGGCTGTGCTTGGCTGTATTACCATTAAATTACAACTACATAGGCTAACATATGACACTAATTGGGCATTTTATTTCTTGTGTGATGCAGCGTTAATATGAAGACAGTGGGTGGCTCCCCAAGGCAGAGCAGACCACGGACGACATAAATACCTCCGAAAAACTGCCTGCAGGTTGGCAGACTTGGAGTGAAGAGCTGGACTAAGAGACTCTCTTTTCTTACAGCCTCATTCCCTCCCACTGGGTCTTGGATGACCCAGTGAAAAAAAGCCCGTGGATGACTTTTGCAGAGCTTAACTGAGAGAAATGTCCTCCAGCAGAACCAAGGTGTTTATTTCCCTTCTGTGCCAGTGCTGACTTCTCTGCTTGATGCATGAGGAATAGATAAAAATCCCACACCAGTGCCTGTACAGAACCAGCACAGCACCTCATGAATCTACCAGCTGAGAACATACTCAAATATTTTTTATTACAACACATTAAGCTAAAATCAATAGATTCATTTACTGAAACAAATTTAATACTTCAGCTAATCAAGAGAAAGTAACATTTTTCTGAAAAGAAGTGACATTTCATTACAGCACTCAGTTGTAAAGTCACTGGCAGAAATTTTTCAATATACCAATTAAACAGTAACTCAATGAAGTTAGTAACATAAAAAGCAATATTGCATATTTACAGTTTCTTCCCCAGTAAATGAAAACATCTATAGTTCTTCGCAATACAAACAGAACGTCTACACAATGGTTCTAACAATGCTGCCACATCTTTGATTTCTCCTTTTCAAATACTTCTACATTATTTTTCCCAAAGATATAACATGCTATTTTCTCTACAATCAACCTTTATTTCTTTCTCCCTTTGGAGAGAAGCAGAAGTGGCATTTTGAAAACTTCAATTTGCTGAAATATAATAGCACCACTGAGCTCTGTTGTTCTTCACTTTTATTCTCACTTTATGCTAGAAAGATAGAACTGCAGTAGTTTTACTGTTGTCAAACAAAAGTAAATAAATAATGTTTTTGTTGACTATTACATAACAAGATACTGCATCACTATTATTAAACTGCGTTTTAGTACATATTTCTTTCTCAGATGTGAAAATTTACAAATACTATAATCATTCTGGAACACGGCCAAGCAATTATATATGTGAGCCTTGCAATGATACACATGAAAGTCAATTTGATGAAAAAATTCATTTAATAAAATATTTCACTGAGAGTTATACCCACAGAGGACTGAATTGCTACCAGGGTGTGCAGTGATAGGACAGGAAGTAATTCTTTTACACTGAAAGAGAGCAGATTTAGATTTGATATTAGGAATAAGTTTTTCTCTCAGAGGGTGGTGAGGCCCTGGCACAGGCTGCCCAGAGAAACTGTGGATGCCCCATCCCTGGAGGTGTTCAAGGCCAGGCTGGATGGGGCTTTGGGCAACATGGTCTGGTAGGTGGTGTCCCTGCCCATGGCAGGGCGGTGGAACTGGGTGGGCTTTAAGGTCTCTTCCAACCCAAACCATTCTGTGATTCTCAGAATGCAAAAAGATGTTCAAAACAGATTTGCTGTCTGTGTACAGTTTTGTTTTTCCCCAGGATTACAGCTTTCCACGTATCAGAGGCATTCTTCAAACCGTACATGTGCTAGTTATCAGCTCCTTGCATAGGAGATAAACACCCTTACTATTTTTATTAGTATGGGATCTCATCTTTTTGCAGGCTGGACAGCCTTTCACGGGCACAATCTATTTTCATTCCACATTAATCAGCTAACCCTGGCTAAGAATCACCAACTTTCTCATCACAGGTCTAACAGAGCTGAAGATTGCAGGACATCTCAGGTTTTACAGATTGTATTTGAGGATGTAAATGGTGAGGAAAAAAAATACATTTCTGGAAATGCAGTAGTGGAAGTGAAATTTAAGCTGCAATGACAGTCTGTGGGGAATATGACACTGGTTATGCTCACTTGTAGTTAAAATAGCTGTACAACAATAATTTGTTCTTATTTGTGTCTTCAATCTCATAATTGGAAATGTCTAGAGAGACGAAAAAAACAAAAGTAATTGCACCTTGAGTACTTCAGGTACTCAAAATTTAGGACCTACTTTTGTACGCAATCCACTGAGGGAGACTGGCACCCCTAAATCGACTTAAAAGACTCAGCGAGGCACCTGCCAAGCTCTGCTCTTAGAGGTTCTCGGATTCTCCCTCTGGAATGAGCAGTTTTCCATGGGCTATACAGGGAGCCTGTGGAGTAGGTGGTAGCTGAAGCTGCCCTCCTTTATGGGTATTATAATTAGACAGGATATTATCCACAACCCTTTTTCCTTTGTAGGTTGATATCCTGCATAATTATCTCATTTGATATTTCTTCTCCCTTCTGTGTTATTGTTTGCCGGTCTATTCTTTTCCATTTATCTAAATTTAATCTGCATTTGCCTTTTACTTGCCCTAAAAACAGCACAGTACCTCTCAATACGATAATTTTTGCCAACAGTTTTTCTCCATCTTATCATTATCTGACATTTAAAATATTTCTCATTCACGGTGTTCACTATACGCTTTATATATATTATAAAGAAAGGTCTCAGAAACAATTTCCTAGTCTAAGAATTGCCCTGCTACACCATCTCTCACCCTTTGCAACTTCAACATCTTGATTTATTCATGAGTAATTTATTTTAAAGAGATTATCATCTGCATTTTGCAAAGGTACTACAAGTTCAAGCTCATTTATCAAGTTCAACCTCATTTGTTCAGTTCAGACTCAAAATCACTCACCCCTAAAAATCTTAACAAATTTAGATCTATTCTGCCTATTAACTGTTAAAAACAACAGTTTGCTTTCTCTTCCTCCTTCAAGCCTGATCTTGGCTGTTCTCATTATATTTTTAACCAATTAGCTGTTAATAAATACTTAAAAAAGAGCTAAAAGACTTTGTCCAAGTACCTTACATTGTCTCTTTTGTTTAGAATTAATTTCTACTGGGTCTGATTTTTATCATTTTATTTAGAAATTATTTTTTATATCTGTTCTTCCCCCTTGACCATTATCCATCCTACCCCTCTCATTTTACTTGCCTACACTACCAACAAAAGCCTCTGGTCTAATGCAGAAAGGAAAGACAAAGGCCTGATTTCAAAAATGAGAACAGATTAATCAATAACAAATATGGCATGAAAAGAGTAATTTCTGAAGGACACAGTAAAGACACGCAGATTTAGGACACAAGGTTCTCTGAGGAGACACTATCTACAATGATTTTCCTAAATTTGACTACAACTCTGAGAAGCCTGAGCACATTTGCTGTTTGAGTATTGAATTCTACTCAAAAGAAAATGCAAATGCATTGATGGAAACTAAGCATGAGGATGTCTGCATCAAAGGAAAAACAGTCTGTTTCAACCCAAGCATAGGAGCTGGCCCCATAAACAGCTGTCAGCAAGGTATCCTCAATTACTCAGAACAAATTATACTCTCAATATAGACAGGCACACCCAAACAGGTTTCAGGATGCAATTATAACATGCTAACAGCTGCAGCAACAAATTACCACATTCGAGAGTTTAAAATCATCATGGACAAATCATCCCTCTTCTGCACAAGATGATTTTTGTAAGACAGAAGAAAGCAAAACAAAAAACGGTGCCAGTCCCAAATCACTCATGTATGGGAGCCAGAATACTCTCAGACATGGAAGCCTGGAAAAGAACAGCGTGACCAAGATGGGGAGGACAACAAAACAACTTGCACCATGACACGGTGAATTTGGCAGTTTCACAATGACCTGTTCGGTTATTCCACCGTGACAAGTATGAGGGATCAATGCAATGCAGATGAGAAATAACCTGCAAGGCCTGTGCTCTTTTAGTGCTAAAACAAACCTCTTGCTCCCTGCATCTTCCCCAGCAATTTTCAGTTGGCGGTGAGCAATAACTCCGTGGTTCTGTGACACAACTTCACCCTTCTGTTCAATAAGGAAAATTATTTTAAAAAAAACTATTTGCATATTAGCACATGTAATTTTAATAATGAGACAAGCTGCATGTCTTAACGTTTACATAGTTTGTTTTTGTTTCATTGGGCATAGAAAGCTACAGTAAGCACAATCTGCACATCACTTTGAAAATCCAGTTCTCCGTGCCTCATCTCAAGTACCGTGTGCAGATTTGGGCGCCACAGTATAAAAAGGACATACATAAAAGTATTACAGAGTGCCCAAAGGAGAGTTAGAAAGACAGTGAAGGGTCTAGAGGGCAGGATGTATGAGAAGCAACTGAGATCACTTGGTTTGTTCAGCCCAGAGCAGAGCAGGCTGGACAGTGCTCTCAGACGCATGGTCTGATTTTTGGGTGGTCCTGTGTGGAGCCAAGAGTTGGACTCCGTGGTCCTTGTGGGTCCCTTCCAACTCGGGATATTCTGTGATTCTATTCTATAGTAAAATATTTAGAAAATTACCCAGAAAAATAAGAAAGCAAAGTCAGTATGAAGACAAAAACAAAAAACAGAAAATCACAAAAAATAAAGTGCGATGACACTTCCATTAGCTACTGCTGGTTTCAAATCTCATTATTTACCAAAAGAAACAAAACCAGAAGGTTCAAATCAACCATCCCTAATGTGATAAAGAATAGCCAATTGGCTTCATCTCATAGGTATTACAACTAAAGTACTCCAAACAAAAGAAGCGAAGAAGAAAACATGAATGGTGTTAAGGGTTAATTTTGAGAGGCTTTGCTTTGGAGTCACTGTGGAACAAGGGACACAGACAAGACTGAAGGAGAAGGAAAGGTATCAATGTCAGATGGCACGAACATGTCATCCCAGCATACAGTCAAGTTCTGTTTCTAGAACAACTTGTACTCTGTTTCTCACCACTCTACTGTCCATTATGCACAACAGCCACACATTATTTCACACATTTACAACATCTCCTTGGTGCATTTATGTCCAACAGTTACCGTCTGGCTGCTCTTTTTGCTACCTGTTACCCACGAGCTTTGCTACTCAGCTAGACGGTTTTCCTTTTTTTTTTTCTTTGCTACCTTTAAGATTAGTTATGTGGCTCTGAATAATCTATAAACCTCTTACATTTTATAGGCATTCCAGAGAACAGCAGCGTCTCTCAGTTTCACTTATGTTCCCAGATTTTTAGTTTAAGCCAGTAAAGGCGCTTTATTCTCAACATACATCACACACTCCATTAAAAAAATCCATACTGTCTCGTTACATGAAAAGAGCTGCAAAATTACTTCAAAGGAAAAACAAAACCAAACAACCCTTTCTTCTAAGTAAATACTATAGTGAAGAAAACGTTTTCTGAAAGAGGACTGTAGAATCTTTGGAAGGTAATGCAGTTCTAGCCCTCAATGGAAAGAAAGACATATTTTCTCGTATTTTTGATAGTATGAGAAAAATCAGTCATTCCCAAAGGTAAACGTTTAACAGGAAAAAAACAGAGATACTAAGAATGGAAGTATTGAAAGTAAATGCAGTAATAGTTGCAGCCTTAGGAAAGGATAGGGGAAGAGAACTAACTGGTATGCTATGTATTATTTACTGGAATTAAGCTCTATTCAATCAGCAACAGTGGAGGCTCTGAAGCATCCAACTGTACTATTTCCCAATGAACACACTAAATGATGCAGTTTTATACATACATATATATAAAGAACCAGCTCTATTTCCCAGTGCTGGCTGATCACACTCTGGGAACATTCAGGTTAGAAGGGACTTCCAGCAACCGCCCCGTCCAACTTCCTGCTCTAGGCAGGGCTAACTTCAGGGATGAGTCAGGTTGCTCAGGACCTTTTCCAGGTAATTTCTGAAAATCTCCGAGGATGGACTCCTCTTCTTCAGACACAATTTCTTTATAACCTTCCCTCACATGCCAGGTGCTCCACCCTTCTTCACAGCCCCCTGCAGCAGTCGCTCCAGCTGGGAGATTTCTCTTGCACCGGGGACTCCAGAACAGCATGCAGTTACTCCAGATGTGGTGACTAAATGCCCGAGTAGAGGACAAGAGTGACTTTCCTTGATCTGATAGATATGCTGTAGCTAACACAAACCAGGCTATGGTTGGTCTTTATCTGCCACCAGGACCCTCGGGCCCTTTCCTGCAGAGCTGCTGTGCTGGCAGTCAGCCTCCAGCCTGAACACCACAGGGGGACATTCTGTCCCAGATGCAAAACCCAGCATTTGCTTCTCTTAAACTTCACAAGGTTCCTTTGCCAGCACTTGCTTTTTTTTTTTTTTTTTTTTAAGCTTTTGGGAAAATGAGGCATTATCATTCTAATTTTCTATCGCTTGCATATATTTATATTCCAAAACACCCAGGAAAAAGAAGGCTTTAAAAATTACAATCTGTTCATTTTTACAATACTCATTATAAGCATTTGAAGATATTTTCTTTCTTAAACAGTTAATACAGAAGTAGAAAACTAATATATATTGAAATCCACAATCAATCAGCTATTATTTTAATCTTCCCAGAAGGCTTAGCTTACCCTATGCTTAGCAAGAACAAACTTGGATGGATTTTCAAAAAACCTACTACATGCTGAAACAACAAAAGCTGCCAAAAAAAAAAAAAAAAAAACACCCCAACAACAACAACAAAAAAACACAGTCCAAAACCAAGCACCAATTATTCTATCTTATTGGCAGCAACAACAGAAAACTGCAGAGGTAATCTTCTTAATTCTATAGACTTCTATGGAACACTCTATACTTTACAAAGAACAAATTTGTTAACTAAATTCATGGGCATAATCATGAGAAAAAGCAAAATGGGGACTATCTGATCCAGCAGAACACAGTGAATTTATAAAATTATAGCTCATTAACATTTTGTTCTTATGGACAGCAATTGTGACAGCATACAAAATAAACTGCCTCATTTTCCCAGTGCTCAGGCAGAGCACTGTTTCGTCGTTGTTACTCTTTTTCTGTTTACATCACCAGTTCCAATGCTGGCCTTTTTTTTTTTTTAGTATTTTTTATTATTTTGCAGTGTGCCTGCAGAGAGCAAACGTGCCCACTGTACACTGGCACTTACTGTAATATAAATAGACACACAAAATATATTGCTATTAATTTATATTATTAGTGTCTACAATTTCCAGGCAGGGCTGAGGGCTCTGATATTCCATATACAAACGTGGGCAGTCAGGACTCCTTGCCCCTAAGAGTTAGCAACCGCTTTTGAGAAAAACTGCAACAAAGAACGTCAACATGTAGAGAAATGAAAGGAAGTCAAGAGATAAAGAATTAAGCTATATGTTTGTGTGTGTGTTGTGTTTTTTTTTTGTTTGTTTGTTTGTTTTTTGGGTTTTTTTTTTTGCTTGTTTTTAAATTTCCAAGGTTGAAATAGTTGAAAAGGATCCCATTTTCAAAAAGGATATAAATTTGCTACCTTTAACAAACACAACATTGGAATCAGCAGTGCATGATCTCTTGCTAGCACCTTACAACATTTTCTAACTTTCTAACTCTCTAGCATCTCCCTCATCTTCTTTACAGGATACAAACTGAGTGGGCAGGGCAGTTTTCTACTTTCTTAAAGTTTTTCATACTGCTATCACTGGTCCTCGGTTTTATTTTTGAGTATGTTCAGACTATATCACTTAATAGACTATATCAAACACATCTGTAATATTTGTGAGCAACCAGAACCATACACCTACAGATAAATCTCTTGTTCTTTTTTCTCAGAAACATCTCAGCCCAGACGTTCTAGGGTTGTATTTGCCTTTTTCCACGGCTGCACCAAATCCACTTCTCTTATCTCCCCTGTAAACAACCATTGTTTTTTCAGAGACACATCACTGTCAAATGAGGAAGCTTCAGAAGATGGCGGATGTGCTTGTTTCTGTGACTGCATATTTTTATACTTTATTACGTTTCATCCTAGTCTACTACCTACAGCCAAAGTTCACTCGGTCCTCCCTGGGCTGCTTCTCTTCTGTCCTGGCACTGCTTTCAATCTGTCCTTTCAATCTGTCAGTACATGAATCGGTACCAGAATCCTCAACTCCTGTACAGGTAATCCTCAACTACATTGAACTCGTCAATAAAGTTATTAACTTATTAAAATAATTAAGCATGTTCTCAAGATTAATTCTGGGGTAGCTCCACCAGTGATACACTGCCTACCTGACAGAACTCCGCTCCGCAGGACACCCTAATAACTCAAAATGATGGTTAAACCATGTTGACAACTTATTTTGTGGATAATGCTGACAAGAGGGAACTGCAAAGACACGACAAGGTAACCACTTATTTTCTTTGAGGTGAAGACATATCCTTATGTATTATTCTACTGCATATCCTTATGTTTTATTCTACTGTATTTGATCTCACATGAAGTACAATAACAGCACAAAATAATACAGAGTGGCAGCAGAAGCAACACCCAAATTAAGACTTCACTGTGATAAACGAGAAATCCTTTCCTGCTGCGGCATTGAAAGCAAATACCTCTGTCAATATTTAGCAAAGGCCAATAAACAAAGCTGCATATAATTAGAGTACCAACATACTGTTACTGTGCCAGCAGGCACAGAAGGAAAACTTTTACGTGTATTTTGCTGGAAGACCGCACACACGATGCTGTTTTTGTGGAGCTCTGTCAGGACAGCAATTGAGT
Source organism: Nettapus auritus (assembly GCA_011076525.1). NCBI lineage: Eukaryota > Metazoa > Chordata > Aves > Anseriformes > Anatidae > Nettapus > Nettapus auritus. Next base: position 80,665,599 of record CM021767.1, on the reverse strand, counting down.
GGATGGGGAAAGTTGGACTAACCCTACTCCTAAACTTTCAGACAGCCTGAAGAGCTGTACCCTACCAAGGCACTCCACATCTGTCGTTTGTGATTAGACTGGACAGAGGCACTCTACCGAGCCCCGAGATCGCTAATTGGAAGTAGAAGCCACTGTCACCCAGGGAGGCAAAACATCCCAGCTGCAGTCAACAAGTTAGCAGCTTAATCTAACTCAAGACATGGTCTATGGAAAGCATCTCTTTCACCAAGTCATGCCTTTGCCTTCTTTTATTTGAAAAGATTGCTTTTAAAATTGTGGCCAATCACTTCAGCAATCACCTACAGTTGTTCGATCTTGCTGAAGGAGTCACAAACGAGGTCTAGCCTGGTTCTCAGACATGAGTTCATCCTCTGTGTCTGAAGAAAGGTGAAACAGCCACGCTGAAGATGTTTCAGCTCTTGAGAACATTGCAGTAAATTCTCTGAGTCACTGATCAGCTGCCTGCAGATCTCACAGTAAAGGTGGATAGATCTGTATCTGGAGGGTCTGCTGGTTTTGATGCGATCAGAGAAATGATTGAGGCAACCACCCATTGCAAGGCCTCTGCTATGCTTTATCATGTTTTAAGTTAAAAGCCTATTTGCTGAGGGAAAATTAGACAGTTGGGCAAATAATAGCCTGGGACCAAACTGCAGTCCCAGAATGTAGGTGGGAGGTTTAGCCATCTCAGCCACACCGCTCTCCAGTTTAATAAAATCATAGATAATGGCTACTGAGCTGCAGGTCAGCGTACAGAGCTCGATTCTTTACTAGTCCTTGACAGAAAGATTGCTCTAACTTTGGCAGAAAATTCCCCGCAAGCAAACTTAGAACTTTCACAATCTTGCCACTGGGCTCATAGCAGAGAAACAGAATATTAAGAACCCGTCACTATTTCCAAACTACCCTCTTCACCGTTAACTGCCCTCACATCCCATTAAATGGAACAATTCTATTCTGAACAAAGTAGTATTTATTATGTAACTTTTTAATAACTACTCTTAAAATACTAAAAATAAAAGAGCAGTAATTAATCTTTATTTAAATGGTAATTTAATGTGTTAAGAGCCCAAAATGAAACTAGTCATTAACGCAATAGTAAAGACTGCCAGAAGCTTCATTACTGATTAATAATGGAGAACACAGCGTACTGAACAGCTTCCCCTAATCCAAGAAGCAACTGAGAACTGAACTGCATAAACTTTCAATCCTAATAAATTGGTGAAGCGGTATCATTTGCTTTATAGAATTTATAATTAGTGGATATAGTGTAGCTAAGTTTTCATCCTAATCCACATTGACTAAATCTCTATTTTAAAAGCAATGGGCCATGTATGTCATAAAGATTTCTTGTTCTGTAAATAGGTTAAAAATCCCATAACGTACCCCCTTCCATCAGGTGACTATTATGTATGCTGGAACAATCACAGAATCACCTAGGTTGGAATAGACCTCCAAATCAAGTGAAATTAGTTACTTCTAAACACAACACTTGTATGACAACATTTTTGATCAACTTCACTGTTAGTAAAAGAACACTAACAATAATTCATAAAAATAGATTTAAGAAAGTTGGCCAGCTAATGTCAACTGATGTCATTTCATCCGCTTTCTTATCCAAGAAATATTTAATAAAAATGACCCTATAAGATCCAAAAGAGGTGCAAATTACTGAATTGTTCCAAAGTTCATAGAGCGAATACAGATGTATATGACAGTGATTACCAACACAGCTACCTAAGTGGAAAGAGATACAAAAAGCAAACATATTTATGTTTGAAACTGTCCTAGAGCACCTTTGAACAGATGCTAGATTTAAGCAGTAATTTAGAAACAAGAAATAAGAACTACCCTATATGAGATCAATTCCTTCAACAGAACCTTAAAGGGCAGTGCCTTGAAAACAAAATGGGAATTCATTGCCACAGCATATTTGACTTTCAAATCATTAATTCACTTAGTGCTCTCACCAGCTAACCGGAATAGCCATCATTTTTATGAGCTATTGAACTTACCGAAACCCACTGAGTATTACTCCAGAACAAGAGCAACCACAAACTTTATGCAGTAACTTAAAGATTTGCATCATTAATTCTGTTCAAAGTAGCAACATACAAAATCTTATGGTATCTATGAACAGGCACAGAATAATACATTATAGGAAAAGAAAAATTCCAGGCAGATCCGTCTAGCCAGAAAAACACTCTTTAACGTCTTCTAATCTAACTGCTACTAGATTCAGGATTCAAAAACTTCAGGAGTGAATGCTTCACATTCCTTTTGTATAATGAAGTACATAGATCAAACATCTATCAAGCACTACCACTAATATCTCTGAAAGCAAGCCAGGAGGAGGGAGATAGGTAATTTCAGTTAATCTTACCAGTTCATCTATGTCTCAGAAACATTATAAATATTTATATATATAAATATTAATGAATTACTGCATATGAGGAAGAAAGACATAGAATAATCATCTCTAGAAGAGGCATCAGTATTGCAAAACCACTTCACAGACTTGCCATCTATAGCCTTCATCATCAAAGACATTGGTACAATTATCTTCCTGTACAGTCCTGGAAAATCAAAACTTCTGTGCAATTGCAAACAAACACTTTGATAAGGAGCTTCTCTCGGCAATCTTTTAAATGTACATAAATTGAAACATGAATTTATGAGTACTAACATGGCAGGTTATATGTTTACTATGAATATTTCAAAGAGCTGGTAACATTCCTATTTGTCCTACTGAAAGCGCACTAAAAATGCATTGGAAGTCCTGTTGTAAAAATAATGGTTCACTTAGAGTAATAAATCTACACTGACAGAGGAGTGTAGTGGTTTGGGGCATTCCTTAATGCACACGTTTGGCAAGAAATGCCATATCTTAATAGAAGGCCTTAATACTTAGGATGTTTGCAAATCAACGTGACTCGGTAATTTATATAACAAGAGAGACCAATCCATCACACAGTGAGCAAAAGCACATCTAAATAAAAGGTTGCAAAGACTCTCCCTTATATATATATGTTCCAGGACAAAGTTTGGTTCACAAGTCTTTTAACTGATAGAACCATTAGCAACCACATATGAAAGACCTAAAAACTGCTGGAGGAAAAATCAAAGAAGCTTGTGTCTACAGTTCCAAGGGACCACTCCATACCTCCAGAGCACATGCATTTTGTTTAGCAGCACTATCTCTTAACATGAATTATTACTCCCACTTTTGATACTGAAGATCTCTGAGAAGTTGCAGCCTCATCACTCTACCCCAATTCTTCTGCTGTCAGGTAGCTGACGTTTTCTAGAATCTCCAAGCAATCAGATAGGAGTCTGAATTAAAGAACAGCATTGTGTTTGTTAACTGTGTATCACTTCCTGGTTGCAAACCACAGAAGAAATGATCCTGTGACAAATGAGCTTGCCACTTCAGGATTACCTTCAGCACCAGAAATGAAACAAAGCAGTGGTGTGCAAATACATGCCCATATATACACCTATAGCCCCCAAAATAAACATTACTCTTTAGAGAGTACATCCACGTGGAATTAGCTCGTTCAAACACGTCTCTATAATCTACACTAATTTAGCGGATAATAAGGTTTGTTTTCCCTAAGTGGTAACTGAAAGTTATTTCGAATATCCAGATTGCCTATTCTGTGGAAAACACAATATTTAGGATGAGACCACAGCAGCAACATAAATTACAAAGTCTAATATTAACGCACTCAAATTAAATGTATATCAGATATTTATCAAGCATTACACTATATATATATGATATGAAGAGCAAATATTAAAGAAAACATAACTGAGCCTCTATCTTGAAAACTGTGCCATTGCCTACCTTATAAAATGCAACAATAGAAACGCAGAAGGATAAAAAGAATTAAAATGGTGTTGATTGCAGATGTTGAATGCCTTGGACACAGGGAGCAATTACATAGATTGTTTTTGTAGCTTGGAAAATACAAGATTGGGGGTGATGTGAAAGAGAGGATTAAGTCATGCATAGAGAATAACCATTCTCTATGGTTAATGGCTAGCCATAGGGAATAACCATTCTAATGGCTAACCATTTCTCCTGACATAAGGCTTAGGTTGAACCCTAATTCAATTAACAGGTAACAAGTTTAAAAGAAATAAAATAACACTATAACTCAGGATGATAGTATGACTTTGAATATGGAAATTTCAGTGGAAAATCACTTAGGCACATTCAGGGAAGAAGGTCCAACAAAAGTTGCACGAGTATGAAGGTACAACTTCCAGCAGAGAAGCTCCTGGATGCAAAGGGCAGGAAACTGGATGCATACATTGCATATATGCATATATGGTTTTGCTCTTTCCCTACTCATGATATGACACGCAATCCTGCAGTTTGATCCTGTACAGGATCAGCTCTGGAGGTGCGAGCAGAAGGGCCTCTCCTTGGCTGCAAGTGAGGGTGATGAAACTGCTGCAAACTGGAAGTGGCTGAAGAGTGCAATAGTGAATTTACAAGTTCTTCCTAGCCATGCAGAACTGCCCCCCTCGTTTTGCTGCTTATTATTAGAAGTGGATGAGGTAGGTGAGGGTGGGAAGGGGGCCTAATTTGGAAGGAAGAACAGTATGAGAAGCTGGTTGTATCGTGCCAGTCGTTTTTCCATGGAAGGACAAAATATTTCCACTGCTGCCTGGGAGACCTGCCAGGGCTCTACCTCCTCTCCTCAGCCTAGCAATTACACTTGCACAGCACTCCGAAAGTGAAATGCTGTCACATCTTGGAGAACACCTACGATTAGTCATTCAAGGCAGGGTTAAGCTCCCTGATTAACTCTGGGAAGGGAAGCTGAGGGAAGTAACTCCTAAGAGATGACTGTGAGTGAGGCCAGTTCCTACCACACACTAAAAAAAGAGAGAAAAAAAAAAGGAATCAATCACTCACCTCACTTTCACTCCTTAGCTGCTTATGGATAAAGGATAATATTGTACCAGTGGTACCAGGACCACAATAACAGGATGGAGCCTAATGGCAGTCCTCACAAAAATGGCATCCATCTCAAAGGAGGACTGACCTTCACTGGGAGGACAACTGCCAGATTACCCACCGGAGTCAGAGTTTATAGAGGTGTAGTTTATTAAAACAGATTATCTTTTATTCCAGAGATGACAAGGCGATTACACTTAGCTTTGTGGACCAAGTGAGTTCAGACTCCCTCAGTATCTTTTTGTATTTCTTATGTATGTACCTTTTATTTACTTATACAAAGCATTTAAACAAGCATTATTATGAAAGGGTTGTCACAAAAACTATACTAGCTAATTCAGGAAGAAACTTCTTGCAATACAAGGTTTCGTGCCAGAAACATTTTGAATTGTTTGATTACCAAACTGAGTAATATACATGTAGGAACTGGAAAGATGAAAAGCAAGCATATGTTCTCTTGAGGCAATTTGAAAACAGTACCAAGGTTCAAGGTAGAAAAAGCAAGTATTTGCTAGATATGGTTGGGAATACTGTTCTTTGGAATTGTAATTAAGCATTGCAAGGGAACACATTTGAGTTTTAGAAATTAAATTTCCTTTTTTTGTTGTTGTTGTTGTTTGTTTTTTGTTTTTAAAAGCTTTTAAAATTGAGAAGATAAGAGTGTACACTCAATGAAGGGTGCAACGTTGCCAAGACTGCAGGATATATAGGAATTAGTGCTATCATTCGGGAGACGTGAGCATTTCAGCATTCTAAAATAGAGATCACATTTCCACATCCCACTGTAATGAGTGACACACTAATGCCTGTCTCTCTTTCCTAAGAAAAATCCCAGTGATGCTCATCAGAAGCAGACCATATATTCTTGTAAGACATTTTTGTTTGCAAGTGACTTGAAAACAACTGATTAGCAACTGGCAATTAGAAATTTGAAACTATTATAGTTCAACTGAAGGAAAAGAAACAGCAAGTCATACAAGACAAATGATCTTCCAGCAATTGTATGAGGCTTTCATAATAAATCCAATAATACTGGGAAAACAATCTGTGCTTTTTACTGCAATGCCTTCCCTGTCAAGGATCACTTGAAGAATTACAGAGTTCCAAAGTGGCTTTGTTTGAAATGTCACTGACAAGGTAACCTAAAAGAACATTTTACTTCTCATAATTAAACCAGAGTCAAGATTAATCAAAAGACAATAGGAAAAAACTAAACTTCTTTGACAAGTTAAGTATGCAGTATGCAGTTGTAACTAAAATAAAACCCAGAATATGGTAAACAACATTAAAACAGCACTAATTCTCATTATTCTTGCTGGAACTGTATTGATACACTTGAAGTTCTCTATATCAAGACTTAAAACATACAGAATTGAAATCAGTTAAACGGCCCCTTCCCCCCTACTTGTTAATCGTACCTTAATTTGTGCAAAAGGTCTGTCAAAGTTTCCAACATAAAGAAGACCAACATTCTGGGTGAGTAGCCTAAAAAAATGAAAAAAAAAAATCTTTTAAGATATCACGTTATATCCGTAAGATTTTTGCATCTCCAATAGTTGTTACTGAAGTTCATTATGATAGCAAGAGCTACTTTTGCAAATACAATTATGCAACTCTACTTGAACTAGTACAAGAAGGAAGGACGCATTAAAGATGGATATGCACTGGTAATTTGTGTTTACTGTGAAGAAGCTCTTCAACAAAATATTTTCACAGGCTCCTTTGTGATGAACATCACTTAACAAGACACAAGAACAGCAGGAATGTACCATTTCTATTTATTGGAGAACATAGAGACAAAGAGACAACAAGAGCACAGACTAATAATAAATACATTCAGAGCAGCAGGCCTAAGAGTTAAAAAAGATTAGGACAAATAAAAGCATGCACAGTAATACAAACACATCACTAGAATAGGAGAAATAACAGAGAATCTCTGCTATGTTGTCTAAGGGCTTCCTAAAGAAAAAGAGCACCGGATCTGGTTTGTTCTAGTTATTCTATTCTCTTCAACTCTATATAGAGTCCTTACGGCACTGCCAAGATTCAGAGGGATGGTGGGATAAGCTGACTCGAATGTTGGTGCTTCTTAGTAAGAGTTAGCTTGATTTCTGCAGATACTGAGCAAGTCGGTGTTACTAGTACACCAACTCCCAATACCAGAGGACCATCAGGAGGCCACTCCTAAGAACAGGAAGACAAGCCCATCACTGAGGGAAGCTGCCCAGCTGTAAGTGTATGAGATCACTGTGCTGTTCAACCAGAACAACTGCTATTTTCCCCTTGCTAAGCAAAGGCAAAAAGTGTCACTTAAATAAAATTTGTATTTTAGGCATGCATATCATGTATATATCTTTAATTCATAGTGAGCTACATGTGTTTTTTTTTTCTGTATACAATCTGGCTGTCATTTTCAACTGATTTCTCACCAATATCAACTCTATTTTTTAAAAAAAAAGAAAATATAAATTTAGATGACAGCAACTTGTTCTTTTGAACTTCAATCCACACAATGAACACATCTTAGCACGATTTTGATTCTTCCCAGTTCTGAAACTGATATACTTGACCTTAAAACTGTTCCACTAACAGTGGGAATTGGTGGAACTCAGCAAAATGGCAAAGTCGAAACATTCAAGTATATAAAACAGTTTGCAAGACGTGGTGTCAAGCTGTGTATCATCTTCAAAATCCTTTTGTAATTAGATACTGTGTACAAAAATATCCTGGGTATTGATGGAAATACCCAAAGGAAGGAAAGACTAGTAAGGATCAGAGCAAATCAGTCATACTATGGACAGGTAAGCGACTTTCTCACTTTGCCCATTAGTGCGCCTGGACTGGAAGACCTTTACTGTTTTGCAGTGGTTCTGCAGTATTGACATACAGAAGCCAGGATGAGCATGTCAAATTCATTTTCACTCACAATAAGTTAAATTCATTTAGAACACAGGTCTCTGGAGTTGAAAAAGCCAGTGTATTGATCAAATCTTCTCCTAGGAGTATAAAGGAAATTCAGAAAATATTTAAGGTTTTTCTAAATGAAAAGAATCATGTGAAGTAATTAGTGAAAAAGGTTAAAAAGAGAATCCATAAAAAGGATTTGGGGTATGTCACCATGTAAGAGGCAATTTAATGCAACAAAGTATTCTTAACAAGAACTGCACATAATTTTTGTAAGGCAAAGAAAAAAACAAGCCAACAAACAACGTCAGTTGCACTTCTAGTAAGAGACCAAAAAAAGAGAAGTGATATAGCGTGATTATTCTCACGTGGTTATTCTTTATGTTGTTTTCTTTACTGGAAAGAAATGAAGGATCATTATAAATTTGAGTCTTTATATGGCTTTATTTAAAGGTAATGAACAGCTAGGGAACCTTAAAATTGGTCTTTTCTGAATACAACATAGCTGTCCCTACTTAACTTGCTATCCCCTGTTGTATATCCAAAGCCAGCAAACACACTACAAAGATTGCCTTCCTTTTATGACTCATAATGACACAGAAGTACAAGCTTATTACTATTTATTCACTTTTTACTACCTCAGCTGAAATGCATTTCACTTAAAAATTTTGATTTGTATTCACAAGTCACAAGTCAAAATTCAATGCAGTGTTGGGAATTTTTTAGGGAAGTGAAAGTTACTCTAATGCTCTTAAACGAAAGGCCACATTCTTTAGTTTTCACAAGTCCTCTTGAGTTCTGCAGTTCGGAGTCATAACCACAAAGCCAGTCAGTTTTCCATACAATAAGCACTCATGGTTAAAATGAGCATCCCAAGATGAACATATTTTATAATGTCCTCAAATTATTCCCTCCAGCCCCAAAGAGCCTGAGCAACCAAAAAATTCCAAGTCTCGTGACTGGTATAAAAGCTTTTAGGGTCATTCTTACCAGCACAATTTTGGTATTTTTGAGACCGAGCTCACACAGCAGAGTGTGGAGACGATGCAGGCTGCAACGAGAGTTGCTGCTGAGGCTCTGGAAAGGCCAGGCTCCTGCAGGAGAGCTACCTCTGCCTCAGCTGCCTCTAGTGGCAGTATCAAAAAAACAACGCGCCATTGAGGAGAAGGGTGACACAAGGAGTATGTGCCAATCCCCACCTCACCCATCATACTTAAAATACCTTTAAGTAATCAAAATTAACTTTACACCATAAACATAATGAGAAGAGCGACGAAGCTGGTGAGGGGCCTGGAGAACAAGTCCTACGAGGAGCGGCTGAGGGAGCTGGGATTGTTCAGCCTGGAGAAAAGGAGGCTCAGGGGTGACCTTATCGCTCTCTACAGGTACCTCAAAGGAGGCTGTAGCGAGGTGGGGGTTGGTCTGTTCTCCCACGTGCCTGGTGACAGGACGAGGGGGAATGGGCTTAAGTTGCGCCAGGGGAATTTTAGGTTGGATCTTAGGAAGAACTTCTTTACCGAAAGGGTTGTTAGACATTGGAACGCGCTGCCCAGGGAAGTGGTGGAGTCACCATCCCTGGAGGTCTTTAAAAGACGTTTAGATGTAGAGCTTAGGGATATGGTTTAGTGGGGACTGTTAGTGTTAGGTCAGAGGTTGGACTCGATGATCTTGAGGTCTCTTCCAACCTAGAAATTCTGTGATTCTGTGATTCTGTGATTCTGTGATAATGCATGTAAATTGATATGGATATCTTCTCCTAATGCTCTCAACTCACTATCCTTCTAAGTTAATTGATAACATTTGCCTTTGAAGACTTCCCAACTGTGGTCAGGTTTGGTTATAAACACTTACATGTCTTCTTATGCCAATGCCTTCTCAAAACTAAAACTGTTTCTTAGCTAATTTCACATTTTCACAGGTCTGTTCTCCAAACCTCATCAGCAGTACCCAAGCCCAGCACCGCCAACAGCTGGACTTCACTGGCTGAAATCAGTACCAGCCTAGTAAACAGTGGTCATGGTTTCACAGTGCAGTTGTCAGATTTGAACTTCATATTCAAATAATGACCTTAAAATTACAAGAAATAATAATCAAAAAGCAAACGTCTGCAGGCACGTCAGTACATACTTGGACTTCTACTTTAAAATATGCAGCAAAATACAAAGTTGCCTAAACTAATCATATTAGTTCACTGATTGCAGTGTATTTTATTACAGTATATTCCATTCAGTACATTATCAAAACAGTGTTTTTTTTGTTTGTTTTTTTGTTTAAGTAGTAATAAAACAGATCAAGTACAAAACATCATTCCAAACAGCAGTGGTACTTTCAGATGTGCTGTCCATACAGAAAATTACAATCCCCGTTTTCCTATCCCATATAACAAAATCGAGCAACCATCTACCATGCCTATTAGGACTGTTTCATCATGTTTCATAAAAAACACCAGAAAAAAAAAAAAAAAAATATCAGGAAAGTTTTTGACTTTTTGGAAAAAAAAAAAAAAAAAAGTCAAGGTCACACAGGCCTTTCCAGTACCAAGAAAACACTGTCATATAGTCACCTCCAAATGACCTATTTTCTGCCTTCAAAATCCTAGATTTGGCCTCTTCTGTGACCCAAAGCACAGCTGTGTTTTGAAAACCCCAGCTGTAGGACCCAGGATTCGTGTGCCCATGAAGGATGCTGACTGTAGGAGTGGATGCGGTGGGGCACTGAGATACAGAAGAGGGGTGGCAACAGCGATGTGAGGGGGTAAATGCAAACATGTTTTAAAGAGGACTAAGGTCTGGGTGAAAGGAAACTGGGAATAAGGAGGAGTGAGACTGCAGGAAATCTGGAACAAAAGAGTGATGAGATACAACGGAGTGGAGATGCAGCCTGGACTGGAAAGTGTTAGGGCAGAGCTGTGGGGTGGAAAAGCTTGGTGGATTAGTGCTACAGGAGCAGCCAGGGCTGACTTACCACAGAGCTCACCCTCACAAGCACAGCTGACCATGGTCTGGGTGCTGGGACAGGACCAGTACCACTGTCTTCTTCCTACCTCCCTCTGCCTTTGGCCACGGGAGCCCTTGGGCCCTTGGCAATGGGCTTTATGAGGACAGCACATTTCAAAGAACCCCAATCACTTCTGCTTCTCTGCACACATCTATTCTGCTACCTCACCAGGAGCCGCCTGTTAAGATGAAGGTGGTTACTTCGAGATATTCTCAGCAAAGCTCAGGCACGGCTCGCTGCCATTCAAATGCTTCGGCCATTAAGTAGCACGAGGCGAAGGCAGAAAGCAGGCAAACAGCTCCTCCACGAACTGTTGGGTGATATGCCTCAAGGACCCTACCTGAGGTTGAGGAGAACCCCAGCGTCTGCCCCATCATACTTTAAGGGCTGCCTTGAAAGTCAGCTCCAGCAATCTACTGAAATCTCACCAGTTCATACCCAAACCAACCATGAGATGCCCTCTGGACTGTCTGGATCCTAGTGCTGCTGTACGGAGAGTGGGAGAAGGCTTCCAGAAAGGAGCATGCAGAGAAATACAGGAGCAGGGGTGGAGCCAGGAGCCGCTACCTCTCACAGGAGCAAGTTACTGCAGGTGAGCCGAACGCAGTAACTTGCTCCTGTGCGAGGCAGCAGCTCCTGCGCTTGCTCTGCTGCGAGACCCGTGGCGCATTGTGCGGGGACACACGGACAGTGCCGAGACTCGCAGCTCTAGCACAGAGGGCAGACAGGCCGGGGACACGGAGAGCACGGGGTGAAAAAACACAATGCGCACGGTAGAAGGGCTGAGAAGAGGTAAGGTAAACGGCATTAGGAAGGTGGAAATGCCACAGGAAAACAGTGAAAAATGAGCAGGCAGATGGGCCTGAGACATCTGTTTTTTCAAGATGAAAAGCTGCACGGAATAAGCAGCGGGAGGCATGCAGAACTGCCTACAGCAATGCTTCAGTTATTAACTGCCCGTCTGAAATAGAAAACGCAACTTCTTCCTTAATTTTCCTCAATAATGTTCATCAAAATCCAAGAACTTATGACAACCTATCAAATGGTATCTTGCAGGATCTGTATTAGGCAATCCTAAAATGTATCTCGACAGCCATCATGGTTGATGAATAGTTCAATACTTCACATCAGTCACTGGATTCTGTACTGCTTCTGTATTGCTGGTTTTATCCTTGACTGGTGTCTGCTTTTCCACTGTCTTGCAACCACCAAAAAGCCTGATTTTATGTGAGTGGTTTTGACGTGCCTTTTTTTTTTTGTTAGAGCTACAGTCTGGCAGCAAAGTTCTGCTAGATCTAACACCACTTCAGTGTTCCGTTATGTTGTACAACCAAACAAGCATTTGAGAGCATTCAGGACTGCAGAAACTTCTAAAACCCAGCTTGACAGTTCTGCATATCTGTTTGTCTTCTAATGATGGCAGAGCTGAAATTCACTGCCATCACTGAAGGACAAGGGGCAGCACCTACTACGTCTCATCCGTTCTGATACTGGGACGAATTCGCTTCAGCTCAGACAGGGCTCTTTCTGGTCGATGGGAACAGTGCACTAACCCCTGGAACACCCTTGGTGTCTGCATGGAAGGGATCTCACCCTCGTAGACACAATTAAACAGAAGTACCAATTCCATTGATTAACAGGATTAAGATACGTGCTCTAATCCCATTTTACAGACAGAAGCAGTTACACGTGGCTAAAATGGGACTGAGATCTAACAACTTCATCCTGCACATGCTGCTGAAAGCCATCTGCAGTCATCACAGAGTTTGCTGGTGAAAAGATTTCAGTCCTGAGAAGTTGTGTACCAAGCACAGCCTAGGTGTGAAGCAAAACTGAACAAAAAAAAATCAATCCTGGCGCTCAGCGGTGCTACTGACCCTTGTGCACAGCCATACCTCTATTGCTAAGAGTATCTCTGCATATGCATTAGTGAATGATTAAGGCTGGAATGGGGAAAAAAATGTTTAAGATAAAAATTGGACAGTCAGATAAAATTTTAGGACAATCAGTGTGACCGCTCTCTCATGCTAAACTCCCACACTTAAAGCAACTATAGAAAAGGGATTAATATTAGTTATTACCTGAACAATTTTACATTTCATTTTAAAATATACCTTCTCTCTGATAAGCACATACAAAGAATTTCATTGTTATGCTCTATGTATGCTTTTAACTATCTGTAAAAATCTCTCCCAACGCATTTTCACACTTTAGGCAGAAACGACTGTTGTAAGTTAAAAACACAAATGAACAACTGCCCTGAGAACAGAAGCGACCCTTTGTGAGTTCGGTAACTACATTTTCCAACACTATTTGAATGGCTTTGACACATACCTTTGAAGATAAAAGTAACTTTTATACGTAATTTTACAAATTTTGAATTCCATTATACAAACAAATTATTCCAGTGCTACGACTAGAGCACAAATAAAGCACCAGGGCACAGCAGAAAGGATGTCGTATCCACACAATCCTGCTAATGTCTTCTTAATAATACAATAAATATACTACACTTATCCAGCGCTCACTTCAACTGTGAGGGACAACAGCACACTGTGCTGCAGTATCTTAACCACAAAAGAAAAGCAGTTTCTTAGTCTCCTGAATCATAATTTGTATTCTACAACATCAACATTTCAATTATAGTTTGCTTCTTGTTCAGGTCAATCATTCCCTATTCCTTTTCAACTCTTACGATGTATTTCCTTGGAGTATCAAATTCAAGGAAAATGTAACAAAAACCAGAAAACCATAAAAAGGGAATTATAAAAATTGATACTATCAAGAATTAACTTTATTCAACTTGAAAAAACATTAATTATTTTATTAATTAGTTTCCAAGTCTGGCTTAACACTAACAGAGTGAAAATATGAAAATAGGTTTTATAAAATACATAAGTTTTTATAACAGGATCCAATAAAAATTTAAAAAAAAATCCTGCATAGATAAGCTTGTGAATTTAAACTGACAAGCATACATGCTTAGCGAACAATGTGCATTCAATTTTGCTGTAGTATAAAGTGCCATTCAGAGTACGGCTCTCGATATATGTATTGAGAGTTTACATTTATTCAGCAATTAATCTTGCGTGCAGAGTATCGAAAATATAAAGGCAGGGATTTCACATATAAGGAAGAGCTTTTCCCTGTATTCAACAGTGTATTTATCAAACCACTTTTTTAGGCGGTAGAAATACTATGACAATTTTGTTTACTCATCAGTCATGGAAGAAAAATAAAATGTTGATGGACAAATATATGCTATTCTAATGAAATCATCATGGTAAAGAGCAAGCAAAAAGATTGTAGATTTGATTTAGGACATTTTCCCTCAAATTAGGAGCATGTACTGAAAAAAAAATATGAGGTGACTACAAAGAGCCATTAAGCAGAGCTGGTTATATAGAAAAGATGAAAAAGAAATGTGTTTGAACTTGGAAAGTAAAAAGCTTGGGAATGGATACAAGTGTTAAAAAAAATAGATTGTACACAATTTTAAAATGTTAAAATCAGCTTTGCAATAAAATGCCCAAGGTAATTTAAGCAAAACCTTTTCATTTCATGAATTCTGAATCTGCAGAATATCCCAAGCCAAGTTAATGGTGACAGCAATTAGCATAACGTTGTATTCTAAGTAATATTCATGGAGAAGGAAATGTAGCGGACAGCACAAGCTACAGAACTGAATTCAACACCCTCAGCCTTCCTCACTATGGTATTCCAACACTGTAGGCTATTAGTTTTATTAATATCCATGCTGCTTTCTGAAACACAAGCAAATTGGGCAACAACATCAGTGTTACAGGCTAACTGCCCTTCATAGGAAAAGCTCCTATGCTTCCTACTTGAAAGGCTTCGCTGAATTACATCACTCCCTACAGTAAATCACTGTCTGTCATTAAGTATTGATAGCAGGAATCTAGCAAGTAACTGATCCTTGAAAGACATGCTGCCACTGAATAACCTCACCACGGCTATGTGCCAAACACAATAAAAATGACGTTTAAAGAGCTCCAAACTGCAAAACAAAAGGACCTCGTATTTGAGGCAATGGTCTGTAAGTGGTTTGGGATCTTGATCAAAAAGAATAAAACTGACCAGTATCAAGGTTTAGTTTGACTTAGGAGAGTTTAATCAACATTATTTTTGCTCAAGTTTTTGGCTTTTTTTTTTTTTAATTATTTTATTTTATTTTATTATTTTGTTTGAGGGGAAAGATTATACATGAATGCTTACGTAGAGATGAAGATTTTCAAAAAACATCCTTGTACTTAAAAATTAACCATACCACTAGATGTTTCCAAAAGGACTTTCTTTTGTTTGCTGCATTTATGCCTGGTGCTGATAATATTTTGAAGTTTGTCCAGGCTTTGCCTTGCAAGCAAATCACATAAAGAAGCATTTTGACTCCATTTACATATAAGTTATCCATAAAAAGTAGAAAGGACAAGTAAATAGAAACAAAAAGTACCCATTAAATAATCACGGCCATTCCTCCACCAATGGAATATTATTCCCTGTAGTATAATGAGCAATTTGGCCAGGCTGGTCATAAATTATCTGAAAAATTAGGCTGCCTGCCTTTTCCTTTGGGAGATTATTACATAGTCTGAGAGATTTCACTATTAGAATCTATTTCTGATAGTAAACCTCAATTTTTCTTTTCTGAATATCATCCCTCTCATCCCACTGAAATACAGGACAGCAGTTAGGAATTGTTTCCAACTTGCTGGAAGACTTCCTGACATGGGCTGCGCGACAGCTCTCCCCACATTTATCCACATCTTGCAAAACAGGAGCTGCCACGTACCCAGCAGTGGATTCACTGGAACTCTGTAAATCCACCTTCTAGGTTATCCCATAAGGTCCTTTCAGCTTGGTCATCTTTTAAAATAATAAAACCCACAAAACTTGCAGATTCAATACACAGAATTAAGTTAAAAATTGACACCATAACGATAAACTTTATAAAATAAGGCATCTTTATAAAACAAGGCATCTGACTTTAGACATTCCAAAGTCAAAATAAAGACAGTTTAATTGTTTCCACAGCTAGTTAAGAATAATGAACTCCTAATATCAAATAAGATGAAGAAAAAAATGAGATCGTGGTGACAAAATCTGAAGTATATCCAAGTACAAATTCTGTAAAAATTCAAGAGATTCACTTGATCTATGGAAATACAAGGAGCAACTAAGGAGGAGGGGCACTGCTGAAAGCTAGATGATTTGTTTGTTCCTACTGAAAAACAAAAATACCTAGTTAGAAACTTTTTTTTTTTTTTTTTTAGTTACCTAAAAGAAATGCCTGCAGAAATAGAGGTACTAAAAGAAAAGCCCTGGGGATAATTTCAGGGAGTAATTATTTGATAATCGACATGAAATAAACCACCACACCCAGACATAAGATTCTTAAATCCACATTTCTTAATAGGTAGGGTCTGAACCGCTAGTAACAAACAGACAAATAAATAGCAATCTTTAACAACTAAATAGGCTAATTTCTGCAGACTTCCTGGAGTCCTGCCCTTTAGTTCAGCATCGTTCAGCAGGCCCACCTTGGCCATGTGTGGCTGCACTACTTACGGGGTTGCGCATCCCCTGCACTCACACTGTGGCTGCATCTGCTTCTCTTTTGATCGTTTTAATGAAAGAGCACTTAAAAAGGAGTGGGGGGACAGGAGAGGCACCACACTGACATAATCGATTCAGACTGCCAAAAGGCTTCTGGTACTGTCTTTCACAGTAACACACTTAAAAAAAATAAAACTTGGCAGTAAGTACTTTTATGTGGAAAAGGCTACTTACTAATATGGATCAAACCTTGATTAAGGGACTGGAAAGGCAGAATAAACGGTCAGTCTTCATCTTGGCAAAGGCCAAGTAACTATTCAATTTCTGTAACAGACTGTTTAGTGTATTTATTAGTAACGTGAAAGAGTCATGGACAGAGAAAGTCTGCTGATGAAGCAAGTTACAGAGCAAAGGCAGGCAACTTTAGCTAGATTGCAAAGTTCATCACTTTGAGAGGAGGCTGATACCATATTTACAATCACCCATACAACCTTAACATTACTTTCCTCTGCAGTGAAAGATAGGTGCTCCTGCGTGTATGACTTAGGGAATTAAATTAGCATTAATTAAGGAATGTATTGTAATGTGTTTGAACCTGGCAACTAGAACAGTTATTTCCAAACACTCAAAGGCTCGATTGTGAAACCCAATGAACTTTCTTTTCTTGTAGGGTTTTGTCATTTCTTTGTCTTTGGTCTATTTTTAATTCATAAAATAAATAAAATAAAAACTGATGTCCTGCACAACTATTCTAAATCACTCGAGCAGAGCTGGAAATAGAAATTTTCAGCAACTTTAATACAAGGTGTTAGTGCTGAAAAGACCATGACAAAATATTGGCAGGAAAGCTGTGATGGGCTGGTCTCATCTGGCTGTCATCTCTCCCACTCTGCCCTTCATTTGTCAGTGCAGCTGCTCCAACAGATTACTGGTTCTCCCCGTGCCCTGCATGCCGCACCAGTGGTGGCACGACCTCGTGGCACTGGCAGACTTGGGCAGCTAACACTTCCAAGTACAACAACCAGACTTTTCTACACGTTGGCCAAAGTCTGAGAGAATCTGCAATAAGGAAAAGTCACTTCCATATCGCAGGGAGGTGACTCTATCATATATCAAGAAGTTGATGGATTATGGATGCAAAACTTTGTCAGAAAACAAATTGTAAGCCACTCTAACTCAGAACATAAGGTATCCTAAATAAGTTAGATGGCAGCAATATCTTTTTGATAATGCAGTGCAAAACAGCAATTGATCAGGTGATCTGTATATCATTTCTCAGAACAAAAGAGCAAGGAGTAATTGAATTATGCCAAATGAGGGAGAATTCAACCCGATAAATACTTAATCACAAGACACATCATTAGATGGGAGCTCATTGACGCTGCCTTGGTGTGCAAGAGTAGCAGGGACTGAACACGTAGATGTATAATAAAATCATCTAGAATGCTGACAGCTTCTCTTTGAGAAAAAAAAATCAGCGAAGAACAAAAATCATTTGTCTACATGGACCACGGACATGAGTATTATGAGAATTCCCACCTTCCTACTAAAGATGCTCCAGGGGAATGCATCAAAAATGTGCATTGCCAGGCCAGTCTAAGTGATTTCTTTTTCTTCCTGTTTCCCCACATCACTCTAATGATTTATTCAAAATACTTTATTAATCAATCATGCCCAACCACAGAAATGACTGAACTAAAATCTACAAACCATTTAGCTATAAGTTCAAGAGGGACTATGCAGACCACAATCCCAAAGTGAAGCACGAAAAGAACAAAGAATTCTTTGTTTAGAAGTGGGTGTGATACGCACACAGCCACCGTCTACCCAGGCGCAAGTGCCACTGGCAGTGTGCAGAAAATGCCGTATGTTATGAACATACCTACCACACAAAATAAAGTGGGAAGGCTGTCAGGATCTCTGCTGAATGCTTCCTTCTCATTTCTGAAACTTCATGGAAGGTGTAAGATTTAGCTCCTTTGTTCACTATAAAGACCCACCACATATTCATTATATGAGTTTATGAACTCTTCTTTTACAGAAATTCTTCAGGTAATAAGAATACTTCATTCAGCATTCCCAAGTAATTAAGAAACACAGCTGAAGTGTTTTCCTAGCTGTGACACAAGAAAGGACTATTACCTCTGTAGCAGCAGCTACCAGTACTGTAATACTGAGCACTGCACCTGTGACCTAGAAGGCATCTCCACAAAGCTGCCCTGTCCTGGTGTATTACCCTGCTCAAAAATCAGTACCCTTATCTCTGAGGCTGCTTTTTCTGCAAGGCAAACCACTGCTCTGCTGTCAGTGCTCTGCCTCACTTCCCAAGTGCCACATCTCCTCCTGTCCCCCATCTCTCCATTTCTTCCTAACGACTTTAACAGTCAGCAGCTCCCCTAACCCACTGCCCCTTGGTTTTGTTTTGCTTTTTTTTTAATCTCCCTCCAGTACATTTTGTGTACTTCTCCTTTCCCCATCTTTAGCACCTTTTATACCATGATTGCCAAATTTAGAGGCGAGGTGTACTTCCCATGGAATACACACAGCATTGGCTTCAGCTCCCCAGCTGAGACTGCTGGTCCAGCTTCTCCTTGGACCCCCAGTCTCCACAGAAATTTACATCAGAGGCAGCTCAGCTACTCACATGGCATGAGCTAGGCCCCCTTCTTCCCAGGCACCTGAGGTACCGTCATGCCTGAGTTCCCCACCCCAGCACCACAAGATGTCTGACACCCCCAGATCCACCTTCTGGCCTGTGCATGGGCCAAGGCAGAGGACCAGGACACAGCACCACCTTCTCCTTGCAGCCAAAGCGTGTCCGTAGGCGGATGCCTTGTGAGAAAAGGCCCTAACGGGCCATCTCCAAGGCCCTCTCTTCCCACCACACACATTGTCATTTTGTATTTCCAAATGAAGTGACAAACAACTGTAATTCAGTCAAAATCCCTATACAGCAGATAGAGACAAAGAGTCAAAAGCAAGCAAGAACATGTTTAAAGGTTACTGCAGCAAATTTATACTGAAGATGAACACAGAAAGAAGATATAATCAAAGCCAAGAAAGCATTTAACAGGCAGATACTTCTACAGATTTTTGGTCTAGTACAACCAGTTTGTAAGCATTTTGTATACTATCAGCATTCCCAGACACTTCCACTTCAAGGCCTTTTAAAAAAAATAAATTTTACTTAAAATGATTAACCTACGTGTGACATGCTCTCTAAAAAGTCAAAGAAGCTGAGGGCTGGGTGATGAGCAACTTGTAGAAATATATCTTTCTTATAAGCACTAAGAAAAAATGATTGAATTCTTCATAAAAATTGCTGTATTATTATTACAGAAAGAGAGCATCTTTTCATTTACTGTCCTGAATTATGAATTTTATTATGTAGGGCACAAGTGAAAGAGCAATTATGACTAAATGCTAACTGCACAGGACAAAAAATTAGTTACTTCCAGTCCCTGGCTGATAACTAGTGATTTAGCTGCTATCAGGATGATGACCCATCTCTTCTTTCATCTATATCTGAGATTTATGTAACATAAATTATTAAGGTATTAATTAACAAATGTACAGTAAAGGAGGGTGCTTTTTTTTTTTTTCTTCCTCCAAGACATCATTTTTACTGCAAGCAATTTTGCATGTCCTTTTGGACTATATTTTATCCCTGCCAGAAAAAAAGCCTGCTAGAAGACCAGTGCAACGTTCTTCAGTGTGCTTTGATTTTCCAAGTAGATGATACTCTAGGCAGGATTATAAGCTATTTGTATGGATAGAGAGCCTTTTTAGGTAATACAGTTAACTGCAAAGTACTGCAGAAAAAGAAATCCTTCATTATAAATGAACAATGACCTTAATTCAGGTCTGATTTAAGGTAAGACACAGTCTCTAGGAAGACTGATATAGCTGGAAAGAACACGGAATAGAGCATGCAAATTTCCAAGTCTGAAGAAAAGCTTTGATGTCTCAAAATTTGGTTATTTTTCAAACATATCAGCATAATAAAAGCTATTAACTCTTCCTATATACCCAGTCTTACCTACACCTTCAGACCATCAGCAAGAAAACATATAAATCAGTATAGCCAAATGTAATTTCAGTTATTTCATGGACATCCCATACATTTTATCCAGGACTTTAATCAATATGGAATAAGAACTGAGAATAAATAAATAAAAAATAATAACTTGTACTGTGAAACTAACCCTGAAGACTTGCATGCAAGTTTGGGTGAGAGGAGGAAAGGAGAATGACTAAAACTTTAACAGTAACACAAAACTGACTGTGTGCATATGGCAACAGTATCACAGGAAAAAAAAAAAAAAAAAAAAGATGTAAAAGGGGAAACTTGTAGAGCACCTATGCCCATAGCAGATTATCGAAACATGTTTTAACTCATCTCTGTTGTCAAGTTCTATAACAGGTACGACACCCAACAACAAAGTGTCTTGTATCTACTTTTACAACCTGGTTTCCCATGAGAAATGAAATTTAGGAGTTATTCCCTTTAACCTGTTACTACAAGTCTGGATCTGCCTGTTCCAGCACAAGTAACATACCGCCCCTTGGGTCAACTCACTTTGGAGGAATTCTACTTCTTTTGAATGCTAGGCTGTAACCTTAACACTCCTCTCACAGAGGCCAGTGGCAATGGCATTACTTTGTTATTACCTACAATTCTACATTTTTTGTCCAACATACTTAATTTCTCACTCAGAATATCACTTTGATTTTTCACGTCCAGCACTTGCACAGGAAGAGTCATCTGTGATTGACATAAAATGTGCAGAAAAAAATATCTCTAGGTTTACTTTATGAGCACACGCTTATTTTCTTGAACCAGCAAAAGAACGTATATCGGACAAGAATTAGTTTAAATGCTTTGAAATCAAGTTTTAATTGTTCTTTCAGAGAAATTATTTACCTATTTGAAAATTAAATAGGCCATTCTCTTCTTTGAAGCTACTTCCAACACCACCTTGTTATTATGGCCAGGAAAATTTATTACTGGACAGCAAACAGTCACTTCATTCAAACATAAATCACTCAGGGCAATGATAGAAGGCAATTACCGTATTTGAAATTTGAAAATGAAAAGGAAGGAAAAGAGAATTGTTATCCTCAGGACCAGAATGCTGGAAGAGGGCTGTTCAGACAAGCAAGGGAATTCCTGTTCATTAAGATGTTCTGAAGACACCCAGGCTAAAGATGTCTGAATGAGGAAAGAGGGTGCAACCTCATATTGGGGGGGTTTGAGTGAGTTGCAAAATTCTCTCTTGCCCAACCTTCTCAAGCTTGCATACATAGCACAAACAGATTTTCTGCAATTGTCCCGATACCCCAGCCAGGTCTGTAAATCCAAGCTAGTCTCAGTTTTCACTGCAGTTGAAACAATGGTTATTCTCCTCAATACAGCTTATCATTTCTCCATTTGCCAGTTTTAAAAATAACCCACTTTTGAATAAGTTTGTCAGTGATGTCTCCTTATATAAAAGGCTCATACGCTTATTCTACAGAACCTCAGAATTCATGTTGCTTTTGTTTTTGTTTTTTTATGTACAGAAAGCTCGTGGCTACCAGTAAAAAGGTTGGTATGAAACAGGAAATACAAGTATTTTAAATTAATAATTTAAAAATGAGGATGAAGAGAAAAGCTTTCTAGAATAAACAACCTGAAGGTGTCCCCAGTCCAATTCCTCCCCCAGCCCATCCTTTCTCACTAATACATTCCCTAACTCCTGTATCTTTGCAGGACTCCTTGGCAATTAAATTCAGGATGAAGATTTGTCAAACAAACATACAAAAAAACCCGCTAACTTCTCTTCCCATTTTAGAGCTTGAGAAAGCCACACAATGCAAAAGCAAACAAAATAAGTATGAAGTTGTTTCCACTCTCTCCCATTTTAAGTTTAAAACAAAACAACTCTGTGACCCTGGAGCTATTACAGCAGAAGAATTAACTTTAAGTGGTCATAACATTCTTGCCCTTTTGTCATACTCATCTCTGGTTTTCTAACCTAAGTCAAGGCTTTTTCTGCTTCTCATGCTACCCTGCCAGTGAGGAGGCTGGGGTTGCGCCAGGAGCTGGGAGGAGACACAACCATGACAGCTGGCCAAAAGGATATCTCACACCAGGTGGCACTATGCTGAACACTAATACTAGGAGGGTTGGCCGGGGGGGGCACTGCTCAGGGATGGGACGGGCATCAGTAGGCGTGTGGTGGTGTGCAACTGCATTGAGCATCACTTGTTTCAGATACATATATTATCATCCTTATTGTTTTCCATTCCTTTTCTGCCCATTAAATTGTCTTTAACTCAGCCCGTGACTTTTACCTTTTTTTTTCTCCCCCATCCTACTGGTGGGGGGGGAGTGAGTGAATGGCTGTGTGGTGCTGAACTGCCTGCTGGGTTAAACCATAGCACTAACACAAAAATCCTCTATGCATTCACTTTATGCCTTGCAAAAAAGTTCATACCATTTCAAATCTAGTGAAAGAAAGCAATAATTTAGGCAGAGCTATCACAGAAATGTATTTTCTGCATTAAACAAAAGTACGTAATTAGATTGTACTATTTACATACGTCATAAAAAACTGCAGCAAAAAAGGGAGTCTGCAAGGTTTACATCTATAGTATCTTTATGTTGTGGATTTTTCTGTATTAAATTTCGCTTAAAGGAATCATCAGTTTCATATCACAGCTTTCAGTGACAAAATAAAACATTTGAACCAAACACTATATAAAATCCTTTGGGAAAAGAACGATCCTCAGTTTACACAACGAAAAGCAACAGAGCAGACAATGTATAATTTCCATACCAGATCCTTAAAAGAAAAGCTTTTCTACAGTGGCTGGGGCTCATTCCTGTTCCTTAAGCTTGTCAAGTAAACTTCCTTGAGGTATTTCAGTAGGTTTTTAAGTAATCCATTCCATGTTTCTGAAGCCTGGCATAGCCTGTACCAAGTTATTTTTATTTAAATGATAGCATTTTACAAGAGTAAAGCGCTGGATGCTCATCTTGCCACAGACTGGACACAGGTATGCCTCTTGCCTATACAGGCTCTATCAAACCACAAAAATTCACCAGCCAAATAATATCAAAGAGCCTTAATTTTATCTCCAAAAAAGGCAAGATACTATATTCAGAAGACATTTGGAAAATTCCTCTGTAGCATATGTCTCTGAATATTACAAAGAGAAACAAGAGGTATAGGATACACGAAAAACATTTTAAGAATTTTGATGTAAAATAGATACTAATATAAAAACCAGAAATTATCAGTGTGTGAAAAAATTCATCATATCCTATTATGATAATGATTAAATAAGAAAATGCCCAATTTTAATCATTTAGCTTTAATGACATAATTCAAGTAACTGAAGCTTAACACTTCTGCTGTTTATGATCTATCTCAACTTGATGAAAGTATTTGCATGTCTTACCATTTTCTCTTCTAAAACCAAAAATGAATCTAATTTAAGCTGATACACAACTCATCTTCCAAAACATTTTTTTAAACACTCAAGTAATGGGTGTAGATTTTTTGAAGGGAGTGCTGTGCAGAACTTTAAGTACAAACATCTTGGGTAGTGAAGTTTGATCGTTTCTGCTTCTCTTCTTGAATGAGAGTGGAAAGAACAGTGAGATCTGAATCAGAACTGTGTACAGCTCATTGTCATAATAAATTAAGAAGCAATAAATATTATTATTCTATTAGTTGAGAAGGGTTAATTATGCCCATAATGAATTTTCCCTTCTGGAAGGGAGATTAGTTCAGAGCCTCCACCAGGGGACATCTAATTCACTTCTAAGTTTATCTGTTCTGCTCTGCTCCCCAGATCCACTGATCTCCTACATTTGAATATCTAATTTTTAGCAGAATTTTGCACTCCTTAATAAAAAGATTAAAAATCTGAGTATTTGAGATTTGATTCTTTAACATTCACCAAGTAAGTGGAGGCGACGATTTGATATGCAGACTTGAGGGGGAAAAACCCAATCAAGTTCACTATGCTGTTGCGCTCTCCTCATTCCAATTTTCTCTCCCCTATAATTAGAGGTATACACATTATATTTCATTTATAATCCATTGATAAGTATTTGCCCACAGTGCAATCCTTCAATATTTTGTGAAGAAAGACTATTTTTAAGTATGAAAATATCCAAAGATTATAGCTTTGAAAATATTTAGTAGTTATAAGGGGGGAAAATGCCATCTGCTGGGTACAGCTGAGGACTGAGATTTTTTTTTTTTTTTTTTTTAAATTTCCTTACTAATATACCATGCTTCCCTGAATGAGTTTTCTCTTCACTTTGGACTTCACTGTCCCCGACCTTAAAAACTGATACAAGTAACTTCAGTTCTTCTGGGAGAATGTATGAGCTGCCTTGTTAAAACTATGTACCACCTGAGACTTCTGACTGTCCTATCTCAGAGAGCAGGAGGTCTGTCAGCAATAGACATGACTAGCGTATGAATGAGGATGCTTTTAATCTTTACATTAGACATCAGAAATGTCTTTACAGTCCCCAGTACTTCACATGCTTTAGCATCTCCACATTATCTAAATTTTATGGTTAAATGATTAAATTGATCTAGCTTATAGAAAGCAAAGCAGCATACCACCATCTTTTTCACTGTGAAGTCACACACAACTTTTTTACCACTGAAAAGCCAGTGATGGAACATTGGTTGCCAGAATACAGGTGCAGAACAGGCTGGTTGTCTGGCCTAAAAAAATGAAACCATGGCCTTTTTCACCATACTGAGTAAGAAGGAAAAATAACCAAAATAAGTCAAGAATGTCCAGTATAGAATTATATGAGAAGAGCTAGGAACTGAAAAGAGCAAAGTCCATTAATAAAAGTGATATATATTTTTTTTAATTAGCAAAAAATATGAGGAAAGGAGAACAGTTTCCTCCTCATAGTTACATATGGGAAAGAGACTTTTGTTTTGATTCATAACAGCCAAGGGAATTCTCTTACTTTTTTGTTTGTGTTTTTATTTTACAACACAAAGAAGCAGCTGTCACCTGTTTGTGTACTCACACATAACACACACAGAGGCACATATATTTATAAATAAAAAAACATGATTCATTTCATGTGAAGCTGAAGCAACTTATAACACTGGAAATTTGGGCTTCAAAATTAAAATGAAGGCTTATTTCTCACATATACAACGATGCAAAAAATGAAATAGGTCCTGTGAGGGAACGCATCTTCCATGCGTTTAAGATAAAAGCATTTATGTTGATTTCAAAATAGAATTCAGTACAAAGCCATGCTTGTACTTCACAATTGCTGTCAAAAGACCGCTTGGTAAAAAGCAAACAAGCATAAAAAGTATGAAAACAAGGAATTTTGGCCTTCGTAAGATCCTCTAGTAGGATGACATGCTTTTCATTGTTGTCAGATGGAACCAACTCTCTACTGAGAAGCTCTGACTTCTTGCAAAGCACCAGGCATCCCCTGTCAAAGTGCACAACGCACACAGGCTCCACACCCAGCAGTTACTGTTCTTTTCCATACTGCTTAGATAAATAACAAGACGGGTTCTTCATTACCACTGAATCATCAGGCCTTGATCATGCAAATGGATCTCCCACAGACAGATATGTGTACCTATAGTCCTACTGACTTTAATGCATTTCTACGACAGGATAAGCGTCTTCTCCCACAAAAAAACCTACAAGCTGGGCGTTTGCCAAAAAGATGGCATGTGTGAATTACCAAACCTATGGTGGATCCTAAGTCATTACAGTAACAGATATACAAAATACCATTTATTTCCTCAGAATGCAAGCGTCCCTTAAAATGCTAATTTTAACAAACTCATAATAGACTGATTATTTTTTTTGTAATCAATCATCCCAACTTGAATCCCTATAAAATGAGAGGCACTGTACAATTATGCTAAAAAATAATTATGTAGGTTTCTTTTCCAGCGTCTCTGAGGTTTTAAGATAAGCGGATGTACTGAGAGTTTTTCTTGGCTATCAAGCAGAGAAGGTGAAAATGCTGATAATCTGCCACTGTTCTAGAACAGCACTGTTGCATGCACACCATATTGATAACGCCAGCATGGCAGAAATGCAAACAACCTGTATCAGGGTCATTTATTTTGTTGACGTGTTTTGCTGACTCCAAAGTACTTGTGAATGCAGTCAGACACAAAATCCTGGGCTTCTATTTTCTAAACCAATTTCAAAATGTTTTTGATGGTATCAAAGCAAACTGAATTGTACTCTTGGAGTTATGACTGTCATATATTATCTTTAATATATTCATTATTTAGTACTTGTATTGGGTCTCTTATGATTTGTGAGTTTGGTATTATCAGAAAATTAAATAATAAAATGTTTGGAGTAAGACTGATGAAGAGTACAAAAACACATGCAATATCTTTTGCTGTCTGGTCTGTTTGTCCAATGATAACCTTTTTTTTTCTCTTAGTTTGCTTTATTCTTCTTTGAAATACACCACAGTATGCAAGGAAGTCATCTGAGCTAAGTTTTTTCCTTAAATATATGTTCCTTTAGCTTTGCATACCATGGAAAAAACACTTAAGATTTCTTACAGTAGAGAGAGATCTGTAATAATTCTATGCTAATACTCTTTTCCATGAGTGTTTCTAAATTTACCAATTTGTAAACTCAAGAAAACAGATAATAAAAATTTCTAATTAAGCAAAGCAAACAAAAACAAATGAATGTTAACACTTTAGGTAATTCATTAAGGGAAAAATATTCTGATATAAGTTATCATTTATGGCACACACAAAATGTAACAAGAACTCCTTGTCTGTAGAAGATCACATAGTTACTACATGCAAAAATGTGATTCAGAGGAGCTCATACCAGCTTATAAAATCCAGAATAAAAAACCACTTTGAACAGTATGTTCAAAAAACTAACTCCTATAACTAAAAAAAGTAAATTTATATTGGTGCAAAAGAAAAATATGTTCACAAATGAACTTCAGTAGGTCTGACAGAACTATAGCTATTGCTCAAACTCTAGCAAAAGGAAGATGAACATTTCCCCCATCTAAATTAGACAGTCTTTACATTATGCATCTAGCAAAACCCTTACAGCGTGTAAATAAGAACAATGTCAAATTCCTCATTATTCAAAACATGTTATTTTACTATGCAACTTAAGTATCTTCTCTAAAAGGCCAATCCCACAAATAGTAAATTAAATGCAGGTACCGTAAGCCTTCTGAAAAATCTCTATACTACAGTAAAGAAAGCATGAAGAAAGAAAAACATCATTTTAAAGCATTTGGTAGTTCAATGTGTTACAGTTCACTACTGTTTGCAAAACGTTTAACTTATCATGCAGAGACAATCACAGAATAATTCTGATTGAAAAGGCCCACTGCAGCTCATTTGCCTCTTGCTCAAGACCGGGTCCACTTCCAGGTTGTAGCAGGCTGTTCACAACCATAACCAGTCAATTTCTGAGTATCTCCAAAGATGGAGCCTCCACAACTTGCCAACCTACTGCAGCATTTGACCTTTCTCACATAATTTCTCCTCCTGTCCTTCTAATTTATCTTATTTTTCATTCTTTCAACATATATCTCAGTGCAGCCTGGCTCCATCTTATCTATAACCTGCTGTTGGGTAGTAGAAAACAGCAATGAAGAATTACCTGTCTTCCTCTTCTCCAGACTGAACAAACCCAGTTCTCTCAGGCTCTCTTTGTATGCTGTGTTCTCCAACGCCCTCACTGTCTTGGTGGCCCTCTGCTCTAGCACATCAGTGTTTTTGTCAGAGTGTGGGGCCCAGAACTCATCATAATACTCCAGATGCTGTCTCACAAACGCCGAGTAGAGGCAAAGAATCTCTTCCTTCCGTGTGCGGTCCAGTTATCAGCTGTCCATCTTTGCCACAAGGGCAAATTGCTGACTGATTTAAAAACTTTGACCTCCAGGCCCCTGAGTTTGTTTTCTACAACAGCCTCTCTCCAGCAAGGCAATCTCCAGCCTGACTGTTCCAATCAGCTGCTCCAAGTGAAATGCGCTGCATTTACCTATTTGAATTTCATGAGTCTTCCGGAAATTCAGCTCATTTCTCCAGCCTCCTGAGGTCCTTCTGTATAGCAGCCCTGTCCTCTGCCATGTCAGCCACTCCCCCACAGTTCAGTGTCATCCATCAGCACTCTGACAGTGCACTTTATCTCAACAGCCAGGTTGCTAATGAAGCTTTTAATATACTCAGCCTCACTATTGTCTACTGAGGAACACTATTCAGAGCTGGCCTCCTGCTGGACTTCACTGACCGTTGCTCTTTGAGATTGACAGACCAGACATTTTTCCTCCTTGTAGTACACTTAATCCAAACCATGCCTCACTAACTGAGCTACAAGGATACTGTGGAAGACTGCTGAAGGCCTTGCTAAGTTAAGCCAAACAGATTTCACTGTTTTTGCCTTGTTGGCAGAGCTAGTATGTTAGTTAGTCACGCAGGGTATGCTCTTGGGAAAACCATGCTGGCTGTTCCCAGTCATTGACTTGTCCTTTTTGTACATGGACATGACTTTCAGAAGAACTTGCTTCACAGCAGCAATTAAAAAAGACAAAACGCAGCGCATCTGCTTGTTGGTTCCATGGATGTACATATATATATATGCTCACTTTGATTAAATAGTCCCTAAAATGAACTTCCTCACCTTTGTGTTGTAATTCATTTCCCTGGGTACTGCCATGAGGTTCAGGAACTACACAGGCCTGCCAGCACACCTTACCAGTCAAGAACAAAGCAAAGATGACACCAAATACCTCAGCTCTTTTATCTTTTGCCACTATGTCTCCCACTGCATCAGCAGCACACTATTTTCCTCAGTTGTCTCTTCAAAACATAGGTACCTACAGTAGTCCTTCACTTACCTTCAAATCCAGCTGAGTTTTAGCATTTGTAATTCCTACGCTCTATATCCAACACAATTTTTATGTCCTCCATAGATGCCTGTTATTGTTTACTTCTTCCATAAATTTGCATAGGTATTTTTGGGGTGAATTTTGAAGAGGCTGTCCTTGAAAATCAGTCACTTCTCCTGGGCCACTCTGTGTTTTAGTGGAACCTGCTATGGGATACTACCTATATGCTCCCCGAAAAAGCCAAAGCCAGCTACCCCGAAGACTGAGATTATTTCTCTACTGCCTGCTTTTTTACCATCTCTTAGAGCTGTTCAGCTAGGGATGGCATCAGGCCTCCATTTCCTAACCAGTTCTTTCCCATTCACAAGTAGCAAGAAGTCTAAGTTACATGGCTGAATACAAAATTTTGAATAACATTCAAACCCAAATGTAAAATAAGAGAGTACTGAGGATATGTGAGATAAGCAAATTTTAGATGCATATGGTATTTGGGAGCTTTTCTTGATCTCGTTTACAGATAGAAACAGATCTTAAATGGAACGGATAATTGTTATGATAGCTGATGCAAGCAACTGGAAAGACTACTTTAAGAAAGCAGCAAGTTCAAGAAAAAGGAACAGGGTATATAAAACACACAAAGCTACATTTACATTCCATTTAGCAAGCGTATAGATAATTTTAGGATGATATGAGGCAAAGCTTTTAAAAATCTGGAGAAATGAGTAGCTAAAGTAGAATAATTATCTGACAGATGGAGATTGCCCCAAGGCTGCCACTTCAACATATAAAAAGATGAGGCTGAGTTCATTTTTGAAACCCAACATTTGAAATTCCAAGAGCATCTTGCATATTAGTTGTGGAAGGTACAACATTATGTTCAGTATGCCAGCGTATAAATACAGGTTAGATTCAAAGGCTTTGAAAATTGGTTTTAAAAACAGAAGCCTTACAGAAAGGTTTCAAACACCCTCACAGCAGCATAGCATAAATACTCAAGAGTATAGTAAACCTGAAGTACCTAGGTAAAGTCTAGATGCTCTTGTGGTTTCCATCGCAACGCCAAAGGTGACAAGAGCAAGTGCATATTTCTACCACAGTAGTATTTGTGCTTCCCCTTCCCATACTGCCACCTTTCTTTCTACACATAGCATTCTCTCTCAGATTGCATAGCCCTACCCCTGAATTTGTTCAGGCCTACTAAGACCTGTTGTGGTAACAGCTGACTGCCTGAAGATAACAGCTAAACAAATTACTCATTTAATTTCATTTGCAACTCTCACATTCCAGAAAAAGCAGGCAACTTCGAAGCACGCACTTGCTTTACCAATAGTACAGCCATAAATGCAGTTAATATATTCAAACCTGCACTCCTCCTGCTGTCATCCCAGCACTGTGCATCTTTGCATCTATTGGCAACATCTTGTCCTTATTTGTTCGTAATTGCTGTGGGACATCATCTGCATCCTGCTTCATAACTCCACTGTACTTAACGTAAATACAACCTTAATCTAGACTGTGATCTCTGGAGGCTAGAGGAATATGGAATTATTCTTTTATTATTATTATTATTATTATTATTATTATTATTATTATCATCATCATCATCACCGGGGTACTATTTGTAAAGCTCCCATTTTTTGATGGATGACAGTTGTAAGAACAAGTTTGTGTTATTTGATAACCGGCATTCTGCAAACAGGTAAGATTGAAAAGAGCTCACAGCCCAAAATAACAATTTATGGATCAAATAAAAAAGAGGGAATGGAAAGAAGAGGAAACACAAAACACAGACCAAACAAACTATCATATATCAGTTCTGCACTTCTTAGCTTATTCAGTTAACTTTCATGATTTTTCAGCCAGCTAGCAATTTGTTTCAAAGCAGAACGGTGAGGAAGACTAGCTTTTAAGATGAATAAGCCACCTTGTGACAGACAACATATATGACAGCAGATCAAGAACACCACCGTTAGTTTGAACCAGTTGTAGCTTTTTTTTTTTTTCCTTCAGATGCTCATTCTAATTTACAGAACAAAAAGGACAGCCTAACATCTAACACAAAAGCAAAAACATCCACTAGCCTGTAGTCTCATGATATCTGTATCTGGTTGTTGAGCTGTAATTGCCAGTGTACCCAAGATTTGAAGCCCCTGTTGTCTTCAAATATATTGTACTTCACCTTCCATTATTTATTACTCAACTACGAACAAGTTAAACAGAACTTGAAACTTACTTGATTCTCCCCCAGGTAAATAATATAGTTACTAACAAAGAATAAATGTTTCCTTCAGATTTTTCTAATATATACAGAATACATATATGTATACACATATATATATATATATATGAAATAAGCCTTTATCGTTATTTCTTCAGTATTTCAAAGATGAATAAAATTCCTGACTCCTTCCCATACCTCAAGGTTCTCTATAAAACTTTCATTATTCTGTGATATTAAATGGTATTGAATGATTGATCATCTTATTGTTTGACCCAGTAAGATACTCATTCAAAGCCAATAAAGACCAAACCTTGCTTTTCATTTGATTTTAGCATGTCTGATTCAGATAAAATTTGGAGGAACTGCACAGGCTAATTAAAAATCTGGAAAGCAAGCATGGACATTTAAAAAATTCTGTCCTTGCAAGCTACCATAAATCTGGCACTGAGTAGACATTTTCAGTTGATATTTGTGACATTTAAATACAGCTCTGAGTTGGTTTGGGGTTTTTATCATTTTTTTTAAAGAAATATTCTTGGAGTCAGACATTTTGGGGAAAAAATCGCCACCATTTAAAAACAATCTTCTCTGTAAAGCAACTGAGAAATTGCACACAGCAATTAAGCATCCTCTATATTCTCTTCTGACAAGGTCATTTAACTCGTAGGCCATTTGGAAACAGTTTGTGTGCTGTAATTTTGTTTTCCATGAGTATCATCATAATTTACTAAAAAAGGCAAGGTACTGTTGTTATATGATCAAAGGGCTTTGCTTCAACTTTGCTGATGAGAGACAATTATCTTAGTAAACCTGAAGTGATACAGAATCACTGGCAAGCGGATCTACTTTAAAGCACACAAAATGTGAGGGCTTTTCAGTTCAACTACTGTGTTTCACCACAAATACACACCACATTACTCTCTCATTTAGCTAATTTAATAGGTAGTTGGTTACTGTGGTTGGTTTTATTGTTTTGTTGTTTGTTTGTTTTACATAAAGTAACTATTTTGATGTGATCACAAGAGATTGAGAGACCATAGGCTGGACTTCTTGTACAGAGAAAAGAAGAGTTAATGTAAACCATCATTCTGATGCTCAGGCAGGCTGGTCTATGAGAATACACGGGACAATTACCATAGCTCAGATGATAAGCTGTAACTCACTAAGGTACAACAGCACAATTTCTTTCAAATATGTGCACGGAACAGAAGTGTCAGCATTAGGTCACCAAGGTTACAGAGACCCTGCTTTTCCTTGGGATGCAATAGTATTTTTTCTTTATTTGTATTCTTTGTTATGCAATCTTAATAGTGCAGCTTATTCTAAAAGTACTTCATAGATCATAAGCCCGATCCTCCTTTTTAATTCAATAGCAAAAATCTCTCCTATCAATTGTGAAATAACTGAACCCTAGACAAAAGCAAATTGGTCATTCATCTGTAACTGAACTACATCTGGGGTGAAGCACAGCAGCTATTTTGCGGTTAACATTACTATTACAGACTGATCTATGGATGGAAATGCACAACTGGAAACACAGGGGAATTTTAAGTAGATGGAAAAATAATCATACTGACTAAAATCAGGCAAATTCCCCAGAGAACTCCCTCATTCATAGGAAAAATGCACACAACTGTTTACAATTGATCAGGATCTCAATTACATGTGCCACACAAAAAACAGGTCTAACAGCTGGCAGTGCTCTTGTCTCATACTACTGAATAAATAACGCTCCTATATGCTTTTTCAGTATTTAAGTGTAGAGGGGGCTATAAATACAAGGGCAGCGTGGTTGGAGTTTCGTGGTACAGGTTCAACCTGAATCGTGGCTGTCAACTGTGGTAAGACCACACACAACAGTAGCACAGATTTGGATGTCTGCATTTCCAGGTTTAAAGATGAGGCTGTAAATCAGAAGAGGGGACTTGGAAATTACAGACAATCCCCATTCTCACTGTTTCAAGCTGCTGTCAAGTATATGAGATCGATACTTTGATTTCAGCTCCCCATTTGTCAGTAAAAGATCAATACAAAGTCATAGATTCCTTTCCCATAAATATTACCGCTTCACTGTATCAAAATAACACCATTTTTTATAATAGTACTTTAAACACATTTGTGATACTCTGCTGTCGAATGAATGCCAAATTTCTTTTTAGATTACTGAAGAAAAAGAAAACTTTTTTCTACCTAAAGCACTGAAACCAAGTATCAAATGCTTGCTTTTAATCGCAGTGGGGCTGGGGAGAGGCAGGAAGCCTAATGCTGTCATGTCAGAATTGCCAGTAGCAAGACATTGAGTTCATCAAAACAACTTTCAGTTCTGTCAGAAATCAACCTAACGGGCTTTCTTCACAGCCAGTTTATTACGGCAGCGCTCAGAACTCTGGAACTGCATTTTTCAAGTCTAAAACCAAATCTGCTTTTTTTAAAACCCTCATCAACAGCTTCAAAATCAGTATACTTTGGATGTTTCCTCAAATAAATTCGTATTTTACCAAGGAATTAATCAAACAACCATATTAACAAGTGATGTGTTTAAACCCATAGTACTTTACTCACTGTTTTTGTTTACCTGGGTAGAACCTACTGTTTCATAGGTCATTACTTAACATAAATGCTTCCCTTCCAATTATGGTAAATTATTTTCCACATAGTACTTCATTAACTTCTTTTTGTTGGATGAATGCTCCTGTGCTTACGCTACAAACAGCAGTCAACTGTGATATGAGCTGAAGTACAACTCATTTCAAAGAATTGTACTTTCTCTAATGTCAGATTTCTAGGATTATTTTTTCCTTATGCACGTGACAAGAACAGAAACATATTTAAGTATTACAGTATTTAGAGACCAATCCAGCTAATCATTTCCTCAATATCAGCAATGCATGCATTTTCACATAGCTGGAGTATGGTAGAAATTTTCTAAATGTTAGAAAGTGTTTCAAATTCTACAAGGGAACACTCATTTTTAAAAACTTGCTGCTAACAGCCCATCTTTTTAGAAAGTTTTGCTGGCTAATATTTTATAACATTTTCATTTTCTGATCAAATAATTGTCATCTATTATATTAAATGTAACAGTAGCACTGACATTTTTCTATTTGAAATCAGTGTCGAGTAATCAGAGAGTACTTTTTTAAGGTGAAATGAAAAATAGGTTTATTTTGCTTCTGAATAATAGACTACTACTGTAAATTTTTTAAGCTTCAGCAGAAGTCATAAGAATCCCATAATAAAAATAGCATTCCTGTCAAATACCTGGTCTTTTTTTTTTTTTATTAGATTTTTTTTTCCTATTACTCTTCTGTGACTTAAATAAAAGTCAAATGTGAAATAGAAATTTATAATGAGTTGATTTCTCTGAAGTCAAATTTAAAATATTCCTGTATGTTCTCTAAAATACAGCTCTGTTGCTTCTAAGGACTTAATATTCCACTTTCAAACACAAAAATCAGAACAGATGCTTCTGACCTTATGAAGTGCTCAGAAGTTAGTTGCCAAATATATTTTGTTGTATAAACTCCACATTTTTAAGATACTATATATTCACCAAATATGGGTGGCAGTATGACATGCTAGAGTGTCTAAAAGTTAGATGGGTCCATTATTAACACTCTGAAATAAGTAAGCAATACATCAAATGAACTGTTTAATCGTATTGAAGTACCTGTGGCACCAAGAAAAAGAAAAGCTAAATATCAGTATTTCAAGCTGTCAGTTGTAATGAGTCCCAGATGTTGAAACATTAAGCAACTTAAAAATCAGCTAACTCAATTCTAAACAAAATCATTTGCAACACAAGCTTTAGTCTGTGACTCAGTCTTCCCCCCTGCCCTCCCTGGCATGAAAATTGCCCCTCTTTAATATGTGCAGTGCCTGAATTAGCAAATAGTATGTAGAATTGATGTAATGTAATGATTTATATGTCTTCTGCTGTCAAAACTTACAATTTCTGAAAAGACTTTAATGGTTTTAGAGATAATGCCAAAGAAAACCTATGAAGTAAAAATTCATTTTTTATTTTTATTTTTTTTCTTTAATATAGTGTCATTTTTCATTATGCAGAATCCTAAAATGGAAGAAAGCTTATCTTGGTATTACTTTGCATAAAAGCAATGGATAGTAGTTATTTTATGTAAGAATTTAAGCTAATATAGCCTGTCTACCTTCAAAAAACATAAAGGGTAATCATGCCAAATCCAAACAGGGCTGGTTTTTCAGCAATTTTAGGAAACGATTTAAGAATGAGTAGATTTACATTATAAGCATCTGCCATTGTTTTCAGTACAGCACTGATTGCAACAGTTGCTAAGATTTTCAACGAACAGATTCTTCTGAATATAGAGAGGCTTAGCCCCAGAATACGTCGAGAAATATCAGAGGAGAGATTAACTGCGAAGGGACGTTCACTTGAGCATTATACGTTTAAAAAGGGAAGAGATTACATACCCTTCTCCACCAATTCTTGTTATCTTTAGACGAAAATCAACAGAGTTCAGGCTGGGTGGTTTCCATTTCAAAATATCATCACATCGACCAGGCTTGTATTTCTGAAGCAAATTAAAAAGCAGTTTAATTATGCTTATTGGTTTTCACTGGTTTTAAAAGTAACAATTCAGCGTTTCAGACTGTATTAGATGTCTCTAATGAATTACAATACTTCGTGACTGAAACAATGAATTTCATTACCACAG
The DNA here is from genome assembly GCA_011076525.1 of Nettapus auritus. Taxonomy (NCBI): domain Eukaryota; kingdom Metazoa; phylum Chordata; class Aves; order Anseriformes; family Anatidae; genus Nettapus; species Nettapus auritus. Next base: position 80,629,324 of record CM021767.1, on the reverse strand, counting down.
AGGTAGTTGTGCTTCACTACTTTATTTGCTGCCTCCTTTTAAAACTGCTTAGCACTGTAGCCGAGGCATTATATATAATGCGAAACAGAGAATGGAAATAAAAATTAGCATACTTCATTATCTCTGGCTAATGGAAAATTTCAAAAAAGAAAATAAGACAGCACAGTTTTAATAAATGGAAACTGTGAAAGGACACACACAGAAGACGCAGTTAAGATAACCTCAACGTTTTTGAGCTATTTTATGAGCGATGTTTTTGTTATTCACACTGTTGGCTGACACAACGTGAAAAAGCCAACAGTCACCATACTGCCAGCTCTCAGAAAGGCCCATCACAAACATGTTCTTTCGTATCAAAGGAATGTAAGTTATATAAAGATTAGAGAACACCATGACACACTGAAACATAAATAAGGGAGCATCTGTTGCTTAAGAGAAAGGGTACACGCTTGTCTGAACCAAAAGTTGCCATACTTATCAGAAAAGAGCAATTTTCTCTTGAATTAGGTTTGTCTCAGTCTCTTATCATCTACTTCAGTGTAAGAACGATGCCATTTTGTACATCCTCAGCTAACAGTGATAGCTGAGCCAGCTAAACTTTTCCTTCCTGGAATATCTTTCATGGCAATGGAGAAAAGTAGAATAAGCATGAACAGGGCAAAAGCAAAAATCAGCTCCTAACATTCTCAGCCACATTTCTGCTCTGCACAACAACAGTAACCTACTAAAAGCTCTTTTTGGAATCTGAACATGGCTGGCTAGACTGCATCTTCTCATTTTTTGATCACTGCTCCAGACTGTTTGAGACTGATGGCTTCAGGCTCTTTGTTGTTGTTCCCATTCAGGCCATTATAAACATGTTCCAAATGCCAGTACTGGAGTGTCCTACCCAACTCACTATTCTAATCACACACAGCTCTGCACTGAATTTCTCCACAACCTTCTCTTTACATCTGAATAAAATTTAAATTATTTATCTTTGTCCTTTGGACAACGTGCAGAAGCTGTTGCTGTTTCTGACACCTCTTCTCTGTGCCTGCTCCCTTTCCATGTCGTTTGTTTTATTCTTCCCCCTCTATCTTCTAGCTGAATATTGTCTCTTGGAAAGCAACTTTCCCCTGTGGTCCCTCACGTCTGGAAATCTTGCCAGATCAAATCAAACATCCTTATTCCATTTGAGTCAGGAAAATAGTAAGATACAATGTGATAATAAAGTTATGTTTTTTTTTTTGTTTTGTTTTGTTTTAGTTTGGTTTTCAGCTATTTGAGAAATGCTGGTTGCTCTTATGTGTGTCCAAAAATGGGATTTAGAACAGTTTAAGGAATTTAAAAAATAAAAATTAATCTTTCAGTAGACAATAGAAATACTTCTTTAGTTGCCTCCATCCTTCTGTCCTCAGTCAGCCTTCCCTCATTTCTCTGGCTCTTCTCCATTTGCCAGAGATACCTTGAAATCACAAAGATCTCATCTTTGAGATCTTGTAGTAATGAAATGTATCTTGCTCCTTCGTTTTTTTGTTCTCATTCCCAGACTAAAAATCTTGTACAATGCAGGTACGAATATTTAAAGACTCGCGGCATATACACCATATATACTCATCGATATTAAATGGATAAGACAACAGAATATACATGATAAAGAAAAAAGCTCAGTAAAGTATTTAATCTTTTCAGATAATATTTTTATATACAGACGGAATATTTAAATATACTTTCAAGTATTTGCATTCCATTTTACAGAAAAATTACTATTTAGTAGATATATTTGAATGATTGTGTGCATTGAACATGAGAATTACAATACAGGTGAATGATGCCACAGTCTCTGTCAGTCAAATTTTCCTGCAATTTTCTTATACCCGATACTGAGAGGTTACGAAATTAAATTCTATATAGCTCATTGCTAAAATATGTTCCAGGAATAATGGGACGAAATATGGTGCTTGTAAAGAAATTATTGCTGCTCTCTCTTGCCTTTTAATTAGGCCAAAACCTATTACTCTTGCTTTTATTACTTTGTTCAAATAAAAAACTATGAGGGACACCTCTGTTTGGGACCAATTTCTCCACAGAGTGAAAATTTAATTTATGAAGCAACTTCTATAGCAGGTACCAAGGAACACAGAGTACAGAGGAGTAGCTAAAGCTGTTGGAACAGATGTTGGTTTTGCTGCATGGAAGATTCACCTTAATGGTTGTTCATCTGTCCCTTTAAACATGACCAAGGTCTTCAACCATTCCATAAAAGCGTCATCTGTCAATCATGCCTAAGCACTAAAATCTTTTATTAAGCCTCTGTGTGGCATAGCTTCTAGGTTATTGACTTGCAATAATCTTCCAAGCAAGATTACTGGAGCATTTACAATGATGGATTTATTAATACATACTCAAGTAATCAATTTCTATTTAAGCCGTAGATCATATTTTTGAGACTTTATGAGATGGTAAGACTTGACCCAGTCTAATTGACTCTAGAAAACAATCCCAGCTGGTTTAATATATGGGTACAAACCATCTTTTTACATATCACTCCTTTAAAGGGAAAAAGAGACGCTAACAGATTTCAGGACAAAGGAAATTATCTTTTTTTTTTTTTTTTTTTTTTAATAGAAATATGAGTCTTAACCACAAAACACACCATATTTTGTGACCAAAAAGAAAACTTGGACTGCTCTGCATTCAAGATTACCAAGTATTTTCTCCCAACCATACAGAGGAGGATTTATTTCTGCCTGGAACATAAACCCTGAAAAAGCTTGACATTCCTTTAGGAAATTAATTCTCCTTAGCATTAAAAAAATGAACCAACTTCCCAGAGTCATGGCACTGAAATCCCAAAGAAGAGACAAATCTGATCTATCTAACAACTTAAGAACAGCCTCACTAGAGCTCTAGCATCCTGGCTCTGTCAGTGCCCAAAAGCATATGCTTAGGGCAATCATATATGATGTTTTCTACCATTACTCTCCCAGAGACTATCCATTTTCAGGCTCGAAGCCAGCCTGATGTAGATGTGATTCAAAGGTGATTCCCAGGTATCTAGTGATTTTCAGCCTTCCCTGTCTGAGCTCATCTAGCTCCCCACTAAGACCGTGCAAACCTCTCCCAGCTGTAACAGCCTGCAGCACAGCAGCCCACATGCAGCCCAATATAATACAAACTGGAATACCAGTTTAGGCATTAACCTATTTTTCTGAGTACGAAGGACTCCCCTCCAGCTGTGAGGACTGACCAGGACCCTATCCCTTGACTCCTACTTTTCAACCAATTGTTTATCTGTGCAAGAACTCTTTCTTTCACCTTGCATCTGCTTTAGTTTTTTTTCCAAGAGTTTTGTTTTTTTTTGTTAGGAACATTGACAGAGGCTTTCTGGAGGTCTTAGCAGAGAATTCCACATGGCCTTTACTCAAATGATTTTTGATTACTGGACAGAGTAGTGAAAACTGTTATAAGGACTACAGTAGTTGATACCTGGGTAAACATCATATAGTTGGGAAAAATTACATGCCTTTAGGAAAGGAAGGTAATGCCTCTCCAACCAAGTAGAGACATCACACTTGCAGGTTCTTCCCTGACCCTCCATGACATCTGTCCCCACCCTCAGGTTTTGTTTTTATGGGTGCTTTTTTTTGGCATTATATTTCCTGTCCTCACATCCTTGGGCACCAATGTATACATTCCACACAGGGTCTACTGCAGGACTTTTTCAACCCCCCCCCTTTTTTTTCCCCTAAGACTGACAAGTTATACCCTCCTAAAACTTGAATGTGAAACCAACTTCACAACAGACATGAGCAACTATTCTAAGATCACTAATGAAAAGCAATGCTTTGACAGGCTGTATCTGCATACCTGTAATTTCACTGACTCAAGTTTAATTACAAAATTGATTGGCTGACTTGCTTGAAGGGGAGCTTGGGGGGGGGGACACTTGTTCTTTAAGATGGAGTTACCTTCCTTGCCTTTCCCTCTAGAACCAGCACAGTGTGAAACAAGTCTTGGCTAAACATTTTGTTCTATTAAAAGATAAAAACAAAGGAACAATCTCTTCCACACTTCATGTTAGCAAAAGAGATATTGTCTAGAAAACAATGGCAATAAAAATAACCTTTTGACTATTACACTTGGTCTTGATCACTGTCAATACACTTCTGACTGCACAGTAGACTTCTTACCATTGAACAGCTGACAAAAGTAACACACTGTACAGGTATTTTTTTGAAACATTTACAAAGGCTTAGATAAGCAATCAGACTTGAAAGTTCACGTCGAGAAGTTACACGGTCTCCAGACTTCTACTATTATACCATATATATAAAAAAAAAAAAAAAAAAATCACAGAAATCCACCTTTAAATGAGAATTCACGCAGAGAACATATTAACAAACCCTGAAGGGGGGGGTTCATTTTTGTAATGGGTGAGCCCACATACACAATACATCAGTAGCAAGTTCTTCAATTTGAATGCTAAGTGCAAAATCAGTTTCTTCAAACACGAGCTGAAGCCAAACAAGAATTCTGCTTGTTAAGTATGTGAAAACTTCACCTTAGATGAATCATTGCATACTGCAGACCTGTACTGCCTAAAGTTATTCTACATTCCATTTCCAAAACAAAATGTTAAACAATCTGTCTGAGATCAAACTACTCCCAAGCATTTTAAATATAGCATTTATAGCAATGATATCCTCAACATTCTCCCCCAATACGCATGTAACACGACTACTTTTAAAACATGTAAGGTCACATAGCACTTCAAATACAAAGATCTTGGTTCAGTCTGAAACCTTTCCACCTCGCCGAACTACGGGAATTAGAACTTGACACCCCAAAAAAATATACATTAAGAAATCAGAAAATATCTGAAATAGCTTTAGAGGATTGGACCCGTTGATCTTCAGTTCCTTCCAAGTGCCAATGACTGTGCCTTCAGAATGGCTATTAACCCCTCCCCAGCCCTCAGATTTTAGCAACTCTGCTACTCAACTTTTTTCCATCTCTGTTCTATTTTTGTTATGATTAAAATAAATGCCCCACCTTCAGGGCAGAATCTAAGTGCTCTCCTAGCAGAACACCAGCTCCTTTCTTTTTATCATTCTTTTTCACAACTTCCCTTTCTAATTGGTGTCAACCACCTCAGTCTCCTACAAGGCTGAGCCTGGTCAGTTAGGACCTTATCTAGCAGCAGGATAACTGGCAGAACCAAGAGGCTGTTAACCTCAGGTGTGTTCCAGGTTACAAGAGCACTATCAATCACTATTATCTTAATTGAAGAGGATGCAAGCCAGGCACATGATGGGCCAGCAGTAGCATGGCAAACGTGCTGCTATTATGGAGATCTTGAACTTGAGGTAAGAGCACAACAACAAGCGTGACTCTCAGCTGCACACCCGGTATTGTAGGATGCAGAATCATCTCAGAAGAGTGCCCAACAAAAAGCAGAGCCACCCGCACCCATCTCAGCTTGATTAGCCTCACCAGTTCCTAACCCCATGCTCTCAGGTGCATCCACTCAGGCCACACTCAGTAAGTGGGTTTTTTGTTAGTCCCCAGTGAGCCACATCGGCACTGTGGGGCAAACTGATGGGTGTCTGGTCATGTGGAACCCCAGCCCCCTGCTTGCCCCAGAAGTGTTAGATCTAGTTGTCCCCTTCCTATAGAGCTGTCCTTAGAGGCAACTCCTTTCTCCTTCCCTGTGAGAAAGGCTGGCCCTCAGAGGATAAAGTTCCCTTATCTCAACTTTTGCTGACACATTTCTCACTAGCTGCAGATATTCTTCCCACTCAATTTATGTTCTCACCTGAAGCCATGCATCTTCCCAGCATTTGCATTCAATGCTCAGCAGAAAGCCTGGGCAGTGGGGATGCTAACTGCCCATAACGAGAATTAAGTTTCTCTCCAAGCAGCTGCTTTCTGTTACCACATGGTAGAGACTTTGCTGCTTAGTATTTTGTAGGAGGAAGAGCAGAGTTAATCTCTGGAACCACATTCTGGGCACGCATCGTGGGCTGTGGGGTGTTGTTGACTCACCACGAAGACACCCACCTGGAAGACTGAGTAAGTTCAGCCAGAAGTCTAGACAAAACAAATGGATCAGCTCTCCTAATGACTGAAAAGGAAGATGTAGTGGGATGACCAGGAGAGGATGACCAGTGCTGCTACATGTCAGCTGTCCTCTCCCTCAGTACACCTTTCGTACCTAGCCCTGCAAATAAGCCAGACCACTGCTAAGGTAGAAGTCACAGGCATGCACCAATGCAGGAAGAAGTCTGGAAAAAACAAAACAAAACAAAAAAAACCTAAAAAGAGCAGGGACATAGAAGGTCCAAGAAAGATTTGTCTGAAAACCCATGCTTGCCCAAGAGGTATGGCATGCTGAGTACCATCAGGGAGCGAGGGCCATTGGGATAGGAGGGGATGGGGTTAACCAGGACAGATACTGGGAATCTGCTGAAGTTCTTTTAAACCTTCAAATGCCATTTGCTACACTGCAATATATAATGAGTATTGAATATGAAATATGAATATGAATTTGAAATATAGATCTTTCTGTATCTCATAATAAGTTACAAAGAAGTTACCTGGCTAGTTCATATTTTAACACCAAGAAAAATATTCTACCATTACCTATATGATATTCTGATATTTAGTCACTCTCACTTAAAAAAGTCTTTTAAAACATACCAGAATGCTTCAGATTCACAAACAGTAAGACGTTTCTTATGTTGTAAAATTTACCCATTTCTGTTACCAATATTTTTCTGCATTTTAACCAAACACTTCACAAATTTGGTATTCAACATTATGCTAAAGCTTTCACCTGTAAGGAAAAAGTTAACTATTGCAAACCTATACCAACAACAAATCTACTCCTCTCAGTCACTTAGAACAATGATTATATGTTTTCTCTGAAGAGCTCTACATTAATTACTCGTAGGCCTTTTAGTATCCATCCACCTACTGCCCTAACCGATCTAACAGTTTGCATTCAGTTGTGTAAATATAAAGACTGAACAATTACTAAGTTTTTATTTTCCTGCACTAACTAAATGCTCTGAATCATTTTAAAGAACCAAAAGGATCGATTTTAATCAATCATTTCAGGCTAGACCTGATAGAGAGATGAGCTGAAGAAAGAGAAGTTGCTAATATTGTACGTGAATGAGATACATCAATGGATCAAGAAACCACAAGATGAAAGACACCATTGACTCAATTGCATATTCATAGATTTTTAAGACAGAAAAACATTATCAGGTTCATGGAGTCTGCTTCTGTTGTACGCAGGACAGAGAAACTTGAACAACAACAACATTTATATCAAGCTTATAATTCCTATTCAAATTACAGCACACCTTTGTGAAAGATACTAAGCAAAGAAACAACATATACTTAGGGAGGTTACCATGATCACTTATTACACTTAACATGTATGATTATTTCTACACGAAATGCCTCTGAATCTTGTAATGCCTTAGTTTAGACTGAAGCCCAGCTCTCCACAAAATTATTTCCCTTTGTTAAAATCAAATGTTTAGCCACTGCACAGGTAATTTTCCATTTGGCTAATGTATGCATGAATCTTCATTGCACAATTCTCCCAAAAAGTCTCCGAAGATTAGACAACAGAATTGATTCTACTATTGCAGCGTTATTTTCACTGCTTAAGTATACAGACATATTAAAAAAACGCATGTTTTCTATTCTTTTACATTATGCATTTTTAAAATGCATTTTATGCTTTAAAATACATTGATAACTACCTGATATAATTCTTTTCAGAGCGACACCTTTAGCTATGACTTAATACATTTCCTCCTAGATACACAGTCTACTTTTGGCTGTGTATCTTTTTACTAATCTGGCCACCAAAATAGAAGGGGGAAAAAAACACACGCAAAGAAATACAATAAAACCTACACAACGAAGTAAGTTATTGTAGTTAATCTGTGACTCTTAGACTCCGAAAGTATTTTGTCTTCTGTCCCTTCTAGCCTCCCATTTCAGTTCCAACCTCTTTATTTCTCAGTGTCCACACAAACAAATTACATCCTTACATTCCTCATAGTCCATCACTGTAATATCCCATTCTTCCCCATGTATTCTACTTACTTTCCCTTGTTTAAAAATAAATAAATAAATAAATAAAATAAAATTAAAATTAAAAAAAAAATAGGCAAAAGGAACCAGAAGTGCCTCGGTTATTGATGGGTGAACATGAGTAATGCCTGCTCTTGCTGCATATTGAGCAGATAGATCACTCAGAATTGGAAGAAAGAGATACACTAAGTCTGATCACAAGCCCACGACTGCCTGGTGAAGAAGGAGAAAAGTCAGCATTTCTTAATTACGTCTAAGGCAAACAGACTATATTAGAAAATTGCTTCAAGAATACTGGACTCATCCCTAACTCGTATCTTCGGAGGTGAAGGCAAATTACATCATGTGCTATGGTATTCATGGTGTTTGGTGGTGATCACTGGCAAATAGTGAATCAACTACAAAATTTAGCCAATGTACAACAGGGACAGCTACATTGCATGTTGACAATCTAGGAGACAAGGTAGAGTAAGGCCCAAGAGCAAAAGCCTTCAGTTTCAAGACTTAATTACAAAGACTTGCTTAATTACAAAGATGGCTATACAGAAAAAGTGATAAAATTAATGTATTGACCTGGTGTGGAAAAACACCAGCACAATGGTATCTACTAAGACAAATATTATCAGTCAGTAAGAGAAAAAGACTATTGCTTACTTATACATTAAGTCATCCTATTTGGTTGTTATTTAAAATACATCAGATCTGGCCAAACTGATTATCTACTGGATTCCAAAATCTTTACAGAGGTGAACATTTGCCAAATACATTCCATGTACCTCTGAATCAGAAGGGTCCCTGGGAACACTGGCCACTCTAGTTTTCACCTGGCTTCATTATTCATAGAGCTAGAAATAACCATCCCTGTCCCTGTCATTATTGTTGCCCCAAACCACTCACACCCAACATCCCCTTCCTGGGACAACCACTGTACGGCTCATGAGTGCCACATCACCACCCCTTGGGTGTACAACCAAAGACTCTACACCAGGTTCAGAAAGCAATAGCTGAAACCCAAAAGAAAACCAGGCTCATTAAAATTAAGCTCTACACACTGTTCTGTGCCTTAGAAAATCTTATTCAGGCTTCTAAGAGTTATTAATGGGACTAATGTGAGCTAACTGTGATCATTAAATATGAGAGCTTTAAAGATCATTTCCAAAGACAAACTTAATTGTGGCTATTTCTCACAGAAAGCATGTTTATCAAGAATAGTTGGAGAAATTCAGTAGTGTTAACAAAATGTTTGATACCTTAGAACCCAGTTATGACAACTTACTTAGATTTCTAGAATGCCTTTTATAAAAAAAAAGAAACTGACACAGGACCACATAAGAAAAAGTATGTATACGCAAGTCTTTCAAGCCTATGAACCTGTACCATGCAGTTGATATTGATCTGAAAGTTTTAAGTGCTCATTATCTCTGAAGGTTGAGAAACACACTTTGTTGTGCAAAAACACATTCAGCAGTGCCACAAAATGATTATAGTAAGAGGGCAGTAAAATAATAAGATGTTGAAGCTGAGGTATAAATGAAATTGATTGATCAAGTCTGAAGAGTTTGAAGAATTCAGAGTAATCTCAGAAATCTCTATCAATGGATGTAATAGATGATACTCATTGTTTACAAATGTGAAGGAAAGCTTTGCTGCATTTAACTTGACTGCATATATTCACCTAAGAAAAAGGTGCTTCAATGAAATCTCTTCAGTAGTACTCACTGTTCTCAAAGATAATTAGGATTCCTTTATTAGTTAGAAAAATCAGATGTACCTGGTGTTGTTTTCTTTCATGCAGATGTGACTTACTTCAGTATAACCTCTTGAAATTTTAGAGCAGGCAGTTCTGTTTTTATGTTTTGTTTTATTTTTTGTTTGTTTGTTTGTTTTTGTTTTTTTTAGTTGGTTGGGTGGGTGTTTATTTTTTTTGGTGGCTTCCACTTCACCCCCCCCATACATACGATTCAATTGTCCCTATATTTGTAAACAAAATGGACAAAGACACGATTTGTAAGTATTCTTAAGAGTGATCAGGTGGGGTGAAACTCCTGGGTAAACACCAGTATTTTGCAAACACCTGTCATTTTGTGAATGGCATTTTCATGGCCAAGACAAAAAAGAAGAACCTAAAAATTGAATGGAAAACACATGGACACACAATATGGCTACAAAATGTATACCACTAAAAAAAATATCCAAACACTTTCCAACTTCAGGCAAACACTTTATACACTTTACATCAAGCCCTTCACCCAGCACAACCTGTGTCTAAGCATGGACAGATGGCCATGAGGCTCTATGTAAAGAAGATAACAAAAGCAAATTGTCCCCCTTCACAAACAATAAAAACAAACAAAAAGAAAATAATAAAAGCTGCTTTTACTGCTTAATGTTCTAAATTACTGATTTAAAACACCTGAACAAAGAGCTGCAGTCCTCACTAAACTTCTGTGTTTTGCCTGGTTTGGTAATTCGATCAGGATGTAGAGATAGGCTGATGCTCCATAAATATTTGATCAGCTTTAATATAAGGTTGTTAATGAATTTCAAACATTTTACACTGTACTGCTGTCACATAATAGAAAGCAAATCTGTAGACAATAGCTTCTGAAGCTCATACAAAGAAAATGGAAAAAGACAGCTTCCTCGGATAAGCTGAAATCATTTAATGTCCAGAACTAAGCCAAAACTATGACAGAGACAGCTCTTGATAATAAAGTTTTAAGTAAGTCATTACTTGATGGGGTACAATGCTGCTTTAACTCCATGTAGTCAAGCATATTTGTGTAGTTTCTTCCACTCCTCCACTTTAAAAAGCAAAACAAAGAAAAAATAAAATTAACCTTTGTCCTAAGGCACTCTATCTTTGGTGTACTCCAGAAAAAACTCCTTTAGAAAGCTAGTACCGTTCCTACTTAGTGTTTTTCTTCTTCATACACGAGCATGGGTAAGTCAGAAACAGCTGTTTTTATTGTGAAAATGTTATTGTATCACAATTTGTCTCTTATGAAAACGTGACTTGAAGCTATGTGAAGTAGAAAGAAAATCGTTATAATCAAAATGGCCTCTGAAATATTAAGCTTAACTGTCAGAGCATACTGAAAAGCTAAACATGCTACTAATATGCACTCATTTAAATAGCATTAGATAATGTTTTGTGCTAAGGATTTTAGCATATGAATGCAAATAAGGTTTAGAAAGTTAACCTGTATGTAGAAATTATTCTGTTAATATTTTAATAGATATTTTTCAATTGCTTTTTCCAAAGATGCCTTGGAATTTCAAGTTAATGCAATATTTATATTGGACATTTTGGTAATTATTAGGCTAGATGTCCCCTACTCTTGCACTTTAATTTAGCTTTGCACCTCCAGCTTCATTAAACATCTTGTTTCATAACTACACTAATAGCTTTTCTTAATATTCCATTAAGCAAGGAGAAAAATGTGATGAAATTTTCTTCATAACTAACTCCATTTACATATTAATCCATTTAATATTTGATAAATTAAGTTCAGTTCACAGCCAAAAATCCATGTTTACAGCAATCAGAATTCGGCAGTCACAAAATTACTCATTGCTCTCTTTTTTTTTTTTTTTTTTTTTTTTTCTCTTCACAGCACATCAAACCAACAGTAATCTGTACTCATACACTTCTGTTTGTAGTCATCCTTTCATTTAATATTATGGACTGGAACTAGATACTCCAACACTTGATCTGAAGCAGAATAGAAAAAAATAAATGGCTTCAAGTTGTTAGCTAATATATGTGACCCCTAAGGGACTAAATGGTGTCTGCTGTCAATTCTAAATTCTACTTTTGAAAGCAGGGAAATTAAAGCAACTGTTAAAATGCTACATTGCTCCTATCTTTGTGAGAACAGACATGTCCTGACTATACAACTATATTTGCCTTGGTCAGAGGAACTGGTGGTTTTCCAGGCTTGCTGCTTTTTGCAGTTTTATACTCCTATTAATTATTTTCTAATTTTCTTAATCTTCACCATCTAGGATTTATGTCTTCAAAATGTGTGCTGCATAAATCTTCAGGAAAAGTTAACAAAATAATACAAATGATAAAGATGCTTCACATTGTCTTCTCTTGCTTTCTTTATTGCATTCTGCTTGTTTTATTTTGCATCACTTGAACTGAAGTGACATCAATACGTAGCCACAGCACAAACTGTTACCAGCATGCCAATGTGACTACAGAAGACTACTGTATTTGCTTCTCCAGATGAAATTTTCTTGTAAACTAAGTTTCATAAATGACCAACAGCCCTAAGCTGAAATTAATATAATGGAAAAAGATCAAACCAACATAATTTTCTCCCTCAGCAATACATTTTTAGTATTTTTCCTTCTAGAAATACAGATAAACACAACTGAGAGATAAGAAGCTAAATAATTTGGAATGACTGTCCAGAAAGATTGGTGAGGAATAGGCTACGTCCACCTTTTCTCCCCAAACCACCTCTTCTTCCTGAAAAATTCAGCACAATCATTGCTAAAAATTACAAGAGTTCGTTTGGCACTAAAATTATGGTTACTTTTACCTTTATTTATTTTTTGAACAGGTCTTAATGGGTGAAATTCGATCTACCTTAGGCACAACAGAGACAGTAGAGTCCTAGGTAATGAAGCAGCTCCCCGGTAAGCCCCCATTTTCCATATTTCTCCTAATGGAGAAAGGTATCTGAACCTTTTCATGTGTTTTCAAACCTAATTTCAGAGGACAGGACTCCCTGTCATTTGCCTATCCTCACTGACTACATCTAGTATTTAGGCATTTTCTGTTCAAGAACTAGATCATAATTTGCTTTCTATGTTTTCATGCTCAGTTACTCTTCAAGTCAATGTATTACCACGTATCTGAAAGACCCAACTGTTACTTAAATAAGAACACTTGGTATCATTAATGTTGCTTATTTTTGCTATTCTTTCAGGCCTAATTAGGTATTAATGTCCTTAAGAGAAATGCAATGTTTCAACTGAGATGCCACAGCTTAGATTATGAAAGGCAAGAGCAATTTTAATTCTGTTTTATTTGTTAACTGCTTTGCATTATTTTCAATCTGTACCACTTAAAATTTAGAAAACAACGTAGAAAAACCTTTGGTCAACTGTATTCCTAGATAGCACGTGACAAGGCTCAGCTGATGCCTTCTGTGCGTACAGTTTTTTAAACTATTGTATAGTTGATAACTCTTCAAAAATTTAAACATTAATATTCCCTTTCCATTGTGTGTTTAATGAGACTCTACCCAATTCATCTGCTGAGGACTGTCTGAGACATTACACTGATAGAGAGGTTGATGACCAAAGATGAAGAGAAGTCTGAAGAAAACTGTTGGGACAACCAAGATAATACAAGAAGCACTCCTGCCCCCCCCCCCCCCCCCTTTCTTTTTAACCTCCTAAAGCAACATTTATTCTTCTCCTCTCTTTCCCCTGGTGAAACAAGAAATCTTTGAGTTTTAGGGAGATCTTCCTTCCTTTCACAATTTTATTGTGAAAAAAAACTAACAAGCAAGCAAACAACAACAAAAAACCTTTTCACTTGAATAAAGCCAGTGATGTTGGAGAAAAAATAATTTTCATTCTGTGAAATGGTTACGTGCAGTTTTGTCTTTACATCAGTCATAAAGTAGTAAGATTTTATTAATCTTACTGTTTACATCCTTTCATATGGCTAGAGCTTCATACGTATCAGCCTAAAACTTGTCTCATTTCTCAAAGCCTGATGGTCCCAATCTCTCTTCACCTTCTGTCCTTTCATTCTCACTAACTCCATCCCAACTCAAGCTTAAATGTAGTCACTTGAATTTTTACCAGACAGCGAGGGAAGTCAGTCTCTCAGAGGACAGAGGAACTTATTTCTTTGTGGATGGTTAGTTTGTGATCAAAGGCTCCCAGAAACCTCACTAAAGTTAGATTGGATCAGCAGGAAGTATTCACTGCTTGACGCCTTACAACAAAAGCATCCTTCTTGTAACAAAAGAAGCCCCATGAAATAAGACCAGTGCTCCCGGTTGACTCACTGCGATAACCTGATTTGTAAGTTGGATAATTTATGGGCATTAGAGACCACATTTGTAGCAGCTACGACCTGTAAATTTAAGGCTTCATCAAAACATCAGTTGTGTTGACATTTTTTTCAAGCCACAATCAGAATCGGTACACCAGGAATAGCATTGCCACAAATCACCTTAGAGCTCATGAAGATTAATGAAAACTACCAATGCTAAATAGAAAGATGCAAAAATATATTCTTTCTTCAGGAACGTCAATCTTGGAAACGAAGAAACAAGCCTTACATCAAGAGGCAGACAGTGAGCTAATCTGAACATACGGAGAAACGCACAAGTACAAACTAAGAAATCGCAGCATGCTGGTCTCAGACGTAGTCTAATTTCTCTTTTTAATTCCAGAGCTAAAAAGCCCCTAGAGCTGAACAGATACGCAAGAAAGATGATACACAGAATTGCCAGCAGGATTTTTTGTACATGTTGCCAAATGTATGTTACACAAAATTGTCATTAAGGGCTAGCTTATTACATTTTAGAGGGCTACAAATCTCCTTGAATTAAATATTTATGAGTATTTCTTAGAATACTGAATCTTGCAGTAATTTTGAAAGAAACAACAGAAAGTAGCCTTTTAAACTGTGTATTCAAATACATAAATTATAAAAAGATGAATTTTAATTATATTAAATTCATCATTACGTATGTAGATTAAAATAGCAAAAAACATACTTTGCATCCTCAGTTTCCCAAGGAAACATTCGTACAAAATTTCTCAAGACCAAGAAAGTAAACCCAACCGGTGGAACTCAGCATGCGCTTCGCAGTCCTTCAGCTTTGCTAGCAGCAAGCTGATATGCTTGGAGTTGAAAAACAAAGAAAAAAAAAGCGTACCCTGAAAAAAACAGCATGTATTTTTTCTTTCAAGTATTCTGCCACAAGACTAGTACAATTAAAAACTGCATTTTGAGGAGAGTAATTTGGATAATGAGGAGCAAAAAATCCTCCTGTAGGGGGAAGAAACAGCATGCTGAAGGAGAAAATGGCAGAGACCTGCCTGCTCTTGGTGAGAAATTAATCCTTGCAGTTTTGGCTTAGGAACAAGCAAGTCAGTGGCTCTGGTTAAGCGCCAAGAATTGCACAGGATAGCTATTTCCTGAGCATTACAAGTAAAGAGAGAAGTTTAGGTTGTATTAAAAGAAGCCACTCAGAGAACTTTAGTTACTCCAAAGGTTAGTTGCTGTTCTTAGAGAGCGATATTCTTGTGTTAAAAGCAGTGGCTCTTAAAGCAGTTATTAATCGTGCCTTGTGAACAGTCTGAATATAAAACCAATAGTTGTGTTTTCACAACTACAACAGCAGAACAGTTTCCAGTGGTTCCCAATCTCAGTCACTTTTTCCCCATTTATTTCTCTTAAATGTTTCCTCTCTTTTAATTATAACAAGTGTTAAACTGTTCATCCAGCTATGCACTGAGCAAGCAAGCAGCTCAAGGCGCAGAGAATTAGAGGAGAAGGTAAATGACAATTATGCCTAGCAAACCCAAATGGTAATAAGGTTAACAGTTTTAAACCTGCTACAAGTAGTGATAGGGGAACAGAAAGAGTGATAATGTATTTAGAAGACAGAATTGTGTTTCTTAAGCAAGAGAACTATCTTCATGGGGCTGATTTGCTTACATCCATCAAATGAGCATTGAAATGTTCAATGAACAGTCACTGGACAGTTCTGGGAGAACCAGACATACCTGAGACACTTTACAAGCAGATTTTTTCATATCTGATATCTTTCTAAGAGGTTTTTCCACTTACTCATTTTCCCCTGCATCCTCTTTTCTACAGTCATAAGAAGACTGAGCCCTTTAGAATCTCTGGAACATCGAGCTGAATAGCTCTGTCACAACTGAGAATGGTGGAGGAAAAAAAAAAAAAAAAAATCACTAAATCAAGCAGGAATCTGTGATAATGTTTGGAACATATTTTACAAATCCCCTGTCACCCCCAAGATCAAACGAGTTTATCATTAAGGAGTACCTGTCACCAACATCTTTCCCATGCAAATGCTACTCAAATACAAAGAGATAGTAATGAGCATGCTGGTGTGAGCTCTGAGCCAATAAACCCCACTTCTGTGAAAGAGCATCACATTTAGAAAACAACTTCAATAGCATCCTTCAGAAATGTTCTAATAGCGTGAGAGAGGAAAGGTACAGAGATGGCAGCAGAGCGAACAAATCTACCTGCCACGGACCCAGCAGGTATTCCAAAAAGGATCAGAGGCTCACGTTGAGCTACACCTCTGTTGACACCAGGAACAGTAAGTTCCTGCTCATTTTATGAGCTGTCTCACAAGAAAACTTTCTGCCTTGTACAGATGTACACTCTCCTCAACAGAAGGAGAACATGACTTTCACAGACCAAAGAGTTCAGTAAGTTTTTTTTCTTTAAATGAAATAATTTTGAATTCTGAGTGAAGAACCTGAATCTTATAATTAGCAGACAGTTGGTTAGTGGTTGTGGTTTTGGCAAAAAAGTCTATAATTTCCATTTAAGTGGGAACTAAAGACATCTTAGCTTAAAAAACAAACAAAATACTATCACAAGAATTGTGATAAAAGCTGAGAGAGGTCATTAGGTGATGTACCATCCCTCATTTACCAAAATACTAATATAGGTGGAACAAAATTTTCATTACATTAGACAGACAATTCCTAGATTTTTAGGCTAGCAAGATTAGTTCTCCCGTGGTTGCATATAAATTTGTGTTTCCAAAATATGAAACCGCTGAAAAAAAAAAAAAAAGGGGTTTCTGGAGGGATATCAGCTTAAGCATCGATACTTGTTTGTAACTGTGGCAAACAGACATACTAAAAAATAATTTGCTCCAAGCATCACAAGCTGACAAAGGATCAAAGTTTTAGACTCCCACTTGCAACCAGTGAAAAAGACCATTAATAAAACCTCTGGGATGCTTAAAACTGATTAGAACAGAGGAGTGGTATACAAAGGGAAAAAACAGTCAACAGTTCATTAGGAACAGAGGAAAAGCAATTTTGTGCCGAGGTTGCAAAAGAATACTGAATAGCATTTAACTGCATCCCTCCTCCCCAGCTCCCTTCGTACAGGAGAGAGCAGGGGACACAGCAGTGTTCAGCAACCAAAACCACTGCCAAGCTCCCTACGTTCACGTGCCTGGGAATTATACCCACCTCCACTGACATGTGTGCAGTAGGTTGTTACCATGATATTGCTGTAATTACTGTTCTGGAGAAAAACAGTAAGAAAAGCACTTTTTTTTTCCCTACTCTAAGAAAAAAATTGCCTTTTTTTTTTTTATTTACCCCTAAGCCAATAACTAAACTACAACATGAGTTGATTTACAGTTTTATTGCTCTCCAAAATTCCACTCCAGTACCATGTAGACCTTACAAAGTAAAGCCATTACCTAAGCAGCTAAACTAATTTAAAAAAAAAAAAAAAATGTAATTTTTCCCTTTACTTCTTAACTAGCTATGGATTTTCTTTAATTAACCAAAATGTATCTAAGCAGAGCACATTAAATCCAGTTAAAATTGAGCTGGAGTATCTAAACTAGTTTAAAATAAAGATGCTAAAATGCTAAATGTTTTAATAACTTTTCTTCCACTTTGGTATTTTTTTTCCTGGTCAGTCCAGTCACCATCGATATTCTTAAGGAATTAGTTAATATATGTTTGCAGTGAGACACTGAAGGGCTTTGAAAGTAACGAAATAACAGCCACCAAATTTGACACAGGACAAAACTTGAATTTTTTTTTGAAGGCCTAGCAAAAATAAGCAAGCAAATGTCATGGAAACAGGAGCTCTTGCCATGGTAACGCCATCCCTGGTATGGCAGCTAGCCACTCTACTTTCTAACACGCTCCAAGACAAGGTACCAGCTTAGTTCCATTTTTCATTTCAGTGTATTTCCATAACATCCCATACGTCCAGTTGCTGTAAAGCTTTAATAAAAACATTAATAGTTCATAACCATGCAATATGGGCAAACTGATTAACTGTATTAAAGCAAGTCTGAGTAAGTCTTTGAGAAAAAAAAAAAAAGAGAGACTGATGGCTACATAAAGAACAATTATATTACAGATGTTTCCCATCACGCCATCTGACTCATGCAACAATTGTCAGCCGCGAGAGCATCTTGCAGGAAACAGAAGGCACTATAGTATAAAAAGGTACAATCCATAATTGCAGTTAAGTAATCCTTGTTACCTGCCTTTATACAGAAGTTCAAATTTTTAGCAACCAACCAAAACTCTCAAAACCAGCTGAAGACTCTTTAGGAGCATGCTGCTCTCCAGAGATGGGCCAGCTTAGTGTACAGCAATCAGAGCCACGTGAATAACTTTCAATGAATAATTTATCTGATGAATTAGGTCCATTTCGTGAAGTATCTGTATGCAGCTGATAACTCTGACAAAAACTACTATCCAGATTTATTCTACAACAATGCTTACTAAGTACATTTTCCGATTTGATTACCCATGCTACAAGTTTCAGTTCTCTGACTGATACTAGATAGAACTCAGATGGTGTTACATGCCCATCCATTCAAGAAACTGAAAAGGGTCAGCAGTACAAGCATGTAAAATAAATAAATACATTCCCTATATTTGCAAGTAAAATACTAGGTTTTGCATAAACGCATACAGCTATCATAGGAAATGCAGCTTATCTTGCAGAAGTCTTGAAATGCAAATGAATTTTCACAAAAATAGCCTACCTGGTTGTTCTGGTCCACATGCAAGTTATGAAAGGTACATTCACGTTCTTTTCTGGTTCAAGTATTTTAATGAAATGTAAAGTTTAAATCAAAACCTCTAAGAACGAGGAAAACATCATAATTGTATTACTCTGAAAATGCAAAAAAAGCTATATTGGTAACTCATCTGAAAAATTACATAGAAAATACTTGGTTATGTTTGCATACCTAACCAAGAGGAGCAGGAAGTATTTTCTATGGTTTTATTATATGGAAATAGTACTGTGCTCTGCATTTGAAAGTGTTGCTGATGTTCCCCTCAAAAACAAAACATTCACCCAAAACTATGCTGATGGTCTGGAAAAAAGTCTTGAAGGTTTTATGAAAGGGATATACCTGGTGTGGTCCACTGCACACCTAAATATTTGTCTAACAGAAAAATCTGTATTATCCGAAAGTGATATTTTTTTATACCCTGTAAATAATAACACACAAGCCATAACATAAAAACACCAAACAAACCTGAATTTGCTTACTAGCTAATTCAGCTGATGCTAAGACTGCTGCATAAGAATGTATGCCCTAAAAACTAGCAAAACCTGACCTCTGCCATTCTTTTCTCCAACTAAACCTTCATATTCCTCTCACCTTTGCTCACTACAGAATGCATCAGATATCTTATAAAACAAATCCATAGAGAAAATTTGATCTTTACATGTTATACATCAAGACAAAAAAGGTATAACCCTGAGGGTCTTGTTTTGTTAACGACATAGTAAACATTTTATACCTACTTTGAACTCATCTTATGGGCACTGGATCCTGTGATCAATTTACTGTTGCCAAACAATGAAGCATTTACAAAACTACCTTTTATTAAGGCTATCTTTTTGTTCTCCTGTTGTTTTATTTCCTCATTGCTAGCAGAACGAGCCATATTTTCACGTAACAATGGCAACATCAATTCACAGTCTGACAAGTCCCTAAGACACACATTTTAATTGCTCTCACAGGCTAATAGTTATCTCTAGAGAACCCCATTTTGCATAAAATTCACATCTTGTTTCAGTGGTTGGATGAATATACACATACAAGATGATCTTGGGATTTCCAACAATCTTTGTTTGGAAACAAACAACCTACTGGTTGTCAGTTCAAACTCGTCAAAACTTTCAGATAATGTTTTACAAGTGTATTAAGTGTTTCTTTAATGAACGACTCAAAGTACACAGAACATCTGCATTTCTGAGGGCTGGGATATTTCTATCTAGACCTTTGACTCATTTTCCCCTTTCAGAATGAACCAGCAGATACAATGCAGTTGTACATCCTTCTGTGGAAAGCTTCTAGAGAAACATGGATAAGAAGAGAGTTTTATTTCAGAAAGGCAACTGGCAGCACTAAGAGAAAATAAGATTCTGTTTTCTGATTATCTGCAGTAATTACGGAAGTAGTTTGCATTGGTTTCATATCTCTGACTTGTACCAATTATGGCACGACGCCCAGCACTGCCCTTCCAGCTCTATACTTAGAAGAGCGTAACCTGCATGATACAATCACATCTAAATTATTCAGCACGCATGTCAGTGGAAGAGAATGGACTTTTCTTAAAAAACAATTGACAGCTTTCATATTAAGCTCCAGACTTGCATTTTTAATTGCTCCATTTTAATGGTGCTGTTTTACTATTTTGGAAACGTTAAAGACTACGAGAGCTGATGAATGGAATTACAACTGAAACTCAAAGTTACCAGAAGCCAAAATGAGATCAAATTATCACAACAGTGTCCTGCTGTACCTCCTCAATGCACAATGTAATTCAGCAGTCACCTCAGAGCACACCGTGAGCCTTGAGGACCATAGTGTGTTCTGCACGGTACACAGATAGCTAAGACTATATAATTTCAAAATGTTACTAAACATACACAGCTACATTCCATGACTTATCTGATTATATGTGCTAGCATATAAAATAAAAGGCGTATTTTGCTAATTGCAAAAGTTCAGTTACCCATTTGTGATATTGATCCTCCATTTTCAAATTTACTATTAATAGCGAAAGTATACATTTCAAATTATGAGTAACATAAAATAGTGTTCTATTTTAATTTAAAGAGAGTATCTTTACATTATATCTTTACATTAAGCATTTTGATCATCCATATGCCAAAATGCAAGTGCCAATATTCCTCTGAAAGCAATCCTGCTTGCACAAATCTCAGGTACATACATCACCTTCCTGATATCTTGGGATGCTACTTACACGAAAACAGCAGGATGAAGACCTACTTAAATATTCTGCTTTATCCTGATACAAACCACTATTTTTACTTTACTGTTATGCCCCTGAGTAAGAAAAAATAAGAGCATTTCATGAAAGAATCTTCATCAAAATTGAAGAGGCCTGTTGGCTGTCTTGTCCTGGCATGCACAGGAAAAAGTTTTAGAAGAAAACAATCCCAACAAGTTAGTGCTTTCAGGTATTTTCTTTCCTAAATCTTTTCAGTTTGAAAAGTCTATAAATGAGGATTTTTGAGATTACATGAGGAAATCTGTTTGTTGATAACTATTCAAGGACATGAAGAAAAGAGACTGTTGTCAGTTACCTTCCACTGTACCTTCCAGTTTCCAAGTCACTCCTGCTCTACCAACTTCTCAGCGGTGGTAAGCTTGTTGTAAGATTCAAGATGAGTGGGAGCACTGCCACGGAAACAACTGATAACTTCGCTAATGGCAACCTATGTTAAGGATCAAGAGCTGAACAGGCAGCTATAATCTAGTAAAGAATTCTTATTGACTCAAAACAGAACCTCTCCTAGACTTTTCTATCCAGTCATTAAATAGAGTTTTGTTTTTCAGAGCTGATCCAACACACATGTAAGTTAACAGTTTGAGGAATACAGACTTTCTCAAAAGCATACAAGTTTTGTAAAGACTGAACAATTGTTTTGGTATTC
Source organism: Nettapus auritus (assembly GCA_011076525.1). Taxonomy (NCBI): domain Eukaryota; kingdom Metazoa; phylum Chordata; class Aves; order Anseriformes; family Anatidae; genus Nettapus; species Nettapus auritus. Next base: position 80,607,507 of record CM021767.1, on the reverse strand, counting down.
TCACCTGAATATTGCTTTTACAGTACATAAGCCCAACATGTATTTCTTTTAGCTAGCAAGTATGTGCAATCTGACAGTTGTGAGCATGACAGCAAGTGCACTCAAGCAGCTCCTTGGAAGGACTTTGAGACAAAGAAGTTATGTAAAAAATCATACTTGAAAGACTTTGCAAATAATGATTATGCCTATCCTAACACAAAATACATCTTTGTTTTCCCAACATTTAAAACAGCAGCATCCAGAAAAGACATTTTTTCAGAGAATCTCTCAAATGAAACATGTACAGACACCACCATATTAATGGCAATTGGCAATACTGAGGATAATTAGCACACAGAACATAAAATACAAGAAATAGACCTTTCCTGCCTAATGCCATTGCCAGGCACAATGATTAAACTGCACAACAGAAATTGAAGAACCTATTTAGATTGCTACTATAAATGTGATACATTGCTTGAGAAATCAAAGAATTTCAGGTGACATAGGTCATAAGCAAACAAATGAGATAACTTACAGAATAGAGCTAGCACTTTCCTTAGGTAGTCAGACAAGGCACTGACATCTACTCAGACATAAGGAAGTCAGGTTAAACAATTTAGGCAAACAGCATAAATATTTGCTTTTCTAAATGTAACGGAGGACCAATAGCAGAAATTTAAGCAAGGAGAACTCTACTACATCATTTCCTTATTAAATTCAGAGCTAAAAATGACTCATAACTTCTCCCCCTTTCTGGCCATTTTTTGATAAGTGTGGATGCTAGGCTTTTGTATCTGTAAGACACGATCCCGAGGAGCCAATTATCTCAGATTCTTGGAAAGTAAGTGGAAATCATAAAAGTTTACTAGATTTGCAAATCATGGCACTTTCATCTCGAGTCTAACAACTCAATTACATGGAATCTAATGAGTTTAACTAGATGCTACTAATTGCTGCTTAAGTTCACGTTTCTGTTGTTACTGTTTCTTCATTTTCTGGCTTTTCTAATTTTAATAAAAGGTATAAAACAAATCACCTCAAGATAGCAAAGCCAAACTTGAATTGGTATATAAAAATATTTCTTGCATAGTCACAGAAAAAAGCTCTACGAAACACAGTGCATTGCTAATACGTTTTAGTACGTTCATAAAGCATATGATATGATGGTATATTTGAGATATGACTAGCAATTTAAGAGACGAACTGCGAGGAACATTGCCATGGCAATTGAATATAACAACTATTCATAGGCAGAAAAGAGTTGTAAAGCTCAGTGGCATTTCAGGAGACTGACAGCAAGCTCTCTGTTAAAGGAAAACCTGCAGCAGCACGAAAAGTGCATGCTGACATGACAACAGCAACCCCTGACTAGTAATAGATTCAATCATGAACATTCCTGTTACAGAGGAAATCACATTTAGTAATGAGTCATTCTAAAGGTACACGAAAGGATTTAGTAGTGTGGGTCAACACAAAGACTGATGAAAATAATGCCTTATTCTCTTCCTTTATGCTACAAACTCCGCAGAAATTAATTAATTAATTAATGATTAAGGCAATCTTAGCACTTATACTAAGAAATCACTACAAAATTAGAAAACTAAGTCCAGAAAGTCGTATACTTGTTAGAGGGGAAAAAATATGTTATGATTGTCCTTAAGCCTTTATATATCATCTTTCTTACTGGGACTACATCTGGGCCTATCTGAAGCCATTGTTTGCTATTGCAGTAAAAATATTTCACAACAACTGATGCCCTATCACCCACAGACATGACGTTTAAGTTTCAAAAACAGGTCAAGAACTGACAGTGTATATTACAAGCAATCGAACAAAACACATACTGTGCAAGGAAAGGCTTACCAATTATATAGGATAATATACATCACTGTTTAAGGAAAGAAAACATGGCCATTTGGACGTATGTCATTTGGTGGTATCTTTAGCAGGTATTTCATTCAATATTAACGTCAGAGATCGGGGTAAATTTTTACAATGACAGAAAAGAATAACACAGCCTAATACACAATCATAATAGGACAAATAATTGACAGGCAACCAAGCATTGCAGACCACCACTAAGTCTGCCAAAGGATGGAAAGGAAGATGTATTAAAAACTCATGCAATGTTAGCCAGTAATAAAAATCTGTTCATTATTCTCCTTTCATTCTAAAGGCTAAGCTTTTTGTTAGCATTCAATGTTGAAAGTTTTGAGTTCAGTAATTCAGCCATTCTTTAAAATAACATTTATCTTAGAACAAAGCTCAGCGGCTGTCCTTCTTGCTTCCCTGGAAAAACCCCAAGCCCACACAACTGGATTTTATGCCTCATCCAAATTAAGAGCACAAAGAAGTATCAAACAGAATTCATCCTGAACCAAAAACAAAAAACATCACAGAGATCATTAGACAAAAAGATTAGAAAGAAGAGAATAAGTTTTGATACAAGTTTTCCACAATCCTCAAAGTGTTCTTAAGCCTTCCTAACTGATGGCCCACAAGCCTCCTTTTAGGCTCCTGAAATAATAAAAATAACTCCCTCCATCCTTTTCCCAAGCAAGGTAAAATAACAATAGTTGTAGCCAGCAAGAACATCAGTTGTTAAGAGATTGCTAGCACAAAAATTAGATAGTCACAGGCAGATACCTAGAAAGGGTATGATTTACAAGGCAGATAACCCAAGTAATTTCACTGATGAGTGGGCACAGGTCAGAGCTAATTCTGCCATCAGAAGATAAGAGGCCATTTTTGAGATTTCCATTAAAAACACACAGCTTGGCAAACTGCAGATGTTCTAAAACAAATGTACAGTGCTGATCCCTGTTTTTAAGTAACCTTTCAGAAAAAAATGGTTGAAATCTTCCAGTCTTCACACAACAATTCAGAGCCTGTGAATAAGGTGTTTGGCTTTTGCCTGCCAACTAATTTGCTCTTTGTCTGGGGCACAATCACAGGGCGACGTACCTGTCCATGAAGTTTCTTGCTGGCCTGTTTCACTCCTCCTAATTAGCACTTAGCTCCGGTCCCTGCTCTGCAAACCTGTTACATGTAGAGGGATCAGAAAGCTGATCAGATGGAATGGAGCTGACTTAGCCATATGGGAGCTATATCAGGAGCATCTTAAATGGATAGAAAATGATGCGGAGAAAAGGAGCATTAGGGAGAAATGATGTGAAAGGGAAACCAAAAGGAATGTGGATAAAAAGGCTACTGGGTAGAGAGGATGCATGGAAAGGAAACAAAGGATTGAAGAAGAGTACAAAGGGAAGAAGAGAAACAATAGTAAGAAAACATTGTCTTATATTTGTCTCTCACCATGGAGTTGTTAGAGAATGGCTGGTATGATAGGGATGTGCAGGGGTTAACTGTGAAGCACACATCACACATCAAATCACCTACAAAGCATTCTTAAATTATAAACCAGAAAAAAAAAACCTCCATCACTTCCACTAAATATGTTCTTCTCATGATCTGTGAAAGTTTTTTTTATCTTCTGGAAAGGGAGAAAGAAGGGAAGAAGAAAGGAGGCCTCAGTCACTGCCCTTTAATTGTAATCATGAAACTAAAGCACTTAGCACAGCCTGGGTAATACACAGTATAAATAACAACTCAGGTAGCTGGTGAATTAATTAGGAACAATAATGCACAGCTAGCATGATCTTGCAAAACAAATTAAGCTGCACAGACAGGAAACAACCTCCTTACTCCTTAAGGTTGTTTCTAGCATTACAGTGCAGTCACAATGCAAAACAATTTCTGCTTCAGTACAAGAAGCTTGTTATTCATAAAAAGAGTTTAAACAAAAAAATGACAGAAGAAAATAAACCTTATCATACCTAACTGAAACCATAAATTTGGCAGTTAAACTTTTTCATGAATCCTCTTTCACCAAGCGTGAACATTTCTCAGAGCCGAACTAATTCGCAGCCACTTCGTGACGAATCTCTTCAAAGCCAAAAGAAAAGTGAGAAAACCCAGTTTTTAGAGGCTGCAGAAATCACTCCTATTCACATGTAATTTCAGGTATTTTGATGTTTCTTTTATGACATAATTAAACCAAAACTTCAAAGCAACCAAAATATTCCTTCTCCATCTGTTTCTAAATCCGATACCAGCGTTGCCTATAGCTAGTGGAAAATACATCCATATACTCGGGTCTGGATGGCTGTATCTGAGACCAAAGATGAAGAGAAACTTCTCTGACTAAACACAGGAAAAGACTTTCAAATGGACTGAACTAATGAGTTCAACATTCGTTATATTAAATAATGAGTTAACTTCTGGATTCTCATCTGACTACTAGAAGCATGGAATTTTTTTTTCCCCACAAATTTTCCTGTCTGTAAATGGTCACATTTCATTCTCAGCTGCCACTTCATCCTTCGTTGTGACCTTGCTTCAATCATTGTTGACTTTTGCTTTCTCAAAAAACACACGAGACTTCGGGAGCTCCCAAAACATTTTCCATGAACTTCCCTGTTTCTCTGTAAGTTAGCAGCATTTCTGTCTGCCTCTTTTTCTTACAAGATCAAGTACGTCAATAGAATAGTTGTTGAAAATTGTTTTACTGTGGATATGCCATTGTCTCTTCACTTGAGACAAACCAGTTTCTTTAGGTCACTAAGTCTCACCATGACCAAAATTCAGACTCTCCTCCACTCAGTAACAGGTACCTTTCTCTGAAACATGATGTAATACATCACACGCGTAACTGCAACTAAAATACAAAAACAAAAAAATATTTCAGGTAGTATTCTCAAAGGATTGTTTATGAATTATTATATTCTGTGGTCTTTGTGTTGTTGCCTATTACTTTGTTCCCTGTTACATAAAACAAAATTAAAAAAAAAAATCAGCATCAGCTATCTGTATCAACTTCACCCTTTCTAATTAAACAGTTTTAGCACTTATTTCCCAATAGGTGTACAATCATTTCTTTTACACTAAATGTATTACTTATATTTTCTCAACTACACAAACAACTGAGAAAACTGTATACTGCTTCATCTTGGAAAACTGGTTTAATAACAGATGTAATGAACTTTATTTCATAAAATCTGAAATAATGCTGAAATTTGAGCACTAAATTGGACTAAAAAAAATATAACCCATATTTTAAAGATGAAAAAACTTTATAAAGCATTTATGCAAGAAAATGAGTTTTTTATTGGGTTATAAATTTCTCAGTATGCTAAAACAGAAAATACAAGTTCTAGAAATACAAAACATCAGATATTAATTTCCTGCAACAGCAATAATTAGAAACACACATTCTGCAGTAATTTCCTTTCAAGTAGAAAGGATAATTTCAAATTTAGCTATAGTAAATCTCCACAGCTTAAACTCTAATATACAGAGAAGTGGTTCTGAGAAAGAAGCCTTTACAGTTGCTTTAGATTTTAACAATATTATATGGACTAAGATATCAGGACTTCCTATATATAAATTTGCCTTGCACTAGTAGCTTTTCTTTGAATTTGAAATAGCTATATATTAAAAAAAGGGAAAAAAGTATGTTGTATAGTTGATCATTTGATTTGTGGCTAGCTGATGTAGAACTTGCAATAAGATCAGAGGTTAATGATATTTCCAGATGAGAGTGTCATCACCCTTACTAAGATCTGCAATATAGGAAGTATGCCAGAACAAAAAAAAAGTGTTTTAGCTGGAAAACTAAATACAAATGTTTTCTACAAGTAACATTAAGGATAGAATTATCTGTCAAATTTGAAATCAAATACAATTCCTAACCTTACAAGCTAAGAAAAAAGTCAACACTGGATGATGTTACAGTCACAACCCACCAACCTACAATACACGTTGCAGTGTCATTGTACCCAAATCAGTAGTAGTGCTAGTAGGCTAAAAGAGGCCCGTTACTGAATTCCTTTAAGGACAGTTTTCCTGCCTGAGAACTACGTATTTACATTATTTTTTCTAGTCTGCATAAATGTGGTGACTCCCCCCCACACCGCAGTCACATACCTTTATATTGGCTCAAGTACATATCATAGAATCATTAAGGTTAGAAAAGACCCTCAAGATCATCTGGTCTAACCTTCACCCTACTACCAGCATCACCTACTAAACCATATCCCTAAGCATGAGGTCCGACCTTTCCTTGAACACCCCCAGGGATGGTGACTCCACCACCTTTCTAGTCTATTCTTTTTGAGAAGAAATGTCTCCTAATTTCCGTCCTGAACCTCCCCTGGTGCAACTTGAGGCCATTCCCTCTTGCCCTATCATGCTTTAATTGCACTAAAAAACAACTTGCACCATAAACGTTACTAAAATTTTAAATGTGTGAAACGTACTTGAGAAAGAAAAATAATGCAAGAACTCATGCAGTCAGAAAAAAATCCTTCTTTATCATATTACAATCATAATATTATGAACAAAAAAATCCACAAGATGATTCCTGAAAATTATTACCACCAAGTAATCCACAGTCGCATATACTACAACTTTGATTGCAATTACCTGAATTTAAGTAGTCCAAGGAACTGCAAAAATCAGAACTAAATTCAAAAAGTCATCCCAACCAAAACAAAGATAATAGATAAGAGGATGAGATGGGAGTGAGGATGAGAATTTCCTTTGGGGCTGAAGGGAGAAAAATCAATTATTATACTACTTACTCCTGTAGGCTGAAATATCAGTCCATCCACTTCATGGCTAACTTCTCTAGCAAAGCTTCCTTCCAGGAGCTGCAGAACAGAAGAAAGAAATATATATATATATATTTTTTTTTCCCAAAAAGAAACACGTCACTCACAAGATTTTATATCAAAGTGGATATTATTTCAGAGCATTGTCCAAAATTCTCCTTTGGCATGCCACTTAACTGGGGAATAAGCCATTACCACAGCTATGCTACTGTAAAACCAACCACCTGAATCAACGCAGACCTAGCATATTCCATTTTACAATCTGAAAGACTCTGAATTCCATACGGAGGTGAACACATCCATCACAATGCATTTACCATAGAAAAAAAACATCTCCCTAAAGAAACTAATGAAACCAGCTAGTCAAGAGTTATGAAAACGGATCATATACTTCCATATTAAATTATGGACTGCCTAAGGAAAAACTTAGTGACTGGTGAGAACCACAATTGACAAATAACAGCAAAAAAAAGGACAATTGCCAAAATGCCTCTTTACTAATATCAGTTTGTTTTACTGTAGAGATGAAGAATCTGTCAAAGTTCTAGTCTGATAAACTCTGACATGTAAATTACCACGTGGTCACAAAACATGGCAAATACATCTGAAAATCACAGTTAGTTTTTAAAGCAACAATTTAGCCTAGATTGTTAGCTTTCTACCATTTCCTTTGTACAGTCCAATTTCAGTCAAAGAGCCACTGCCTAAATTATTCAAATTAAGTACCAACCTCTGCCCTCAGTAAAGGGCAAAAATATGAAAGAAGTCAAGAATTAACATTTTCATGTTACTACAGGTTGAACAAGTCAAAGCAGTGCAGCTAAACACTTAATAAATCAAAAGCTTGATGGCCGTACATTTTAAATACCGTTTAAAGTAAAAATATAAAATATAATAATTTTTTTAAAGTCTATACAAGCTAAGTCTTCTGGGGATAACTTTCAAGGTTATTGTGTAGTTCCAAAATTTACTAGCCAATGGGAAATCGGCAATAAGAATACACTTGATATTTTCAAAAACATATGGTAAAGATTTCATTAAAGTCAAGCACCAAAAAAAACCCTCTCTCCAAAGTAGGAAAAAAAAAAAAAAAAAGGCTAAAAGTAAAATACAAATTTCAAGTTATCTATGACTATCCTTTTAATAGGTACATTTCTAGCTAGCTTATTAAAAGGCTCTAACCAAACCAGCATGCAAAAACCCTTATAACTTCTTCTAAGAACTATTTGAGGAGATGGTTATTTTGGCATTGAAGCTTACATAAACTTCATCATTTAGTCTTTCCCAAAAATACAACTTAAGAATACAGAAACAATCTTCTAATCTGGAGTTGGCAACTTTTTAAGGTAAAGCATAGAATTATTATCAAGCACTCTTTTACCTGTAGGTCTCTCTACTCTATTCTAACTGAGGTTATAGAGAATTAAAGCACTACTACAAAATTCATAAATGGGAGGAAAATGTGATTTAAAAATATATCTATATTTAACATTTAAAAAATACTTTCTTGTGTTCCTTTTTATTCACTGCTCTATCAGAAATACAAAATGTGAGAGATTCCTTCTCATCAACTTGACATCCAGTTTCAGATTTCCTAGAGAGCTGAACTCATTCCCTCATTTTGGAGTTCCACAGTCGTCTTATTAAGACATCTTTCCTCAAGTGTCAATTACGCATCAAAGACAAAAGGATTTTAAAGCCAGAACAGATAATTAAACCTCTTTGTGCTCCCGGTTATTCTGGGTTCATTCTCATTAGGTCGATTACAAGTACTTCAATTATAACATTCTAGAAAAAAAATTACTAGAAAAGATTGGAATGAAGGGAATGGAAATTGTATCCGAGCTTCTTCCTATATTCTTTTTCTTTAGAATTAAACTATTTAGAGCTCATCTGTGAACAGCAGAATATATATCTATTGAATACTGCAGAAAGTTTGAAATGACAGGAGAATGAGCAGAAAAGGAACGTCTGACATATAAACAGATATTTTTGACACCAGAAATATAATTGATGTAAGGTTTTAAGGTTTATGAACTTAAAATGCACATAACATGGTTTATCTTTTAAAAAATGATGTTCAATTTTCCACACATGTTAAAATTTCTAATTAAGTTGAACAGTCTTTTTAATCGGCACCATGATAAATGGCACACCTGCCTGACTGGGATGACTGCCAGGGATCAGATAAAATGCAATGCATCTCAATGTCATTTCATAAAAGATGGGTAAATGATGCATGCAAGCCAATTCTTCTGCCCTGTAGCCTCATGGCATGTATTTCCACCTGTGAAACCCTTTGTCCACTTCTTTCAGCTTCCTGCTTTACAGTGAACACTGCAATGAAGCACATATTCTTGCTACAGTTTACTGTTTAAAACTTTTCCTTTCTTATTTTTTTTTCAATTTTAAAGTATTTGCTGTATCTAATAATAGGCATCTGATAAACAGAATGGTATAATCACTTAAATGACTGGAGCTGCACGATGAAAATGATTTCTCCTTGCTTTTGAGCCACTGAGGTCAGGAGCAGCCATACGTCATCAAAAGCAGTACTGATAACCTGTGACACTGATTTTGCTAAAACACTCAATCAGTCAGCAAAATTTCTGGAGTGGATAATTGAAGAATCGCGCTTTAGAGATCTCTCCGTAATTAACAATAAAGAAATCATTTGGCTCCTCCAGCAGGAAGAGGAGGAAAATTTGGTGCGTACAGATTCCACACAACCCTGGTAGCTTTTAATCAATGTTGCTGTAATTCTGAGGCAAGCGATGTGGTCCTTAGGAGTTTTCAGATGCCACTCTATTCATAAAATAAGTTCAATGGTAGTACTGTGCCTTTTCCTTCCCATACAAAAAATATGGCAACATAACATCCTGAGAGTTATGTGGATTCTGAATTGAAACAACATCTCTGCTAAGTCATATCAACTTTCTACAAAATAATTTGCCTCAAGTCCTTGCCTGCAATTATTATGGAACTACTGTCACAAAATGGAAGTACTCTCAACAATTTTGTCTGTATTTCTGATTCAAAACTGACACTTCTTATTCACCTAGTGAAATTGTTGGTGATACAGAAACAAATGAGTTTGCATTTTATAACACAAGACAAATGTATGTCCATTTGCCTTCCTTTTTCAATTTCAGACCTGCTATATGCTTCATTCAGTTTTCAGTCAAGCTACAGCAGTTCTGCATGCACCTGTCCTGAAGCAGTTTTTCAGAGCCATCTCCACATTGGTGCTCATCTACCTGTTCGCTCCACAGTGAGGGCTGGGAAAGGGAACATACCTTATTCAAGAACATTAGATACAACTAAACCAGCAATTGAATTGTCAGTTAACTAGAATTTGAAATGCCTTCAGACATGAGCATCCATCCTGTCATGCCTAACTTCACGTAGCCAACATCTTAACTGAGTCAAGTTGCAGCCCAACTTCAAGGACGATCACTTCATCTCATGATTACAGCCTTCAGCACGAGACTACAAAATAATTGGCACATCCTGAGAGCTGTCAGGTTCTGCAGACATGGGTTCATAAATAGTAAATCCCTGTACAGATTCTGAAGACTTTTTTCAGACATATTATACAGTCTCCAGAAAATATTCCGTTGTTACCAGCACTAATAACTACCTTATCTGAGAGGAAACAATTAGCATGGCTCTTTCCTTGCATTACTTTAAAAGAGATGGACTGTTCCGCTTATAAACCAGGATATTATTTCTGTTTTATTTTACTTTAGTTTGTTTCATCTTGTTTGCCATCGTCTCTATTTTTCAGAATTATCTGCTCTTTTTTCAATAACATTGTCCTCAATAGCCCTCAACAGTCTCATCTTAGTACACCCCCTTTCATGAGGCCTTGATTTTCCAAGCTCTACATAAAAATTAATGACTTTAACATTGCTGCCTGATGTATCTAAGACATCCCAGGAAGTTTTACATCCAAGGTGGGAGGCACAAATGTTTCCAAATGTACAGTGGTTTAAAAGCATTCAATAAAGCATATAAATGTATGTGAATTAATTAAATGAATGTCTGCTCTATTTTTATTTATTTATTTATTTATTTTTGCTAACTAACAAGATAAAGCAATTTCATCTATATTATTATATATGGAAGTCTCTGAAGAAAGGATCTCTGAATAACAAATCCAGTTAAAGATTTGTGTAACAAAACCACTGTTTCAATTAGGAAGCCTTTATGGATTTAACTTAAAAAACTAACAAACAAACAAAAAAAACCACCTGCTTAACAAAACAATTTTGCATTAAAAAAATAGGTTTCTTCCTTGTTAGGAGTTAAAGAAAAACACATCGACAACCTACTGCATATTTCAGAAATCCTGATTTTGAATGACAACTGAAATTCTATGGGATGTTATATGTCAAGTTCAGTTTAAGTTAAAATTACACCAAAATAGTTGCTCAGATTCATTCCTACAAATGACAATTCCCCAAAATAATTATTTATTCTTACATTAATATACTAAAAAAATAATGAACCTACAAATTATTTCTTGGTTCATGCTATTACTCTTAAATATGCAGAAAGAAAGAATAGGATCACAAGATGTAGAAATTAAAAGTTTAAGTCCCTGAGAAAGAATTATCTAAAGAAGTTTGATATGCTCACCAAGTAACAACAGATATGGAAGAATAGCTGATTTTTAGTAAACCAGCTAAATGATCTACATTGCCTTAACTGCATAAGGAACTCAAGTATGAACTTTTCAGTTGCTCATGACTTAAAATGAAATTACATGCTCTTTGGCTGTAAAAACACTGTATAATACAAATTGCATGAAAACCCTTTAAGAAATTATATTTAAAGCTCAAATCCTAGGTCTCACACAGCCATCCTCTCAAGATGTTAATTCAAGTTATAAACAAAGAAAAGCTGTAAATGTTATTTTGTCTATATAGAAGGGTAGGGGTTGAAAGCACTTTATGTTAACCAATAACTCGGTACTAAACAGGAAGAATAAAAGTAAACTCCAAAGGCTCATCTATTTAACAAAATCACTGCTATTTTGAAGTGTATTCTGTGTTGATATCTGAAATACATTGTGATGAAAATTATACCAAATGACTGTCTAAAGAAACATGAAAAATTTCTGACTTTTTAAGATTAAAAAATAAATACTTTTTATAAAATACTATTTTATGAAGAGTCTTTCGGTTTGTTAATTTAGTAGAAGCTCCAATCCTACTGCAAGACTAAAAGACTAAAAATAACCTCTTTGCCAAGTTAATCATACAGAACATTTTGGCTCAAAAGACATTAAAAACACCTAATTACTGCAATGGATTTGTTCCCTATAAGAATGAAAGCAGATAATGGGAGCAATGTGAGACTGATGTTCACTAATATGATCAAGAGACTAATTATTATCCATGAATCATTTGTAGCATTCAAAACTTGATTAATGTCAGGTCAAGTTTAACATGTGATAGGTTTTATTAGTAATGCTCGGCTATCCCACAGCTTGTCAGTTTAAGTAAGTGCCATCTGTTCCAGGCAGGAATAGCCAAGAGTCCAAACAAAAGCACAGTGGATACAACTGGTCACTGAAGGACATTTTAAGAGGTCCGTAAGGGAGCTACGCTAGTAATTTTAAACACTAGACCAGAATCCAGCACAAAAAAACACCTGCTCAAGATAGGACATTTGTTGCCCAGAAAGCAAGCACGTAAGGTAAGCTGTTATCATTTTCTAGCTTGACCAAATGAGTGTTGGTACTACTGTATCTAGCTTCACTGTATGATCATTCTCCAGTAAGAACAATTCTGTTGCAAGAAGAGAAAAAAAATCTGTTGCAAGAATTGATGCATCTTCCTCTCTACAGTCCTTCATCACCCTTATAAGTGCTTTCTTGTACGGAATACAGTACTTTACCCTTTAAAGCATCAGTCATGGTAATTAAGTGCATATGGCCCTAACTAATGGCTTGTGCAGCAAAATAATGCTAGAAGACAATGAAACTGAAATTCATATTCCATGAGAAAATACTTACTGACAGTGCCCCACTTGTTGTAATTACAGATAACTACAAGATACAGATAGCTACAAGAAATCTTTTTGCAACAGGCTTGCTTCCTAGAGTTTCCCAGCATTTCGTGGGTGACCAGCTTCACCAGCAGCCTCCTCTCCCGGGCACAGCCCATTCCCAGCTCTTGCAGCATGACAGGAGCTGCCCTGGTATTTTAAGAGCTCACCTGGTCACTGCACTGAACCCTCAGCAGCTCTGTACTAATAACAGCAGGAGCAGCAAGGCTGAAGTAACATGAAGAGGCAATGGGCAGGTGCATGCACAGAGAGGAAGGAGACTGACCTAATTCCATCTGGGTTTGCTCTTGCACCTACCTACTCTCCTCTGGTCTAAACCTAGAAATTCAGCAGCAATGCAGAAAGAAATATTTATTTACCTCACAGCTACAACAGCCCTTTCAGATGTAATGTAAACATGCTCTCATCCATAAAGCAGATGAAGCTGAAAGACTGAAGATTCAAGGCTGACACTAACGTGATTTTTGCTCTGTACTTCAGCTCCACGTTTTAGCTCTGTTTTCTGGCTAAGGGCAGGACGTGCAGGGCTCCCAAAGATTCCTTGATGTCTGCACATCTAAGACAAATCCTCTGAAGATTTGGTGCTAGTAGGCCACAGAACATAAATAACATTGTAATTCAAAGAACCACAGCTACAGTTTCTTCCTTCACCATTTGCCCCTATAATTTTACAGCCAAGGACCTAACCAATAGTGCCTTTATTCTTTCCAGAATAGGAAGGCAACAGATATTCCTATTGATGTTCACGTGACATGGAAAGAGCACCCCCAAATAAGAAAGCCGAAGAGGCTGATCCCTCTGTCTGTAGTCTGTTTTGTGTCCCTGGTTGAGGCACCTCTGAAAAAACAAACAACAGCAACAAAATAAGTACTCCACACACAGGCCTGTTAGAACTGCTGCTGGTTTCGATTGTTATAGGCTGCTTCTTTCATAGAGGACTTAAAGCAAGAGAAACCATATACATTCTCTGAAATGTGCTTCTTAATCTTCTCTAGAACCTATCTAAGAGATGTAAAGAAAAGCATTTTCCAGATTTAAGATTTGCTGCAAGTTACTGCAGTCTGTGATGGGATGCAACCTCTGACATGGAGAAGGTGAAACCACATTGTTGAGTTCATTAACCAGTCCCAAAGGGAAAAAAAATGGTGTAGTGAATAACAATAAAACATACTGGGGTGGGGAGGGAGAAGGGAAAGGGGAAAGGGAAGGAAGGAGGAAACATGTTTGATGGTTGTATTTTTTAATCTGGTTTTGGTTTTACAGCTACGTTATTAACTGCATTCTGTACAGCTGCTACTAACACTGGCTGTATGCTGTGCTCCTTATCATCTGCACAGGGAGACTTAAAAAAAAAAAAAAAAAAAAAGGTAGAGAGCAGACCACAAGAGTGCCACTGAGCTATCACCAGTTTGCTGCTTCTGAGTGAGCAAATCCAAAGGTCATGCACCTAATATATTCAAAACAATACCCAAGAATAACACGAGCGCTGTGTGTGTTAATGCTTAATTTGACAGCACATCTGCATTACTGAATTCAAAATAAGCATTAGGCATTTCTCCCTGTCAATCTCTTCTCAGAAGCACAATTGAGAAATTGACATCAATTAACTAAGATGTTTTCAAATGCTTTTTTCAAATAAGAGAAATAGGCTGCTACAAGAAAGTTTAATTGACTTTTGTGATAGCTTCAAAATGGGATAAACACTCTCAAGGCTAGGAAGGAATGCAGCTGCCAAACAGCAATGGTCTTTGAAGCCCATTTTACCTGATGAAATAGAGCAGTGTATACTGCACAGCTTATTCATTTAATTTATTGTGCTCTTTCCAGTTCTCTATTTCAACCTGCAAAGTAACTGCGTTTTTTTTCTTTTAGGGATTAGGACTTGGTCCACAACACTTTCCCCCACCCAGTGATGATGGTGAGAGGTGTCAACACATCCAATGTACCTACCTGGGAGAGCACACCTGCCTGACACTAGAGTCCTGCTGGGGCTGGAAGAGGTTTCACAGGTGCCTTTAGCAAATTCTTAGAGCTATTTACACATGATGTACATGTGTACAGATGAACACGTGTACATCTGAACATAGACATGGCAGAGAATCTGCAAAGTCTGCATTACCCCATGTTGTCAGCTGAGCAAGGTTCTCCCCACTCACTGTTGCTAAGAAGCTCCCCAGTACTCTCGTTCTGATCAAATTCAGCTTCAGTCAAAAGCTCTTCTGATATCAAAGGAACAAGTGACATTGGATTGAGTGCAAGGCCTTACAAATGTGGCCAAGTACATTCTAATTTGTTCTCTAAATGATCTTCAAACATTATAAAACTGATAAGGTTTATTTGTTATCCAGCCCCTGTGTAAACTGCCATAATATAATCCGATCTCTGCTTATCAAGAACTTGGACAGACCTGTTTTAATTAAAACAGATAATTAAGGATGATGTTTTATTATGCATTTCCACTAAGACTCATGAACAAAGCCAAATTTGTATACACAATAATTCAATTAACTATAAAATGGATATTCACGAATACAAAGTCTTTGTACATTTACTACTGCAATGCCTGATTCAAAGCGGGCCAGTATATTCCACGGGGCCCCTGCGCAATGACTGTAACACAAAAATTAAGATTTAACATAATATTCTGAATATTTAAAAACATCTTATTCTTCTGCGATGCAATGGCACTTGAGGGCTTAATTTGCTACAAAGTTGAATTAAAACTTGCCATGTTAAGGCCATAACAGTAAAATGCTCCGATTTTAATATTTCTTAATTAAAAAGATGAATTTTGCACAGGAATTTTTTGCAAAACTGGGCATACCACAAGAAAAGAAAGCTATCAGGGATGCCTTACAACCTTGCATCCTAACAAACTGCTTTAAATGTCACCCCCCATCTTTACAATTTTCTTTGTGCCTTTATTCATTTTATCCAAATTAAGCGCACGTCTCCTGCAAACCCTTCCAACAGGAGCAGGCTGACGGCTTCCCTACGGAGCGCGACTGCCAGGAGGCAGCTCGGAAAGTGACAGGCTGTGAAGTGGTACAGCGGACAATATTAAACAGTTGCCCCTCAATTAATGAGTAGAGTGACCCACTTAGTCACCACAGCTGAGTCCTTTAGCTAATTCAGAAGGTAACAGATATCCCAATTCCATTCTCCATACTGGGATACCAACTAGTAATTAGGTCCAAACAGATCTGCATTTTCCCAGTTTTGGTCATAAATCACAAAACCGAAAGCAGAAGTCAGTTAAACATCTACAGGCATTTTTCCTACGTAGACAATTATATGATTTCCGTTGCCCAAAATATGCACTGTTCGTTGTGCACCAAGTATAATGCTTCATCCATGTGCTCTTATTTTTCTGCTAGTTTCCTTGTTTTCTTTCCCATACTAAAGTTTCAAGAGTCAGAATTATATATTCCACATCTGCATTACTGTATATTAATTTAACTTGTACCACTAGCATGGCCCACTAGTTAAGAAAATAGCCCTTCAGAAAAATATTGAAGAGTGTTTGTTTTAACTTCACTAGGTCATTTCCCAAAAAACGTAACTTATGTGAATAATTTCTTAAATCAAAAACAAAAAATGATCTCCCTTTTTCTCAAACCAAAATTATACTGTGCTGAAATATTATCCTTGATCTTCAACATCACAAATAATAATCAAAAGCAAGTAGCCTAATCCTCTTTTGTTAACTCTAGGAAATGAATACAGATTCTTGGTCACAAATGGATCTCCTCAAGGACTCCATCAGAGGCAAGGAGGCTAAGAGTTAGCCATAGACAAATATTTTTTTTCTAGCATGACTTAAAATCTCTTGGTGTAAACCTGGAAGACCTGGCTCTTGACACTGTTACACTTCCAGCTTGTGTTCCTTGAGCAAAGAAATCAAAGTTGATTTCACTTATCAGCTATGCCAGGCTTTGGGTAGTACGTAAGACCTCCTCAGTGAAGCCCTTCCCTCACCTGGGCCCTCCAAAAGGTTTTGTGGGGACTAAGCAGGTTTTCAAGGGGAGATACGGTCCATATGCTTTATGAATCTGATGTCTGATACTACAAAAAGTAACACAGATAGACATCACTGGCTAATTAGTTACTGTTCATTGTCCAAAACAAATGGGGTCATTTTGTGAAAATATGTCTGCCTGGGCACAGAATCACAGAATGGCTCGGGTTGGAAGGGACCTTGAAGCCAATATAATTCCACCCCCCTGCCATGGGCAGGGACACCTCCCACCAGACCAGGCTGCCCAAAGCCCCATCCAGCCTGGCCTTGAGCACCTCCAGGGATGGGGCATCCACAGCTTCTCTGGGAAACCTGTGCCAGGGCCTCACCACCCTCTGAGTGAAGGATTTCCTCCTAATATCCTACCTAAATCTCCCCTCTTTTAGTTTAAAACCATTTCCCCTTGTCTTATCACTATCTGCCTGAGTAAAGAGTTCCTCTCCATCCTTTTTAAGACCCCTTTCAACTTCCTTCGTTTAATTACAGATTCAATATATAGTACGTTTCTATTTGATACCACCAGAGGTAGTCTTAACCAGATAAGAAGAGTTTAGGAATTTTGTTTGATACTGAGAACAGCCCATAAACTCCATCTTGATCACAGAAGTGAAATTTGAAGAGTTTGACCACATGAGCAATGCCTGACAATGGGACAAATACTTCCACTGAAAATTCCAAAGTGACACCAAGGTGGTAACATTTAATCCCAAAAGCATGATTCCCATTGACATAGAAACACCTCTCAGGAAGATGTCTGAAAATGTGTAGAGAGGGGAAAAAAAAAGAGGGGAAAAAAAAAAAAAACACATGGAAAACTTATATAGGGTCACAGTGCAAATGACAAAATACTTCTATGCAGGTCCAGTGGAGAGGGAAACCAAAGACTGATCTAGAATGATACTGAAATTATGGCAGAGAAAGAAGTATATTCCTTATTTTAACGGATATGTAGCTTTTGAGATGAAGACAAACTATTTAATAATTCTCCCAGACTCAGTGCATGAAGGGATACAAGACACGGTCTCCTATTGGCTCTTGAACAGAAGGCCTTTATTGCTATTTTTCACTCCTACATATACTTTCCCCGTAGTGCCACATACTGTCCACGTGCCCGAATCTGACATACAATTGGTTAGAGACCCTCAGACACGGACCTCGAGCCAGCCAGCAACTGGCCACCACCCAAAGCTCATCCTTAGCACTGTAGCCAATTTTCTTTATCTCAACCTTGCTCAAGTTTTTGTTTTTTGCCGCTTGCTTCCTCATTATCTCTAATTCAGGGATGTGTGAAACAGCGCGAAGCCACCTGCAAATTCTTTTCCCAAAAGTGCATTGTCGGATATTTCTGACAACAGAAGCAGGTTAAGGAAGAAGGCCCAAGCACTGGGGACAAAGCCCCATCCTGCTGGGCCTGCGATCTGTGATGGAGAAAACTGCAGCTTCTTTGCACTGCAGACAGCAAAGGAACACCCGGAGGCAGCTAGAAACCTCACCAATCATGGCCTACAGCATCCCTGCTTACCCTCATGCTCCTACAGCCAGAAATTACTTCTACTGAGCAGGACCCATTGTCACCCCAGTGCTGCAGCTGGCTGCATAAAATAGCTCCAGTTCAAGCGCTGAATTTTAAGTGGTAGTAATCTACATCCAGCTCAAGAGCCACAGTTTGGTCTTTTATTGCACATTAAAATTTACACAGCTTCCACTTGGTCTGGTTTGTTGTCCTTACCTGTAAAACTCACAGGATAGATCGTTTTGAAAAGTCAGTCTGAAGCACTACATGCTGGGATACAGGACAGCTGCCAGCTGAAGATTTTGCATCCTAATATAAAAGAGGCAGCATCTTTCCAGCTTCTCATTCACTATTGGCTTACTAGGCTCATTGGGTCGACCATTACATGCATTTACGGGAAGAAAAGCACTGTGATTATTTGAGTGAGAACAACCACCAGCACAAAAGCCTCTAAGAGCGGAGTAAGGCACTACTGCTCTTACATTTGACTTTTGATTCTCATGATGGAGCAGGGCTAAGTAAGGAAGAAACATACAGAGTAAAGAAATAAAAGCAAATAGAAACAAAATGATAAAGGGGAGACAGGTTAGGGGATAATTAAAAGGAGGTGAGATGGCAACTAGGCCAAAAACCTGGAACCTAACAGATGGAGCGAGGGCTACAGTGTAGGCCAGACACCGACAAGCGACTGCCAGCTCTGGGTGAGGAAATGCAGGATTGGAAGGTGAGCCGATTAAGCTACTCCTTAAGGCACAAAATAAAAATAAAAACAAAAACAGAACAAGTTTTCTTGGCACAAAAACCCCTCCAGATGGTACCATGCTCTCTCCACCTAGATACAGGATTCAAAATGCCCAATAAATACACAGATTATTTGACACTTCTGCTGCTGCCATTCCTACCTTTTTTTTTTCATCTTCTATCCCATTTCTGCAAATCTTTACCACTTTTTTTGTCCATATGCTACTTGGTGACATCAGACATGGTTCTGAGGTCATTTACAGTCAGTTCTGAGTTAGCAGCTCTCTAGTCAGACAAAAGTGAGTTACATCCACATATCCTGCCTTTTTCAGGTCCACATCTGATCAACTTTAACCACACAAATAGCGGCCTATCGCCATCTCACTTTCTTGCAAAAATACTTCACTCCAACATCAGCAAGTCATGTACTCACATAATTTTCTTCATCAAAGTGGTCCATAGCCTCTTAGTTTTCCAAAGTGTAACACCTCAACAGTGGCTGTGGCTTTTTTATATGTACAACATTTTAAACAATCTGTTTCCTAACTACAACAAAGGCGGTTTCCCCCCAAAATAAAAATCCAAATGTCAAAAAAAAACACCACCACAAAACCCTAACAAACACAAAACAAAAACAAACAAACAAACAAACAAAAACAGGCAAAGCAGGGGTACGAAGTCTGTCAGTCCACAGATTTGATTGGAAACTTTCAGGAAGACCCTAGACCATTTAATCTTCTGGCAGGGATTACTCACCTTTATCCTAATCCCTCCAGGACCAGCTGTCATTTTAAGATCAGATAATAGTCTAAGAACTGACAACTCCTTGATATACGGCATGCTAGCATTTGGAAAAGGTTGTTCATTTGACCTGTGTCATTGTTTAACCTTTAGCCCTATTGTTCCATAGAGGGAGATCGGCACAATTCTCCACGGGACCATATAGAAAGAAACTTTTTTTTTTCCCAGCCCTGCTAAAATAGTGCAGTCACTGGACACTAGGCTTCAGTAACGACATTCAGGTTGTGACTGGCCACACAGAAAAGCTTTGCAGAAGAACTACAGATCAGCTTCGGCAACATAAGCCAAACATTCACATCATTTCTGAGAGTTTAATTATTTCTTGTCTGTGTACCTGTATTTTCTGTTCAACATAATGGATTTCACCCTGGTGAAAGTCCTAAAACATTTGCACAAATACAAGGATAAGGGTCCAAGTCTTTATTCTTATATATTCTTATATATTCTTATATATTCTTATATGAAGCATTATAACACATTAATCTTGTTGGTCCTCAGTATTTTAACATCAAGGAAAACTAAAACTCAGCTTCTTCCACCAACTGGTGCCATCCTTACAAGATGGGAGTGAGCACTGGCAAACTGGACCGTATTCTCTTCTTGACTTCTGTTGCACACTAATATGTGCAAAGGAAACATGCTGGGCAACCAAAGTGACAAATCATGCAAGTGTAATGACAAACAACAAAGATTCAACATTGTTCACCAGTATCTTCCTAAAAGGATTTGGAAGTCACATTAAAAGGCAAAAGTACTCACAGAGTGCATCTGTTCTCAGCTGGCACTAAAAGACTAAGCTGTGTTTAGCAAATCCTTGATTATAGAAGCAGACCAAGTTAGTGACACTGTTTCCTCCACCAATATCAAATTTCAGCTAGGGAACATTTTTAATCACCTGGGTACAGGCTGTAGATTCTCAGGATCTCTATCTTTCTTTTCTTCCTGTTACCATCAAACCTCTCTCTTAATAAGAACAAGCAAAAGTCCATCAAAACATCTTAAAATAAAGTGGAAGACAATATTGCAAAGATACGGCCCTCATTTCCAAAATCTAGTACCAACAACAAATGCCAAGGCGAAACTGTGAATGCTGGCATAATACTTTTTAACTGCAACATTAAAAGTGCATTTCATTTCACAATAAACTGATTTTCATATTAGGAAAGAAGAGCCATTACCCTTCAAACTCTGGTATTAAAGCACTAAATCCATAACTTTAAGAACTATTTCATTATTGGACATAGTGTATAGCACAGCACAAAGTTTACTGTTGTTTCAAGTAATTACTTTCACATTTTCACTGAAAATATCTAAATCTATGTGGAAAACATCATTTCTCCTGGTAAAACTAATAGCAGAGTAAGTGGCTAAACCTTTTAAATATAGTGCTGAGACTCCTGGCCTTTTTCAGTATTCTTCCTACAATCCTCCCAAACACACAGCCATTTACCCATATGTGATATTATTAATAAGAAGAATGGCCAGCACTGGCCTTCAGTTTGGAACACCACATCTTAACTCAGTCCACAGAAAGGACTGATGGAGTGAGGCTGTGAAAAGAGGTCTAACAATGTTTACTTTGGAGAGATTTAAATTTGTTTCCAGGGAACATATTTCAAAAACTGAAGTGTCTCAAAACAGAAATATGTGATGTGTGGTTCCAGCTGAGGGAATTCAGAAGTACACTTGATTCTTTTCTTGACCCTAAGCAAAAGACAGCTGTGTTACAAGAAAATCCAAGAAACACTGCTGATGATACAATCTCCTGTTTATACCTATTACTCCAGGCACTCAAACTGAGACATCTGAGTCACCCAGTACACATATTGCCTGATTCTCTTCAGGCTGCCTAAGGAGTACAAAGCTTAAGGCACATCTCTCTCCAAATGTTCTTCTCACATGGAGATGCTGATAATCTGGAATTTTGCAAGGCTGAAGGTAGGACTACAGAACGTGTATACATACTGCACACAAAGGAAGTCCAGCCTCTTTTCCATCGAAGCACACGTTGGCTTGTCACTCAAGGGCACAATTATAAAGTACCACCTAGCTAAGAAGCTAAATTTTAGTCCCAGATAAACTGCAAGACCACTTTCAAAACACAGTACCTGAGGCAAACTTAAAGAAAGGCAAAACTCCTGTTGAAATTGCGCTAAATAGTCCAAGTGATTATCTTGAATACTTACGTGATGATAATGTTAATAAAAGAGGCTATGGTTTTGTTCTCTTTTTTTTAAATCTCGATAACATATATTTTGACTGATCACTGATATGGGCTTTCCACTTTTACAGTCAAACATGGTGGTGCAATCAGAGATAAAGCTTATCTCTGGCCAAAGGCTGCTAAGTCCTTTGATCCCTCTGTGAAAAAAGAAGGATCCCTCTGGGGGTGACCCGAGAAGCCGCATCTTCTGTCAGTGAAGTACAAGGGCTAGATGTAGGGAAGAAACCCACACTTATGAAAACACACACTTTTCCTGAGATCCCTCAAGGTTGCCAATCTTTAAGGACCTCTGGTCAAGAAAGAAAGGAACCTGCTTGATCCCAAGAAGAAAGGAGTCCTGCAGTTCTTGGAGAAGAACAAGCAAAACAGCTAATTAAATATAAGGAAAAGATCTACCTGAGTAGGTCCCCTTTGTCTGTCCTTTAGCGTTCACTCAACTGCCACCGTCTCTGGAGATGGATTGATGGATATGCTGAATCAATCCAAACACGAGCAGATTTAGAAGCTAGGAGGAATTCCCTGGCTCTCTCCAGACCCCTGCTGTGCTGAACAGAGTTGGTAAACCCTACCAAGACATTTGTCATTGATGCTACAGAAACCCAGCCTGTTCTCTCTGCTACGCTAATGAGGTGTTCATAGCTGTGAGTACACTTGTTGCTATAGCTGCAGAGATGACTGAACAAACATAGGAAAAATATCTCGAGCAAAGCGATACTATTTTTAAATGGTCCTTTTTCAGAATAGGACAGCGCTTCTGAACAATAGCCTGCTCTGACCATATGTAATTAAGCATTCTGTTCACAAAGTTGTGGTGAGTAGGAAGATGTCACCCTTGCGTCGTTATCCTAAGGTGGTATTCGAGAATCAGGTACTCATCAAGTTCACAGACCTAATGAAATTAAAACTGTATTTTTGACATAGCAACAATACTTGAAATAGATTTGATTTGAAATAAATTTTTAATCTACAGAGTTCCCTTAAGCATTTATCAGTATTGCCTTAGATAAAACTCCTCATTGATGCTGGTAGTGCTACCTGAAATTCCCTACAGTTATAACAGGCTGTACCAACAATACTTGGATATCAACATAAAACTTCTTTCTTACTGAAAAAAATAATCAGAATTAAAGCCTCATTAGCAATGGCTTTTTTTTGTTTGTTTGTTTTTCCCTCCACCATACAGCAGTCACTTCAAATCAGGACAAAGATTTCTTAAAACATACTTCATGTGTTGTACACAAATAAAATGAAAAAGCCTATGGTTATTTCAAACTCAAAATGCAAAAAGCTTTAGAGCATGCACTGGTTGTCACCACAAAAAAAAAAAAAAAAAAAAATCACCACTCCCATCCCCTCAAAAGAGGCAATAAACCTAAATACCCCAATAAATTTAAAACATCCAGACAGTATTATTTCAAAGATGATTTTAAGGTGATAACGCATCAGGGTGAGAATTTGTTCACTGAACTGAATCATAACCTCAAACGCAGATTGCAATGGCCTTATGGTTTTATCCGGTACTGCAGACTTACTGCTATCTTCAAATAATGCTTCTTAAAAGTTTAATATAAGTAACAAAAAGTAAAGAGATCCATGCTTCAAATTTTCAGATGCCCTGCTCTCAAACCACTACTTCACTTCTGTATCTGTTTCAAAGGCTTGCTTATAAAAAGCAGCAAAACCCTCTGAGGAAAATGAGCCCTCAGAGGAAAAAAAAGTGCCATGTAACTGTTGTGCAAAGCTGTTATTGAATTTTACTCACTCTAATTTGAGGTGACAAAAAGAGGATTACTGAAACAGATCTTTTAGTTTAAAAAAATTGGTAAAAAAAAAATAATCTTTCATAATGTGCACTTCAATAAAACCCACAATTATTTTATTCTTATTTTCTTACCAATTTGGTCTATTATTTGTATAGAGTAGGTAAATTAAAAATGTTTGAAATAATTAAAATAAGAATAAAAGAACCAACTTGCTCTGCACTACCAGGTAACTCTGCTTCTCCTTCTCTCTCTGTGTATCTCTAACTGCTGCATATAGAAACATTCTTTAAAAAATAAAAGGAAGAAGAAAACTAGCCAGAAAACTGCTTCACTCCGTAATTCACAACTTAATCAAACCTCACTGCGAAGAGAAGCATAAAAAGACAAAAAAAATCTCATCCAAGCATTAGTGTCAAAAGCAATTATTAATTTATTATGAAACAAATTCAAGTCCTGTATAATTTCGTTTTCCTCACCAATATATTTGATGCTTTACTGGTGGATAATTAGACAGCCACTATCTTGAAGAATTTATACTCAAGGGTTGGGAGACGAAGAGAAAGAGCAGTAAACACCATCATTTATTTGCTGACTTTGAACAATACCGCAGTCAGAATTATTAAAATCCAATACATGGACAATTAAGAAAATTCATTTAGATAGGAAAAAGGAAGTTGTTAAGCGTAATTTTCATTTCCTACTCTTTTTTGGGAAGGAGATGATCCTTTCAATAGTATTCTGGCTGGTTCTAAGCTGTACCTCACAGAGCTACAGAACAAAGTACATTTTGATGAGTGTTGAACTTTACCTCGTAACAGGAATCAACTCTTAACAGATAGGCTGTCAGCATTTAACAATTTCATGTGTAAATTACTGATCAGATATAACTAGCCAGAGATTTGTTTATAGATGTGTTTTACCCAGAGAGCTTTCTAGGAATGCTTCTGGGCATGTTCTCCCATGATTTTTAAATGAGGTTAAATAACCTGCAACTCCAGAACACTTCAAGAAACTATAAATTTACGTAAGAAACCCATACGTAAGAAACACAAGTTCCTTTTGTACTAGTTCTTTTTTATTTCATGCTTGAAATTATGTCCTAAACACGTAGCCTTTTACTCCCTATGAAAAAATTTACTTTGAATTCATGATGCTGACAATTTTATATTACATAGATGATCCAAAAAATCAACCATACGCACCTGCAGAAGTGATCAAAACATTTACAGTGTTTTATCCACACAACCTTTCTGATAGAATTGTTTGTGACAAACTTTCCCAAGATTGCTACTCTGTCAGATGTTTTGAAAGTCCAGCTTAGGCCTTATCTCTTTATTTAGTTTTCAACCACCTATCAGTTCGCCAAGATTCCATTACTGCTTCTCCTGGGGCAAGATTTGTTACCTGCTACAGGCTCAAGGAAGTGACAAAAGCAAATGGAAGGCACCAATTTGGTGTTCATTGTTCTGCATTGATGAGACATGGGACCGCTTCTAACAGCAGTGCTGAGAAAAACTAGTTACTCTAGATGAAAGTATTATCCGTGAGCAATTTAATTCAGAGAAGAGAATAAAAATATTTTACAGAATATTAGGATACTTCTAAACTGAAGAAAAGAGTGCATAATGAAAGACAGAAACTCGTATATATTTGCAAGTCATATGCTTCACTTCAGAAGACCTAGGGCAGTGTTTTAATAAGTAAAGCGTGGAGGCATTCACTAGCATGGGCTCTTAGTAATCACTGCTGAACATGAAGTGGCAGACCAAGCACAATTCATGACTTATCCTATGGCCAAATGCAAACTGGAAGCAAAAAAAAGTTACTTTCTTACCTATGAAGGAGAATAGGATCAGTAGCACAGCTCTCAGACATTCCCTTAAGCTCAGAGGCATTTCAAACTTAACTATTAACTTCTTCTATGTTGTTGTTCAATATTATGAAACTAAAGAATTAGATTCTGCCAAAGTACAGGCTTAAGTATAAGAAAAGAGGAATTCAGAAGGAATAGGTCGTCTAAAACCACTTTTCAGAGTATCCCAAACTGCCATCACCTCCCAGAAAAACCTGCTGAGTAACTGGTTAGCACAAGAATTTGCAGAAAGCTAAAAAAAATAAAGGAAAACCATACCCAACACTGCATTGCTGCATTCTGCACTCCAACATAAACAACTAAAATCAAGTTTACCTTTCTTGAGGCGTAGATGTCGAAAAATGGCTTGTTTCGAACACTGAATGGTTCCTGTGCTTTGTCAATAAGACCAGTCTTCATTTTTTCGTGTCGTGGAAATATAATCTCTTTTTCTATACAGGCAAGCCGAACATTAAAATCACAATCTCCAACCGGCTGTCCCTGCCAAGTTACAAAAATGAGCATTAAAAACAGATACCAAATTATTTCACAGTAAGTTTTCCTGACATAGCATTTAGAATCACACAGATACATTTTTTTTTTCTTAATTGAACATACACATTTTTGTCAAGTATTTGTTTTTCAAGCCCTTGTCTCAGGTTGAAAGAAGTTAATGAAATCAAAGGTCACGGAAGGGTAAAAACCTACGACAATGCAATTTACAGAGTTAAGCAAAACCACTGCTTCAAATGTACTTTATTGATGTTTTGAAAGAAGCATTAATTATATCACAGAAAAGAGAAAACTACAGCTGCAGCTGGAAGTCGTGTCAATAAACAGTGGCGCAGAAACCTGCAAAATACGGGATGGCTCAGTCAACTAAAAGGTGGTAAAATCTCTAATTCTCAATAGCATGCTCTGACCTTTCCAGATCTGAGCTAAACCAGGAACTTTACATCCCTGTTTATACATTTGGTGCATTGCACCAGTCAGTATGAGCATTCAAAAGGCATGTCTGTCAGAGTAATAATTGCTGATAATGGAGCTTACTGTGTTTTGAACATTAGATGGTGATGAGAACACACTGTGGGCATCATTCAGTGAAAATGAGCAACAGGCAACTTGGAAATTTCCCCATTAGTTTCAGTGAGATGTGCCACTTTCACAGCAGTAAGGCACAAACTCATGCATCTGCACTGCTATAAGCACTATCCAGCACAGGAAGTTATTTACAGGAGATCATCCCTCATTTTGCCATCCCATTCACACACACTCAAAAAACAACTTGGAAAAACCCTCCTTTTCCTAGTCCACAGAAAATAAGCCCACAGAGTGTCAGCTTCAGTAAAATAATTTTTCAAAAGCTGAAATCAATGAGTGCAGAAACTGGAGGCCAGTGTTTGTACTCCAAGCATGGGATGCAAAAAGTAAACAGCAGCCAGACAGGTGAGGAGGAGAACCAGCCAGGTATCTCCTACACTACACACAGCTAGAGGAGAAAGAGGAGGAGAACCTAAAAGCAAAATGTCTCTCTCTAACACATGGCGAAGAGAACTGGTCAGTCTGAAAGAACACACAGTAGGCAAGTGTCAAAAATGGCATCCTGGAAGAGGCATGCAAACATAAGAGACGGAAAGAGTAAATCTGAACAGGTATCCTGAGACAGAGAAAAAGCAAACACTGATATTAGATGGATGAGAGTTTAATCCCATTCTTTCCAAACTCACCCTCTCCCCTCACTGGCAAGGCTGGCGTTCCCCAGCATCTTCTGCATTTCACGCTCCCAAAGGGGCACTCACTTCCTCTTACATTTCTTCCCTAGCGTCACATCCTTCTTAGACCTTTATCAGAAGTCCTCACTCGGTCACTTCCACAGCTTTAGGAACTATCTGTTGCTCGCTGACCATAGGGCTTGGTGTAACTCACAGCCACTGCACTACAGGACTGCACTTCATGCTAGCAGGAGAGGCAGCACAGCCACCAACACTCGAGGGACAAGCACGCCCCACACCAGGATGCTGGAGAATCACTCAGTTAAACTGTGACTGAGCTCATCCTGGGTTATACAGCTAATTAAAACACAGAAAACCGTCATCCTGACCTGAGTAATAACCAACTGAAGAACACATAATTCTTTCCTGCAAAATATGTATGCGTTTATTATTTCAATTTTATTTGTAAACAGTTCCCTAAGTTTTAGCAACATATAGTGCTCATACTCCCTTTCCTTAAGTAGCTTTCCCACTCAGCCACATTTTATGAGTAGGTCTGAAAGATCGAGTGAACTCATTAGCTTCAAATATTTGAGCCTACGATAAGCAGTAAAGTTTTTTAGAGACCTTCCTTACAACGATTCATTCAGAAATTTAGCATAGCAACTGAAATTTATTTCAATCTCTTAATAGTTAAATTAAAAGTTGAGATGACTTCATGTGCCCCACGAAACAGCTGAATCACTTTCTTCTCCTTTAAATAATCCTCTCACTTCGCACATCTACTTGGAACTAATTATTTCCTGCAGCTCTGCCAATCACGTATTTTTATTTCAAAGCCTGTTAAGCAGAAGGGTGTATTACTGTGATATTACCACTCGCTTCCATCACTGAAAGGTCAGAGCGAGGCTGACATCAGGTTACACGAGATGGGAGAAGCCAGGTAATGCTGCCAAGCAATTTCTTCATCAGCCAAGTAAACCCAGAAGTTAAGGAGTGTTTCATTCTCCTCAAAGCACAGGGTATTAGCAGTAAGAAAAGTAACATAACGTTGAATGTAAAGCAAGGATATGCTGGATAAAACCAACATTGGGACAGGACGGCTTCTTTGTTAATAGAAATCGCCGTAATCGCAAAAAAATGTTGGTAATATACAACGTATTTGTCCCAGACAGATCCAAAACCTTCAAGTGGTAAAATCCTACCTTCTAGCACACAAGTAGGAGGACAATGTAGGCTGCAATATTTGCAGACCTTGAAAAAAACAGGATGAGATTATTTAGTGTATAAAGCACACATTTAGAAGTTCTCCAAAAACAAGTTATTGATGAATTCATAATCAAAACCCTTTGAAAATGAAAACCCATTCATAATCAAAATGAAATACTATTATGATTTTAAGCAATACAGATATGTTTTTATTAATTTAAGCATTCAGACTTTCGAGGTTTTATTCCGGTATGTAAGCTCCTACTCTTCTGGGAAGGATGAGGGTCAGCACCACCTAACAGCACACGTACTTAGATGGTAATCCCTGCTCTAGATATTTCCATCCTAAAATAAATTTGCTAGCATAGGGTAAAACCCAATTAACAAGTAGCATGTGTTTCCTGTCTATGCTAGAAAGTTACACTTCCCCCTCACAGTGATTAAAATGCATTCCAGAGCAAAATATCGTTCAGAAGAGCCTCGGGAGAGGAGTCATCTGTTGACTCAACACCTCTTCCCGATTTTTTTTCACCTGTTGAAACTCTGCATTGCACTACAAGGTCACAGCTTGCAGTGTATGTGACACTTAGAAAAATCGTCTTGATTTTAAACACAGTCCCCCATGCATTCTAAAAATGTAAAACAAGACTTCTAATGAGATTTGAAAGCTACACAAGATTGAACTTTTCAAAATTTTAACTTAAAATACTTCAGCTGAACTTCTCACTTGAACCCATACCCAATAGTTCACATAAGAATCTAGTGGACCACGGAACAAATACACGTCTAAACATATGAAAAAACCTGAGTGTACAGCTCTTCAAACACCCATTCTAAGGGACTGGGGGAAGGCAATTTATTTGCTAAAAGGAGCTAAAAAGAAAAAAAAAAAATCACAACCCAACAGGATTCCTCCAAATGGATGCTGAAAGATGGAATTTGGTCGTGTGTCAGCTTCTGTCCTGGAACATCAGGGGTGGCTAAATTGTAGCTCCTGCACTTCTCCGGGTCCACCGAGACTTCTGTGTTGAAGTTGGGATCTCGGCTCTGTGGCTACAAGGGCTAGTGCACCCCAAGTCAGTAAACACAGGAAGATGGCAGGAACCACTGAGAGGGGTCTATCAGGATAATAGGATATCTGCTGCATGCCCACTTTGGGCCCCTATCTCTGGGAAGCAGAAAGGGTATGTCTGAGCAGCTCCTGGCATCCACCAGCTGTAAGCCTGCCTCCCTCCAGCCTCTAAGGCTGACCTTGTGGTGATAGCTCGGTAAATCTGGTAAGCTTTCCATGGGAAGTTCTTTGGATGTGGGACAGATAACAAAATGGGGTATGCAGGTGCAAAATCCCATAAAAACACTTCCTATTAGAATTTGATACTTATCCAGCTTCTGCCCAATGCAACCGAAGTAAAAAGAAAAATAATGTGTACGCTGTTGATAAGCAGCTTGGTCCAGGACAAACTGAGAATATTTATTCTCTTCCTTTATGAGATACGGTTCAAAGCCTACCTGCCAGCAAAGCCCGTTCTGTTTGCTTCCCCAGAGCAATACCTTAACCATGAATAATTCAGCACAGACACGCATATACGTTCTGCGCACGTCCTCACTTATTGAGCCATAGCAGAACATATGTCACAACTGTCTTAGCTTTAATGATTTTGAGAGAAGAATAAAGAATAAGCACAGGCTGATATTCTACCCTGTGTTTAGCATTATTATTGACAATTCAAGGCACCCACAGCTGACATCTGCATTTCCAGCTAAAACCCATTATTAGTTCTCCCGTTTTCTGAAGACCCTGCAGTCAAATATTTCACATTTCATACTAATGGTCTGGCATGTAGTTCTTCTGACTGGGGTTTGATAGATGCTGCTATTTTTTGATATAGATAGCTTCTACATAAAAACAATCTGAAGGTGCTGTTTCATTCTCCAAATAAGATTACTACTATGTTCAATCAACTAACTTTTTTTTTCCCCACTTCTGATGAAGTTTTCTTTTTAAAACAGGACAAAAAGTATTACAGAACTGAAACACAGTGTACAATTATGACTCTGAATTTTTTAATTTCTAATACACTAAAGATAAGACAAACATTCTAAACTGAAAATACAATTAAAAATTTGGTTTTCCTAACTTTTGTTCCTCAGATGTTCAAAAATAATATGTTAATGGCAAGGAATTAAGTGGTTTCAAAACGGTTTCTGAAATTTATATTTGCACTCATGAGGCACGGCGTGTGACATTATTTCAGTTGTCTCAATTCATCCAACATGTTGCAAGAACATAATTACTATTTCTATGTTATCAGCTTATACAATGGAATATTGCTTTGATTTTAGCACAGAACAAAAATGGTTTGGGAATCAGACCTATTAAAGGATTACTTAGGACATGTATTTAATTATTTGTATTTCCTTTTTCAAAAAAAGAAAACCACTGATAATGAATTCATATATGTATGAATCAACAAAGGAAGGAAGTTTGTATTCCATGCATAAACATCAAGGTCTAACAGCAGATACAAATATAGCTCCATGCTTTTTTATTATTATTATTATTAGCAAATGTAACTTGAATGGAACAGCAGGACTGTCAAAACTGTGACTAAACAGATAAGATCAAAACAGAAGTAGATTGTACTACAAACATTGCTCCCTTCCCCAATTTTCTCCTTGAATTGCTCGAAAGAAAATACATATTCAAGACAAAAACCGTAAAACCTTATAACTGCAAGAGGATGAGAAATACACTTCAACAGTGTAAAGGTAATGTGTATAAGGCAGAATATTTATGATCACTGCAAGTGACTGAATTATGATTCTCACCATTACCGCCATGTAAGAAAGAGGCAGACTTGTGGAAACTGGCAGCTACAGAGGGCAAACACCTGACCCACCTCTTTGGAAAGCACAGCTCTAGCAAGGCAGGGAAAGCTTAGTAGCTGCTACTTTGGGAACACAGACAGCTCCGTCCGATTCACTGTTCGACTGCACGGACAGTGGCTTCATTTAGGATCTTTATAATCCTTATAAATCCTTCTGAGCCTTCAAAAACAAAACTCAGTCAGGGGATTTTCACTGGGGTGTAAATGATTGAAATCTACAGGAATGATGTTTTGTCTAGACTGGGTGCCTCCCTCATGTATTTTGAGGAGCAGATCAACTTCCCATCTTTAATTACAGAATTAAAGTCAGAATTCTAATAATCCACAGCTGTAAGACAGATTCTCCATAATCAGCATAGGACATTTACACACAAAGATTTCACATTGTCTTCCCATGGGAATATAAATTTAAATCATTTACTCAGTGCTGAATTTAGGCTATCAGCAAAATAAATAATGAACACAGGGCTTTACTGTTTCTGCTTTTTTCTTTCTGCATTTTCCTTGTGCTGTTGTGCACGCAGTTTGGAGACGTCTTAATTGTGACAGCTACTGGATGGTCCAGTTCACATTCTCTCTTTCTGCTCCTGTTCTCTCATACTCTTCCCACCAGCCATTCAGTGACTCATCATAGGGACAATTACTGTTGGCTATACAACAATTGTGATGTTGAAGAATTATCATTCCTGTTAGTTAAAAAAACACGGGAAAATTCTCACATCTTGGAGACATTGTTCAGAGTATTTTGTACTTGAAGAGACTGCAGCACTGAATTTTTAGGATAGAAATCACTTTGTAGTATTTTAAAATAAGACTGCCCATTAGAGTAAGTGTAAAGTCTCCTAAAAAAAAAATAATAATAATAATCAATCAACAATCAGCACTGGTTCACAAGCGTTCTCTTAAAAAGGAAGTCATATACTTTTCCTAAACCATGACAGAATTAAAAATTAAAGATCTATTATTACATATTTTACACTCTTATGACTTTTACAAGATCTGTAACTTTAAGGACACCATTTTTCTAAGATACCTAGCTCGTTATGTGCATGGTTAGCTTATCAATAAGAAATACTAATGAAACACTATCATACTTATTTCAAAAGAAGGTGTTTTTCTTCATACTTCATTTAAATAGGAGAAATATTCTAAACAGGATGAAAATATGACCTTCACATTCTCCCCTACCACAAGTTCTACACCAGATGATAAGAGCCACTCAAGTTATTCAAACATACTGAGAATGGAACAGAGGATATTAGAAAGATACTGCTTTCACCTTCATAAAATCTATCTTGTATTACAGTTTTTTTGTTTGTTTTTTAAATTCTTTTCACCTAAAAGCAGGAAAAGGATAGAAACACAGGAGACAGAGAGGAAGCTGAATATATGCAATATTGGGTCCAGAATATGTAGAAAACTAGAAAAAATGTAGAAAAGGAAGTATTAGAACTAAGTTAGGGAAACAAGACAAAACTTGAATACACTCTGACTGTTTCCATGTAATATCCCTCCAACCATCTTCCATTTTGCCTGTACTTCTTCATTTTTTAAAATATATTGGATAAAAAGCCCAGTGTTAGACTTAAAGTTCACTTTCCTCAATACTGGAAATAACAATGCAGTTGGAAGACCTGCCCCACTGTCAAGTTTTTCAATACTTTAAACTTCAGTTGTGATCACTGCCAGGTTCTTGAGAGATCTGAATATTTGCCTAAGACAGAAGTTGGGTCCAAGTCTACTTGGCAGTTCCTATGGTAATGGCTGTTATAAACTGCAAGGAGAGAGACAATTTTTCCATTTAATAATGTTACAGTTCCCAACACAGGAAGATAAAAAAAATACTGCAAATAAAAAATGAGGATTTTTTTAAAGGCTGAAAATATGAGAGAGAAAAAAGCAGGTTAGTAAAAATACAGAGAAAATTATTTTCATTTACAATGCAACTTTAACATCCGAGTCTCATGTTGTAATTGTCTTAGCAAGTATTATAGTTTGCTGAAGAACTGTCACATCAGGGTAAATAAGAGCAAAACCTGCATAACCCAAGCACCTGAAAAATAGAATGGATTTAATATTAAGGCAACTTCTACAGCTGCTTCTGGAAAACTACTTGTCCCTGTATCTCTCTCCCAGGAGAAACACTTCATGTCTCTTCTCCTGACAATTATACTAGTGGTAATCCGCTATTCAAAGGGTTCTCATGAGGCTTGCTTCATATGAAGGCATGGAAACACTTACCTTTGGGAAAAAACAAGACATGACAAAATTTAATACAGTCCCTTTGCTTTTATATAACAGTCCAATAAGCATTCTCAGTTTTGACAATTGTGAAAAACAAACTACCTGCACTGTGGTTTGTAATGCCCCCAGGGTTAGGAAAAGGAGTGTCTAACTCAGAGATGCAGGGGAAAGGAAAATATCACATGTATTTTTCACAGAATCTGGCCAGAAAGTAAAACAGTCATCCTTCAAACTCATCACAATGCAAAGGAATGCTTCCTGACGGCAAGCAGCTCATTAGATAAAAAGCACATAATGAGGAGCAAGGAAACACCGAAGATACCCTGGTCTCTACTCTTCAGCAATGATTTAATTTTTGCAGGAGGGAGTTTTAAAGAGGGATGCAAAAATGCATAAGAATGTTACCTTTTGGTTGCATATGTACTTTTCCCAAGCCCAAGGAGCAACATGGAAGAAAACAAAACTATTGGAAGTTCACAAAATAAGTGAAGATACTTGCACATTTTGCTGCTCAGACATACACATCAGTCTTTTAATAACAAATAAAAGTGATGATCAACAGGGAATGGGGATGGAACAGGGAAGACTGAAAAAGACACCTACTCAGTATACATCTATTTGTCCATCCATCTCCATAGACCTGAAAGCTTCCCCCAGCATTCCCTTCCTGTATTGATTCTCCATCTTACAAGTTCTCCTAACCCACAATTTGTCCCCTCCCTATTCCATAACACCACCCTATTCACACGCCCTTTAAAAATACTCAAATAGACTACACTGTGTTGCTTCCCCTGGCCAAGCTGTCCCTGCTCTGTAGTCAACATGCAGTAAAACTGCATTACTAAATTCAGAGGAGGAGGAGAAAGCAGTGGTATTAGCAGCTGTGTAACACTGAATTCAAGCAAGAGATTTGAAAACAGCAGAGAGGCTCTGGAGATGCCCGAGTACTGCAGATACAGGCAATCTTGCACATCTTTCTCAGTGTTTCACCAGAAAGCAACGTGTGGTATAAGTATATGCTTTGTATTTCATTTACCTGAAAACCTTGTTCTGTCTTTGCTGTAATAGGAGGATGCACATACAGGTTTTTAGAACAAAAAGCAAAGACGACTTGCAGACATCCAGACACTTGTGAGGTATGTCTCAAAAAAAAAAAAAAAAAAAAGGCGGAAAGGATTTGAGTCTAAGCACATGTATAGCATTTGCATTTTCTAGGGTACTATTAGCAACGTAAGTTATTTAAACCTGTGCTTTCAAGTGATACCATTTGAGAAATAACCTCAGAATTAGAAGCAACAGTGGAAAAGTCATTGGCAGTCAGGTGCATTTGTAAATGGAAAAGATTATGCAAGTAAATGCTTGCCTCTCTGAATTATGCCCTCAGAATTTTCATAGTGTATTTTTAAGATAAGGTTACCAGACTAATGAAGCAGAGACAGCATGTACTGTGAGCTCTGCATCGCTTTAAAATTAGGTTTATAACGGAAAAGTCAGACGTGGTAATATTTTACAGGGTTTAAAACAAAAATTTTTCATGCATGAATTCAATGAACCCACTACTGGCTGTGGGCAGGATTTATGGCCAGAATGTGTGTGTACAAATTTTATCTAACAGCTACAGCATTGTTACACATGACAGCCACAGGAATCTTGATCTTGACTTAGTTTAATGCACGGAATTTTCAAAACTTTAATCAAAACTCTCTCCTTTTTAAACATCAAAATAATTATTCTTTTTCCAGCATTCGATCTATTCTTACCATTGCAATCTGCTCTCAGGAAAACTTGGCTAGAGTTTAAAAATTTAAAGGCCAGGGTTATAAAGAAAAATAAAAGTACAATTCTTCTTCAGGATCTTTACTACGAATCCATTAATTAGATCCTACATTATGCCAGTGTACTTTATTAGTTAACTAAGTAAAAAACATTTGCTTAGCTTTAGCGTTTATACATCTATATGTAGCTACTGAATACAATCTAAGAAAAAACCTGTCAAAGCAAGATTTTTCAGAAAGAGCTGTCTCAGAGATGACTAGAGAATGAAGACATTTTCTTTTGTAGGTTGTTTCTGAAAACAGGAATTTGGATTTACTTGTGTTTACTTCTGGGATTGTGAATTTTTCTGTTCTCAGCTTCCTCTATTAAACTAGAATTACCCACCAAATTTGAACTTTTTACTAACCATTCAGGTGAAAGAGGTAATGCTATACAACTACAGTTATTATTATGAGCTTATCTACATATAGCCAAAGTACAGGAAGCCGGAAAGCACAGTACCTGAAGTACTGTGCATCTGGATTTCTGCGTTCAGCTCTGGGGCCCCCAGCACAAGGAGGACATGGACCTATTTGAACGAGTCCAGAGGAGGGCCACAAGGATGGCCACCAGAGGCCTGGAACACCTCTCCTGTGAAGACAGGCTGAGAGAGTGAGGGTTGTTCAGCCTGGAAAAGAGAAGGGTCCGGGGAGACCTCATTGTGGCCTTCCAGTACCTAAAGGGAGCTGCAGGAAAGCTGGGGAGGGACTCTTTGTCAGGGATTGGAGCGATAGAACAAAGAACGACAGCTTTAAACTAAAAGTGGATAGATTTAGATTAGCTATATGGAAGAAATTCTTCACTCAGAGGGAGGTGAGGCCCTGGCACGGGCTGCCCGGAGAAGCTGTGGATGCCCCATCCCTGGAGGTGCTCAAGGCCAGGCTGGATGGGGCTTTGGGCAGCCTGGGCTGGTGGGAGGTGTCCCTGCCCATGGCAGGGGGGTGGAACTGGGTGGGCTTTAAAGTCTCTTCCAACTCAAACAATTCTGTGATTCTATGATTCTATGAAATAACAGGAAATAAAATTTCCTCTCTTCTTTACAATGTCAGGAGCCTTCTTGTCTTCTACCCTAAGTCCCCAGATTAAAAGCAGAATACCTGACATTTCACAAAACATCACTTTCTGAACTTCAGAGAGAAGATGCCAAAGTTAGTGAACTAGAGGACACTCTTAAATCTGCACTGGTCAACTAACACCACAAAGCCTAATCTCTGGCCTTGAAGCCACTAAAGTCCAACAATGTTCATCCTACCTTATTTTCATCCTACCTTATTCTCCAAAAGAGGATGAAATCTCAGAAAGGCTGCTAAGAACAGTCCCTGAGCACCATTAAATCCTAGACTATTCCTGAGCTCAAGAGCACTGTAGCCACCCAGGGCCAAAACTCTGCCAGGGTCCATTTTAACTACTGAAAGAGAGGATGAAGTTTCAGTACCAGCACCCCGCTCCTGGCACAATTTCATGTATTACTATAGATGTATGTAGCCTCTAAGAATGTGGTTTTGAGAGATAATTTTATATACACTGAGGTGGTTTTTGTTGTTTTGTTTGCATTTTGTTTAAGAAAGATCCAAGCAAAGCAAAGGAAAAAACAAACAAACAAACAAAAAAAAAAACAGTAGGGATTGCTCTGGGTTTCCTCAAAGAGTTGAGGCTGAAAGATTGACTTATTTCATTAGCATATAGCTTCCTTTCTATGAATTTGCTTTTAGCATGTGGGATGAAAGCAGTGATACAGCAATGTCATATTAATAATAATTAACATTATGATTCAGACTGAACAAAATTACAACAATCTTTTTTTAATCTCCCGAAGAATCATTTGTTTTTCCTGACATAGGCACTTCTTGTAGCACAACAGGATGACTTACCATAAGCTTCTGGAAACTACATGTCATAGAAACAAGGATTAAAAAGAAACAAAATAAAATTGTTTCATCAAAAATCATGAAAACTGACTTTTTCAGCAGTTACAGGTGATAATCATCAGAATTCAATAAAAGATTTGTCCTAGAAGACAACCAAGAGAGATTATTTCCATGTTTTCCCTGAGAACTCCAGTATATGTCTCTCCCCATCAATGAAACCCTTCTTCCTAAGACTTTTCCTGTCTAGATACCTAGAGTCAAATGCCCAGTACATATTTCAATCACTGCTATACTTCCGAACACCCATTTTAAGAAAATCTAGCCCTCACAAATAAGGTAACAAAAAAATAAAATAAATACAAGAATAGACTACAGCCCAATTTTGTAGCATGACAGTAGTGCTGGGTGAAAACACTGAGAATTGTTCAAAAACAATATTACAGCAAATGACAATTGGAAACTTTAAATTAAGACATTATTTCACTGTGGTTTAAAATGTTAATTCCATGATTTTTGTCTGTATATGATAACAGCCTTCACTGTACTATTTAGAGCCATCCTGAGGGGCGCAAGTTGACGTAATTCTTACTATAAATGTATCATGCAATCTGCAGAACTATCTATCACCTTACTTCAGCGCTGTTCTGTACTTCTGTGTTGGTGCTGGTCATCCTAACGCAAATTCTCAGCAGTATTAATAGTGCACATAAGTCTTTGGGACTTTGTGTAGAATTTGTGAATTTAGTATATTGGAAGAAATCTTCCGACAAAAACCAGAATACTTTGTACATTTAGCTAGTATAGGATGGTGTGCATGCAAAATAGGTGGAATAGTTAAGAATAAAGTCAACTAAAAGTACCTCTAGTTCACAAGACCTGACTTAAACATAAGGTTTTCCTGAGCAGACAGAAGTGTTCATCAGCAGCTTGTATTCACATTTCCCCCACTGCAGTGCAGCATCTCGAGCAGCAGAGCAAACAGAGGATGAGATGGGGAAATGCTGGAAATTTGTAATTTAGATGACAGCCAGTGAGTGTGGTAACTCCCTTACTCACCTTCAGAAGACAGAGCTACTTGCAAGATCCCAAGCAGCAGTGCAGAATCCCTGAGCACTTTGTGTAGCCCTCTGCTGCTGAGGGGGTGCTTTTGGAGAGGGGGTTGGTTACTTGCAGGGGGATGTTTTGTTTTCAAACAGAACCGGTGTTTTGTGTAATTACTTGATTTGAAGCTCTGCTAGGAAAATTATATGATCTGACTTACACACCCTA
This sequence comes from Nettapus auritus, assembly GCA_011076525.1. Taxonomy (NCBI): domain Eukaryota; kingdom Metazoa; phylum Chordata; class Aves; order Anseriformes; family Anatidae; genus Nettapus; species Nettapus auritus. The sequence continues at coordinate 80,568,862 of CM021767.1, read as the reverse complement.
AAAAAGGAACTAATTCTTTCCTGCCAATTACAAGTTTTCAATACATTTACCTCTCTTTGTGGTAAAATTCTGTTGACCACTTCTTGCCAAGCCAAACATCCTCGGGTGCCCAGTTTTGTAATTAAGTATCTAAAATTAACCTAAAATCCACTATGCTTTTTAATCTTTGTGGTAGGACCATTGCTAATCAATTCTTGCAGCTGAAGCCCTGCTTGTACTCATCCTGATAACATTGTTTTAATTTGTCCTTGACATTAAAATTGTATTACATACTAACCAATTCCCAGTCCCAATGTCAAAAACAAAACAAAGAAACAAAAAAGAAAACATAACACTAAGTTTAAAGCATTTACAGCCCTGCTCAAAAGCAGACTTTCCTCAAACCTTAACCATCCTCTGGAAACCCTTGTCATTTCTGCTGTTTGGGAGGTAGGATTCTTCACGTTAAGCTTGGACACTTTACTACTAATGAGGGTTCCCTCCCCTCACACCCCAAAAAACATTTCACCAAAGTATTTATGACTTATGCTGAGCAGCCCAGTCAAGCTGAACAGCATTTTATGCAAGTCTAGAAGAGTCAATGGTAGTTTAGGAAGTGTGAAATGCATTGTGTTTCAGTAACACTGTCCTGTTAGAAGCACTAAAACAATTTAGTATTTCCAGAAGCACTAACAGACACTAGCCTGTTTTTTCCACGGGCCATTTAGTCACAGGCTCTGTGACTACATTTAACACCCTGCTGTGGTTTAAATCCAGCAGGCAGCTGAGCCCCACGCAGCCACTCGCTCACCCCCCATCAGTGGGACAGGGGAAAGAATCGGAGGGGCAAAAGTGAGAAAATCCGGGGTTGAGATAAAGATGGTTTAATAAGAATGGGAAAAGCTGAGCCTGCAAGCAAAGCTGCATAAGGAATTTGCTTCTTCCCATCGGCAGGATGGAACTCAACCATTTTCAGGAAGACAAGTGCCGTAACTCTGAATGTCCCCCCATCATCCTCCTTTCTCCCAGCTTTTATTGCCAAGCACAAAGTCATATGGTACAGACATCCCTTCGGTCAGTCTGGGCCAGCTGTCCTGGCTGTGTCCCCCCCCAGCTCCTGGTGCACTCGCAGCCTCCTCACTAGCAGGGTAGCACAAGAAGCAAAAAAGATCCTGACATTGTGCAAGCTGTGCTCAGCAACAGCTGAAATACTGGTGATTTGTCAACACTAGTTTGGTAACCAATCCAAAACATAGCACCTTATGAGCCACTAGGAAGAAAATAACTTTATCCCAGCAAAAACCAGCACACACATTCTGTTTTCACAAAATTATTTTAAACATATATATGTTTAAATTGATTCTTCCTGAAAAACATTTTCTTTTCCTTAAACATAACAAGAGAAATCACCAGAAAATTTATTTCATAAGTGATAACAAGTGAACATATTGTCAAGTTTAGTTCTTCAAATAAGCTTCAAGTAAGATATCCTTTCATAAGACCAACTTCAAATTTCACGTATATCATTACTCTGGGGGGGAAAAACACAAGAAATTAAACAAAAAAAAAATCTACAAAGGTAACATGCAATAGCCCTTTGGTGACTTTCGAACACTTACCATATGTGAAAGCTGCTGTAAAAAAAAAAAAAAGTTTCTCATTCTCCACATTTTTCAACAGTTCTCTCCTATGACCACAGAGACTTGATTTCTAGCTGTCAAAACAGGCTTCTCCTTTTCTCACATATTTGCCCTACAGCCAGTGTAAACAGGAGAGTCTGCTGTTGAGCACAACTATCAGAGAACCAGATGCCTGGTTTCAAAGAGAAATTTGAGAAACAGGTGATGGAGTAGCCTAGCAAGGAGCACTGTGATGCTCGGGTAACATGTATGCCACTGACAGGCTAGCTTCTCCATCGACTCTCAATTTTCACTGTCTCTATATTTCAGACACGTTCTAGAAATGGGAAATTTTCACACAGTGTTTAGCAGACTGTTTCAAACCACCACCACATGGAAATGAATCAATGCCTATTAGCAGGCTGCTTTCGATCTTAATTCTGATGCACTGCATTTTATTGACCTGCAAAATACCCAGACGCTCTTGGTGCTTAGGTTTATTCTTAAGCTCTTAATAATACAGATAAGATTAAAACAGAAATGAGAATCAATAACTAATGATAAAACCAATAAAACCAAAAGTACTTACATTAAACTTAATAATGTCATATATCAAGTACCGAGGAACAACCTGTCCGTTAACCTTGTCAATGATCATTTCCTAAAACAAACAAAAAGACATTTAGGTTTATCTCATGAACACAAAAAAAAAAATGGTTAGCACATTTATACCTAGCATTTATATCTAGGGCATATACCTGTGAGCATGATGTAATCAAATAATGGCCACATTTTTATTATCAAAAGTATTTTACAGCATGTCAGCTTTATAGAAGTATTATTGCCCTAAATGCCTCATGAAGCATTCAGCAAGAAGCCAAGGAGCTCTCCTAGGGTTCCACGTTTTGATCTGGAACATTTACCCATTAGTTTCTCCGCAGCTTTCCAAATCATTACTTTCCTTGAGAGAATGATGCGTTTTTAAAAACCTCAGTAAGAACTGCAATCCTAAGTCAACTAACCACTTTTGGAAATCTCACCTACAAGAACTGGTAAACAAGCTAAGAACAAGCATTAACATCCATTTTCTATGTTCAGCTTGGATCTTTTCACATTAGCTGTGTTCTAAGCAGGGGTGACAAGTGCAATTTGTTTGAATGTTGCATTGTGACTCAGCAGTAGGGTTCCTTCAAATGGAATATCACAGATAGCATCGCTATCACATGAAGCTTGTTACAATTCAATATATACTGGTAATACACCTTGAAAATACACCAGCAAGGAGAAAGTCTATTAATGATCATCATACAACAAATACATATACCTTAAATGCTGATACTTACATCTGTACTCAGATTTGTGATACAAATTAGACACAGTCTATTAGTTTGTTAAACTAATACAAATTATTTAGTTTCACGTAAATTAGTCATGATTGAAAATGGTAACAGTCAACCAGTGGGTAAATCTTTCTCAGGCACAACTTGGAAATATTCACTTCTCTAAATACCACGTGTCTTCCTCCATCCTGCTGTCCACCACCCAATTATTGGTTTTTAAGATACTTGCATCTACTAAGGATTTTTTGCTGCCAATACAAAATTTAAATTCCAAATTCACACATGACATGAAACAATAGGAAAAGATAAAAAATATTTCACTGTAACATGATGAAAACAAAGCTATGTGCTCTATAATTAATCCAAAAAGAGAACTTCATATCGACTCAAATTCATTTAAATGTTTCCTGCTAGTTCAATAACATTTTTGTTTTACAACCTTGTAACTTCTCTTAGAATGCCTAACTTCTCCAAAGTAAATTCTAACAAGATTTTCATTGTAAGATTAATTTTAAGTCTGTACACATACCAAACTTCTTGAATTGTACCTAGAATTTAATCACATTTGGCTTTAAAAAAAAAAAAGCAAGCAGTTTAAAATGTAAATTTGTATCAAAGTAAATACAAAGCTTGAGGCATTTAAAACTTAACTAGAAAACTCAAACCTATTGTTCTCAAATAACAATAGGGAAGCAGAAGTTGCCTTTTTTTTTTTTTTAATCTCATCTTTTATAAACTGAATACAGAAATGGAGATTGTTTTTTTCATGGCCAAGACCGAAAGATACTCTGAATGACTAATCTGAATGATGCAAAGCTAGCATTTGTATACAAAACCCTGAAAACATGCCAGCGCCTGGTATGAAAGGATTTTAAGTCTAATTTTCCAAAATGTGAATCTCTGGATATTCTTTTTAAGACTAATTATAAAATACAGCCAAGAGGACCATGCGTGATCTTTAAGTTTCCTCTGGGATGTTTAGTTTTAATACAGAATTAAATTTTAAGAACAAAGCTTCTCTACTTCAGATACATATAAACCTTTTCAACCCTATTACAGGTTTAGATCAGCCTCTTTTTGTCACATCTCCATTTCATTTCTTCCTCCTCCTCCCTGCCTCTTTTTCTCTTTTCAGATCCTGATTGAAATCCCCACTATCAAACACACGGTAACGCAATATGCTTCAGTAGTAGAGATGACAAATTCCTGTCTTGCTCATCTCCATCATGACACCAGTGTTCGCTGCTCCATTAGTTATGCCAATATAACTGTCATAAGGCAAAAGCTGCAATGTGATCATAAGAATGATTCAGATTAAAAGTACTCTAACACATCATTATTTAAGACTCTGATTTCACAGTCTTTCTTGAAATTGTAAGAATTGAAAAACACCTCAGGGATTAGATCTCAGAAGCAAGTTCATGGAAATATAAACTATTTGAAGAACTCATCAAATTCAAACTCACTCATTCTGATCTGATTAATAACCTGATACTATGAGGCTACATTTAAGCCAATTTCTAGATAACTAAAAACTTAAAATTAAAAACATTCACATGGCAACATAAAACACAAAACTATTCACAAGACACACCTGCATCCGTGCACTGCCTTTTATATATCCTGTGTAGGTTTACAGGCACTATGGTGTGTTTCCATGTTACCACTGCTAGGAAATCTGATTTTTACCACTTGCCCATTAGCTGCCACTTTAGATACTAGTTTAACCTGCAGGTTTGCAGAACGAGCTCCAATGGCCAGTTTCTTTAATATAATCTGGAAAACTGTGCTAGTGTTAATCTTCTTTTCTGGTGCTGCAGAGCACAGTTTTACAGCAAATTAGAAACAGCAACTGTGCTAAAAGCATTGAGCTGGACACGAACCAAAAAGAACGATGCTGGACTGACAGCTCAGGGAACCCCCCATCTTCCCATGAATAACTTACCTGACAAGCAACTTGGACTTAAAATAATCCAAAATTTAATCACAAAGCATAGGATCTCATCTTACCAGTAACTTACAGAACGTACATTTAGTTGAAACAGAGTATGAAGTCAGATCCAATCACACATCTGTTTATTGCTCCTTTTCCTCTCATCCCTTGCCTTTCCCTTTATCCACTTACCTTCAATGCAATTCTAGCTAGTGCTGTATTTCAGGAATACAAAGAGCTTAAAAAAAAAATCTATACTGCACAAGGTGCCAGTTTTTGCGAACTCAACAAGCTGTAAGCTGTGCCGCTCCTGACAGAGCTTACAAATACACGAGGTCTTTGTTGACACAGGAACGTAAAAGGTTCTCAGCCTACACTGACTGCAGTTCTGCAGGACGTCTTCAGCAGTGTGCATTGCTCCGTGTTCACGAGCCCAGTAAGTTTTAAATTAAAGCTCCAGGAGAGCCACATCCATCTAGGACGTCACATGTCAGGTACTCCACCAAAAGGACATAAAGGGCAGAGTGGCTGAAACCTTCCATTTATTTGACTTGAAGACAAGGAGGGTTCAAGGATGCCAAAAGAGACTGATATATATTTATAATGTATGACAACATGTATGCCTATACCACTGTTGCTGTTTTAAAGTTTAAGTAATAAAAGATGATAGTCTTAAACGCTTAGGAAAAAACAGAAGTGTGTGTTTTCTTTTAGTACTGTTTCTAAGAAAGTCCTCACCCAGCTGAATTTTACTGGATGTTCTGCCACACTTGTGAGCAGTTTTGAACACCAGATGTTTTGCTCACACACACAGATGACTGACAGTTTTATTTGTGAAATGATGGAAATATCCTGACAGCTCAGAGATCACATTTTATTTAATTAGTTGAAAAAGACTTCTTAATACACTTAGACATTTAAAATGAGCCCTTGTTCACACAAATATTAAACAGCAATTCAAAGGAAGAAAATATTTCAAGCCTAAGGACAAACTCTGCATTTTCTACTAAACTGTTCCAAAGCTATGTACAATATCAAAAAACTTACTGGAAATAACTATCTCTCTTGCATGGCAGCCAAAACCTGTGATGCACTTCATTCATTCCCTCAGACTGTGATAGAAAGAGAGAACACTTGGCTTTCTAAAGGAATACCTCATATTATGCTAGTCACCTGTAGGTAGTGTTCAAATTAGTTTTAATGAGCTTTGCAGAAACTTTCTTCCATGCCAGAGGAATAAACACAACTGAAGAACTGGAGAGGAGCACGAAGTATTGCAGAAAGTCTCCCATCACCCAAGATGTAATTGATCACAGTAAGAACTGTTTGCAAGTAATTTCAGCTTGAAGTGAACCCTAAATGCATTTCAGATTCTCAAAGACAACCGCATCAAAGGCTTATATCAGAAGCCTTAAAGCAAGTTAAGAGTTCACTGAATTCATGGAAATTACCTTACCAAAGTTTTACGCATTGTCACTCTAAATAAAGTTGGAGAGACTACTTAATCTTTTGTATTCTGAACACATGCAACTATTTCACCGCATGGCACTGATGAGTTAGAATTCATCTGTTTTCTTCTTTCTTATACTTTTAGGATTAATGCAAAGCAATGCCATTTGGGCACTTCATTCTACACCACCATTCTCTGAAAGCAAAAAAGCTACTTCAAGGACAGTAAGTATGAACTACATCAACCAGGACTTAAAGAATTAATTCCAACAGTACTAATTAGCAAAATATGTTAATGCAAAAAAGCCAAATTTTTCTTCACAGATTAAGAAAGAAATCATGTATATACTCAGAGTAAAGGAACAGTTATGAAAATTATCTTTTGGCATGAACATTAAAGAAATATTGAATTTCAAAGTTAAGCTTGTGATACTTCTAACAGTAAACAAGTTATAGTATCAAACCTGTTGAAAGGAATTGCAATTGAAAAGAAATATATTCCAAACTTTTTTTTATTATTATTATTAATTAACTGACCACACAAAGTAATTTAAAAGTCTGCACTATGGAAGTATTTATCCATCCAAAGATTTTAGTTTTATCTCAAGGTACATTACTCAACCAAGACCTCATTTCATTTTGCTTTTTATTTTATAAAAAAAATAATCACGCTAATATTATGCCAAGAGTGAAATATTCAAATACACTTTAACAATCAAACTTTTACAACGCAACAAATTAGGTGAAGTTACAGCTTATACTCTAGGTAACTGTGAATATGTGATGCAACTAATGACTGACTAAATTTTTTCAACTTTGTTTATTCTTAAGAGACAAACTATAAATATGGGAGTCACAAAATGCCAGATCAGAGCCCCTCTCCTATGCCTCACAGCCACTGCCATGTTAACACACAGACATCAATATGTGCTCCTCTGTCATCTAACATATGCATATTAGCCTACCTTCCTAAATCACCTGTTTTTAAGACACAGAAGAGAGAAGCAGTGCCCCTGAAGAACTATTAAAATAATCCTTTCCAAAGACTTCCTAATAAACCAATTGCTACAAAACAATGACAGCAAACTATTTGCTCCTTTACAGTTCTGTGGTAAGAGACAACGAAGTCAAAGGCAACCTATAATTTAACTCTGAGATAGATGACTTGCCTAACCTCAGCCTGAAAACTTCACCCTATCTCAGTAATAAGGTGCAGTTCTTACTTCATGAAGTCTTCATTTCTCATAAAACTCTGAGTCACTTTCCTCAGCAGGAAAGCACTGCACAATTCAAAGTGCCCATAAGGAAAACAACGGCATCATATGGACAGAACATATTTTACAGCTTATTCTTCATTGTTTTATGACCAGAATAATGTGAAATATATTTGTGCAGTAAGCTTTAAATTCTCAAAAACATCTAAAATCTTTCCCTAACTTATCAATTCTTCCTTTATCTCCTCCAGTGGCAGTCTGGCATTGTAATTTTCCTTCTTAAAGGGCAATTCATTAGATTTTCTTCCTGACACTATTAAGATCCTCCCCAGACTCAGGTCTTACAAAAAAGTACACTTTATTCCATGTATCAGCTGATCATTATTACCAAGATGATTCAGCACACACAGATCTTTATCCAATACAGATAAAAATCTCAAATCCTCTCCTTTCTATCTCAACTTCTCTATGTACCTTCTTTTGATCTCCTTTTTCACTATAGGTACCCATTAAAGTTATTTCATGGACACCAGATCTTGTTTATTTCTATTAAATTGCTTCAGCCTGCAAGCCAATAACACCTAAAGATTCTAATTAATGTGAAAAAGCATAATTTTCCTTTTAAACATACCGTTGGTTTAAAGCTAACTGGATGTTCACCTCATCTCAAAACATCTGTCATTTCAACAAGTTTAGCTGCTTGTGAAATATGATTTAATAAACTATAGCTATGGACTACACTTCCCCCTCCTCTCTGCCCCCCAGTCCTGGTATAGTAAATTACCTTAATAAAGCATTGCACATGTTACTTAGCTGTGCAGGCTGGAAAAAAAAAAAAAAAAAGCTTCAAAAGAGCAAGCTCCATTTTTTCTCATGCTTCCCTGTATGCTTATAGAGCCAACACTTTATTCTTTCAATACAACCTTTGGATACTCCTTCACAATCACAGCTAAAGGGTGAGGGAAAAGAAGAAAGAGCCCAAACCCGTAACTCTCAAGTGTTTTGGAGAGTGGTGAGCTGAGCACTGTCATTCCCACTGCCTGTCCTCTCACCTGACATAAGAAGGCAGTGCAAGCAGAGCTCCAGAACATGTCCTGACAGAGTGCTTCTTCCTGTTCACCTCATGGACCACAAGGGGCACGTCACTTAAAAAACTACCTGAAGTGTACTGACTACAGGCAATTTCAGCAAGAGATTCAACTGCAGTTTCAGAAGCTTTGCTATCATCCACAAGCATTGCTTGGGTGAATTAATAACTCCTAGATGGGGAGAATGGGAGGAACTCTCTTCAGGAGCGGAAAGAAAAAATAGTACCAGTCTTACCCCTGCAGTAGGGAGCCTAATGTATGCCATTACGAATATTTTGAAGTATGTGTTTAGGAACCTGCCTGGCTGTAGAGGCTCCTTCCAGCCATGACAGCTTGTGCAACCACTTTTGAGCTGAGAACATCACATTTACCACATTACACTCTCAGTTTTTCAGTAAAGCAAAGGCAGTGGGAAGTATTCCATTATCTGCTTCTCGGCCTCTCAGACGTTATGTTGTCCTTTGCAACAACTCTCCTCACACAGAATCAAAGGATCACAGAATATCCTGAACTGGAAAGTGTTGTGACCCACAAGGCCCACTGATTCCTGGCTCCACACAAGACCATTCAAAAAACAGACCATGTGTCTGAGACCATTTTCCAAACACTTCTTGAACTCTGCCAGGCTTGGTGCTGTGACCACTGCCATGGGGATCCTGTCCCAGTGCCCGACCACCCTTCTGGGTGCAGAACCTTTCCCTAACCCCCAGCCTGACCCTCCCCTGTCCCAGCTCCATGCTGTTCCCTCGGGTCCTGTCGCTGTCCCCAGAGAGCAGAGCTCAGCGCCTGCCCCTCCGCTCCCCTCATGAGGGAGCCGCAGGCCGCCATGAGGCCTCCCCTCAGTCTCCTGAACAAATCAAGGCTGAACAAACCAAGTGATTTTAGCTGTCTGATTCATATGTCATCCCCTCTAGGCCCTTCACCATCTTCAGAGCCCTCCTTTGGACACTTCCTAACATCTCTGTGGCCTTTTTACGCAGTGGCGCCCTAAACTGCACACAGTGCTCAAGGTGAGGCTGCATCAGCGCATAGCAGAGCAGGACAGTCACTACCCTCAGCCAGCTAGCAATGCTGTGCCTGATGCACATATTCGATTTACATATGCTTCCTATGTGTATTCAGTAAGACATGCCATACACGAAAGTGACATTTCAAGGATACTGACAATAAAAGCCTGAGAAAGGAAAGAAAGTAACAATGAGAATGACAATATGGTCTTCCATATTTGAAAGGTGCACTGAGCTTCAGAAGACCAATATAGAAGACCAACTCAGATATTTGGCATTTTACCAAGCAAGAGAGACAGCAAGGTAGAACAACTCCACTGCTACTGAAACACCATGAGAAAAGTGCATTCATATACTAAACACCTGCCAGGGTAGAAGAGCTAATGCCGTTCTTTTCTTCTGCTAAAATAGGGGGTCAAGAAAGGAACATTCTCTTCTTGTGGATACTGTTCTGAAAAGCTTAGCAATTAAGAACACTCCAGGAGAGCTTTTTAACAAATACAGAGGTTTTACAGCTTGTTTTACAACTAGCTAACAAAGTTCATTAGCACATTTACATAATCTAAATTAGCATGACTACTTAGTAATGTTTCAAACAACTAGACCATTTCTAAATTAGTCAGTAATTCAAATTAGCTGAAAATTGAGATGACAGAAGCAAAAACATAAGTTTACAAGTCTATCAAAATATCAGAATTTTATCAAATTTTACAAATATTTACATTAACTGGGTTAAATTCACTGTGTTTACTGAATCACAACATAAAGCTATAATGAGAGATGATGTTCTGCATTTATTTCTTTAGATTCTCTTCAAGCTTTTTCTCATACTCAGAGAATGTCATCTCAATACCTTGATTTATTTCAAAGACAAGTAAACAGCTCCCCCCAGAGCAGTTATCATTGCTATTCTGTAGATAAAATGTGACTTATGAACAGTGTGATTCCCACATTCAGCTAGTGGCTGAATCTATTACTCCCAAATCCCATGATTCACTGATCCAAGCCTAAAAAACTTGGTGCTGTTTCTGAACAAAAACAAACTGCTGAAATCATTACAATTATTATACAGTATGCTCCTTACCCCATCTAGAAGAGTGTTTGTTAAATGTGTACGAAGATCTTTGCGAAATGGAAATTCCAGATTAGATACGTGAAAAATTGAATTGTCTCGATCAATCATATAAACTTCATTCTTGCCATCAACAAGCATCATGTACCTGCAATGACAATGTTAAGATGTTAAAGATGCAACCTCTTAATCTATTTATCGCGTTAAAAAACAATCCTGACAGATGTTATAAGAGAGCAATTAGATAGGAACTTTTTATAAAGTTTAAACTTACTGCTTCAAAAAAGCAGTTAGTTTGATCCAACTATCACCAAGAAAGTTTAGAATAAAAGTTTAAAATATACCTACAAGAATGTCACTGGGTAAAGATAAAATTGAAATCTATCAAAAAGAACAGATATTTCAAAATACTCTAAGAAATGCATGAGGCTAATTCAGTTAGATTTAGCTAAAAAAATCTTTCACTCCAATTTTTCTTTATTAATTGGGCAAGAACTTTACCCATCGTAAGTCCGTAAAGCTTGATTCACAGAAACACCTTTTCCTGACTAACTTTTCAGTGGTTATGCAACCGTGCAGTACTACGAAGTCTCAGCCAGATATCAAGCTTCATTAAAGCACTAGGAAGTTTAGACAAGGAACATTCTTCTGTCACAGTACACATAAAGAAAACCCCAAAGCATATTGTGCTATCACAAGCAATTTGTGAGCTTGGTTCAGATGCAAACATCCAGATTTTCTTTTAAAAAAATTTTAAAAAAAATCCTTACATTATGACAGCACTTGGGAGCCCAAGTCAAGAATTTAAGATCTCCCTGTGCTAAACTCACAGAAGACTGTTCTAATCCTATACAGTTTACGTTCTGTATACAATGAAAAACAGTGAACTAAAAGTCAAAGATGACAGGAGTTCCATCATCCACACCAAAATACTTTGAAACAGAGAAGGCATATTTTGAAGTCTCCTTTCAGCAAAGAACTTTGCATACACACAGAAGTTCTCAAATACACTAACTGTGCTGTGAAGGGTAGAAACATTACTTTTCATAATTCAACTAATTCTCCTTGGGAAGTCCTGGTTCTGAAGAAATAATGAGTTATCAGCAGTCTTTTCTATAATTCACCATTGCTCTTACAAGTAATGCTCACAGGATTTCTGCTGTCAAAACAAAGCAGCAAGCATCCCCCAGAAACCCTTCAGGTGCTTGGTCTACACAGGCAGCTCAGCTGTTGCCAGCACAGATCCCACCTCTAGAAATCAGTAAATCTGATTACAGGAGCACAGATTCACCCCCATGCAGCTTAAATAAATACTTTCTTCCAGTGTTATGACTACAATCGTAATACAGTATAGATCAGCTTAATTAATTTTTCTCCACAGTACTTCAAGACAATACGTATGTGTTGCACAAAAAAATAAGATGACATATAAGTGCAGAAAAACTGAAAGTCTTTGGGAGGGATGGGAGTAGATTAAATTAATGCAACTTCAAGAGAACCAAAAGCTGTACAAGATGCTCCATGAAAAATAATAATTCAATATATACCTTTAACTAGATGACTTGATGCCAGTTCTTTAGAAGCAAAAATAACCTACAGGCCAAATAAGTTCTTCAAACCATGTAAATTTACTCAAAACTAAAACTAATTGTAAAGAGCAGGCTGTGTTCTTCTCAAAAATTAAAGAAACCATGGGTAGGGAGGAAGAGGTATGTAAGTAAGGGAAAAAAAATTATGTACACTATTTTTAATTTAAGTAAGCCTAACTGACCATCTCCACCACACTTATATATTCTTCACTCTTTTAAGCATGTGCTTTCATTGTAATTTGCCTCAGTGAGAAATTAGCATCAGAAGCAAGTTCTAGTACTTCAAAAGACACAGCACTTACAGAAACAATAGTTGTTATCATTACAAATGTGATGCAGGACAAGGTCTTAGGACTGCTTTTTTAAAAAAAAAAAGTTAAAAGGTTCATTTTCAGCCATCTGTAACATCTACAGGACATATAGAAGGTTGCATAGAAATGTTAGTCAAACATCAAAAGAAAGATTAACAGCACCACTTTCTCTATGTCTTTCACTCAAAATCTATGGAGATTTACTTAAAATTTGGGGTAGCTCCCCAATTACTGTTGAGATTCCTGATCTTTCAAACCATGACACTAACATTACATCTCCTCTCTCATAATCTCTTTCTCTTTTTCAACTGTTTCATTTTTAGGTGTTTATATCACATTCTAAACAACAGGAAAAACACAGGACCTAAGGATTGTGCACAAAGGATTTCCAATCAAAGACTACAAGAAATCACTATTATACCTTACCTTAGAGAGCAAGTGAAAATGCATGCACTTTGAAGACAAAAAAATTCATCTCATGACAATAAATGAGCTTAATGTAGACCATTTGTATGGATCTCATGATGATATAGTTGCGCTCACCAGCTACAGAAGACCTGCTCTGCAGGAGCAAGGCATTAGACTGACTCAGATACGTGAGTTTTGAAAAGTTTTGGTTTGTTCTTCTTTTTTTCCTTTTTAAAACTAGAAGACTGAAATCACTCCCCCCAATTTAATGAACTACTTTAATTTACAGATTTAATATATTCAGTCATAGCAAGGAAACACAGGCATACACAGCACATTAATGTTTTACTCACTGCAAACTAGAGCTGAAAAAAAAATAAGGAAACAGAAGAAATCTATTGCATTATCTAGTCCATCACCTTGACACAGAAAATCTCCAAATTGCTAACATCCATGCTGAAGTCTATCTTTGAACCATTTCCCACAACTCCATTTGGAACCACCTTGTTTCAAACATACCTCACAATATTCATCTATCTTCTCTCTTTGAGTTTCTCTTTAGTGAGAAGAGCTAAGCACATTCTTTTTGTTTTAGAGCACACTCTATCAACTATATGAACTTGTACTCTCTCTGTATAGTAGATTGTATTTAAATTATCGTCACATTCACTTTAATTATCAGAGCTGTCTCAAAACACAAAAACAACAGTTATTTCAGAGTTACTTCAAAACAGCTTGTAGTTTTGAGGAAAAGCTGTGCCACACATTCCTTTATACAAATATACGTGAAAATTGCAGATATTGTTTATCTCAGCCCTACCAAAGGAACAAAGCTACCCCAAATTCCTAATCCAAAAGTCAGAGAACAACTCAATATAGTGAACAGCAAGTCTCCAAAACCTTATAGGCTTTAAGATTTTAGAAATCAAACTTTGTTGAAGTCTACCTACCAGCAAGCAAATGCATAAAATTTAGCTCAAAAGCTCCAACTAGGAATATCTTACATATCTTAATGGTTACAACCAGTAAATATTAACCTTAACTTGGAAAATAATCAGCACAAGCAAAAAAAAAAAATTGAAGTTTTTTTAGATCACAATTTCTTGTTTTTCCATTTTAGCACTGACAGGAAGAACTACAATTTCACTACCTGTAAAAATCAGTTATAAAAAAGTAACACATTCCAATGGCCACCAAACACCGAGGATCACACACTTAAGAGTACCACTTTTGCTTCTGAGAAAAACTTCATTTTACTCCTAAGCTATATAACCAGCCAGCAGGTTAACTCAAGTAACTGGCCTTCCATTTATAGCAAGATATTGTACAAACATTTTTCATAGCTGGACCTTGTTAAGTGAAGTGAAGTGAAAGATTTGAAGAATCTTTCAAGTCCCTGGATCCACTTTGTTGAGAATCTCTCCCAAAAATAACTAAAATTAATTGCACATCCCAAAGCTAATGATATCTTCTATCAAACTGGAAAGTTCTGTGCAACAATTTCAAGCTTTTAAACAGTACTAGCACACAGAGAGGTTATGTGTGGGTGGATATTTCCCCCCCAAATATTGTTTTAAACATGATTTTAGTTCTACCTCAATGCTAAGGATACATCCTTGTCTAAAAGACTCAGTAAAAGACTACAGTAATTTAGAGCAGGATTTTATAGATCATCTGCTCTCCTGTTGTGCAACACATGAAAAAGAGCAGCAAGGCTGCCAAGAGAAAAGGTACGTTTAAAATATATTTATGCTTTCAGGAACTTGCCATATTTTAGGCAACGTACGGTAACGGTAACAGCAATTATCTGAAAGTAAGGCCAAAATTAGAATTCACATTTGCAACAAAACATCACATTCCTCTGATTAGAACTAAGCCATGAAATCACCCAGTTCTTTAAGTCTCTCTTGTGCCTCAAATCCATCTGTTTTGATTACGAGCTCACATGACAACACAAGTGACCTATTCCACTGCCTAAAAGCTGTAGAGGATTCAGTGGCTGGGATGGCAGCTGGTTTCTTTATGAAGGGCTGTTATCCTATTGCACAGCTAGTTTAAGGAGTCTGGCTCTTCAAGATGCATTATACACATCCAGAATATTTTTGTACAGTATAAAGACAAGTTTAATCCATATAATCATCTTACAGGTGTCAAATACAGGAATATTTTTCATCAAATCAGCTACAAACACTTGCTTCTTCCTATCTTTGGTACAAAGGTAGCTTATAAAGGGTAGCTTATAAAGGTCAGTACTTTTATTCAACCAACAATAACTAAAACAAAGTTGGATAGTTCCTTAGGCATTCCATTAAAACTTAGAAGAGATTTCTCAGACTGCCTAAAAAGTTTTGTTTCTTCGAGTTTAAAAGGTATTTCAAATATCCAGAGAAGAAATTCATTGTCACTGTGATTACAGAAAGCATGACTTGAGAAAAGTGTGGACAAACTTGATGCAAATAAAATAAATATTCTATACATAAAAACTCTGAATCTGTTCCAAACAATTCAAAGTATTAATCATTACCAACATTAGATAGAAGAAATCTGGTCAAGGATAGACTGACAACTCACAGCTCTCTTATGAGTAGATGATAACTGAAAATTTACAAAAAGCAAACAAGCTATACAACCACACCAAGGTTTTGGTTAAATTGAGTTTATTAATTAATGAGATTTTTCCTATTTTAATTTTTTTAATGAAAAGGTGTAAATTCACATGTTTAACATCAGGCTTCAATTTTGCTCCACACATTTCAAGCTTTCTTGGAGAAATCTTGTAGACTGCTGATCAGTACATTTCTGAACGTTACCTGGATGTGTCCTGACAGCTGATATTTAAAGAAGTTAATTAAGGTATTAGCATTACTAGCACTCACACCAGAATGCAGAGAAAGCCTCTTGGCAGCACCATATTGGCAAAGAAAGAGTAACATCCATTTCTCAAACACATTCAATAGGAACTAACATGGCATATAGGAGCTTAACTGCCATTAATTGTATTGCATACTGTGAACACTACTTACTATTACAGCTGTACATTTATTACTAATTATCTCCATTGTGTGAGCACCCAAAAAGCTCCAATTAGGAAGGAGGCCCCATTGTATTAGATTCCCTGCAAGTACACAAGATGACATGGTCCTGTATCAGACAGCTCAATATGAATTTAAAACAAGACAAGTGAATAAAAGAGCAAGACTGGAGCAACAATAAAAGAGTAATGACAGAACTGGTCATTTACCTTTGGTAACTTCACATAAAACTGGAGAATCGTGTCTGAATGACAAACATCACCTCTCCAAACTGCCAATCTACCCACTACAAACCAACCCATTTTCATTGCAGCAAAAGTTCTGACAAGTGAGTTAAAGAAAAAAGGGTCACAGTATCCACACAGATTAATCTCACCAGCAGATAAAATGTCTATATTCATAGAAATCATAAAATCTAAAGTTTCATTAAAACCATTTTTCATTTACTTCTGGTCCTGAGGCAAGGTTCATTACTAATTCTAATCAGACATTAGTAGTAACAAGATGATTCAAGAAAATAGGATGAAAATTTCACAGGAATAAATTACATCTCTTGGCATTAGACAGGCAGATCTCCAAAGCACTTACTAGCATATAATAACTTTAATCTTCAAACTTTAAAGAATGTCAACCACCAAACATCATCCTGAGAAGTTCTCTTCAGAAATCAATTATTTCTAGCATGTCCAAGTAAAGGCAACTGTTTCAAAGGCCCAGGTTTGCCTTCACGTATCCTCTTCACGCACTCCACATCAGTTGGACACAAAACACATGTTAGAAGAACGATTTTATTAAAATTCCATTTTTAGTTTTTGTTGTGGTGGTGGTTATAACAGAGGTCAATGGCTGACTCAAGCTATATTGAAAATAAGTTTAAAAACTCACTTTTCTACTTCATATAGATGCTTTTTTTCACCATTAACTTTTAAAGTACCCCTCGGGAAAATATTATTTGAGCCAAAATGCGGCAAATGACTTTGTTTCCCCTTGATCCACAGTCAGGAACAAGAGCAGAACCACATCTCCCAAGCTCCAAACCCATTCACCCATTCTGCATTCACCAGAGCGTGCTGTCTCATTCCTCTTTCCCAGCTGATTAGCACTGACAAAGCTGGTTTTGAAAGTACTCCTCAACACAGTACCTAACATTCAGCATAGCGTTTGCCTGTATATATTTATGGCAAAATCGGTTTCCCAGATGTTCAAAGGAGTTTTCCCACTGACATCATCTTACTGTATGCCCTACCTATGTTCAAATTCTTTCTCCCAGCCAAAATCCCAGCAACTACTCTACCGCTAAGGCATGTTAATTTTGTACTACTCAGAAGGAGTTCTGAAACCTTAACAGCATTAAAACATATAGCACAGGTTTCTCAAAATTTGAGACTTCTTCTGAGCTTAACACAAAAATAATTTTCTAATTAAAAAAAAACAACTGTACATCTAGCAAGTGAATTAGTAATAATTTTTAAAGGAGGCTTAAAAACGCAGTTCATACAGGAGATTTCTTTGTCCCACAGTATTTCTTTAGATGGGCTGTATCACTGTTTATTAATTATTTTGACAGGGCATTGATGGTGTTTTCTTTTTTCCCCCTTAAATATGCTTGTGTCTATACTGCACAGTAAAGTAGGTAAAGCTTAAGGAATTCCATCATCTACTCTAAAGTGCAAAAGCACGACACTTCTTCATTCCCATGGGAGTTCATTACACAGGGTAAAATTCAGCTTTGTGAAAGCTTTGCCATCCCACACAAATAAAGCCTTACCCAACTCAGAATAGCAATTAGTATCACTAACGTGTTTGCTGACGCACAGGCAACAACAAAATGCTGTTTTATATATCATTTTTCATTTCTTAATTTCCTTTTATAACTGGCAATGCTTCAAAATCATGAATGTGCTGCCACTCCTTAGATACATCACCTAGGATGAGGCCAAGCCATTCAAGCATTTTACTTAGGATCCTGCCACTTCTTTCTGACAAGACAGCATCAACCTCTGGCCAGACGCATCAGATGTTGTAGAGAGGGCCAGGAGAACGAAAATAAATCAGTGCCTTTTATCCACCGACACAAGGAGATTGTCTATCCGTGTCACTAAGCTATTTCAGTTCCACATCCTGGCCTCAATCCAGACTGTGCTGGGTTCAGAGTAACAGTCTAAATTAGATGAGTTTGTAGTTGGCCTGTGGCAGATGGAGCAATACACCCTAAAGCCCCAAGAAACGGGGAAGACTCAGCTTGCTCTCTTCTTACATTAATTGCTGCTGGCAATGGTCACCGCTTCTGACTGGCTCCTGAGGATGACAAAACCTGGACACAGGGACACTAACACAGGAAGTTATGTGAAGATTCAGAATATTATTTTGGTTGTGTACACAAAAGGAAAACAGTAACTTTCTGATCGGCACACTAGCAGCTATGTCACAAATACCCTTTCCAAGTTCATACGCACGCTTTCATTTGCGCAAGCAAACAGTGTATCTGACAGCATGAAGCAGCTACACGTAAGCAGATGTGGGATTAGACTTTTAACTCGGTAATTTGAATTCTGATTTTAAAAAAAAAAAAAAAAAAAAAAAAAAAAAAAGAAAACTATACGCAGGCCCCTGAGACTTAGATTGCTCTGAGCATACCAACACTTTCTATTTCTCTCACATACTTCTGGGTTAAATTCTATTATCAACTGTTTTCACAATATTTTAACCAAAAAATAAGTAGATTCTGACTGACAGTAACTTCCAATTAGCAGCCTCCAGCTCCAGTATTTTGTATTCATGACCTTGCATTTTCTGCAACTAAATAGCCTTCCACTTTATTATTTTGCTCCTCAGAGTCTTCAGTGACTTGCCTCTTTATCTGTTTGTCAGAACATATTTGGTTTCTGTTTCAAAATTCTTATGAACATAAAACCAGTCCCAACACCTGAATATCAGGACCTCTGCTTGTGGTTTTCTATATACTTTCTTCCAAAACCACCCACTGCCATTTTCTTTCAACCCGCTCTTTACCTGTCCTGCAGTTCAAGCAAACTTCATTAGATCCAGTCTCTGTAATAAATCAAAATTTTGCCAAGGTTCACAAGCATGAGGTCTGAAACTACTCCCTCCTTAAAAAAAAATAATTTAAAAACTCCTTTACATGGCATATAAACCGCAAATGAAATGGATGCACTCAGAAGAAATGAAATTCATCTCTATTGCAGACTGAATTCCTCACTCCTCCTGACCCCTGTGATTAGTTCCCTTAGCTTATCCAAATCTGTCAATCTAGAAAGAAACATTACTGATCTACCATCACGTTTCATTGCATCCACAATGCTTTAAATTTAAAGCAAAGCTTTTTCATCAGTGAACCAAACTTATCTTCTACAATCAAGATTTATTTTTTCATTTCCTCAATATTAAAATACTGCCTTATCTGCTGCTACTTAGTAAAATAATTCATCTCTTATTCCAATCAGAAGCACCTCAATTTGTCAGTAGTCAAATTCTCCACCAACTCATCCCTGGAAAGAAAAGGTGGAGTTCAGCTTCTGATTAAGTTTCCTAGTTGTAAGGTGTCTACTTCAGGGTGAAATTAATAGTTCCCTAGGCTTCAATAATTGTGCTGCCTAAACTCTTACTACATCAGTGGAGATCTATACACACAACTTCTATTAGATATTAAAGCATGCTCACATGACAATTCTAGTTAAGGTGAGTATCTGCAGTAGATTCACAGTAACCCAGAAATTTATCTTAACAATCCTGTAGAGATCTTTTAAAAACACAAATTCTATACTGTTTTTCTATCCTTCAGCTGTTACGAAAACATAACGTTAACCCTGAAACTTTATTTTGCATCTTTCCTAAATAAGGAATGCTTTCTAACACTCATGATAGTCAAGAAAATTATCCTAGCTTACCTGCTATGCCAATATGCAATTTCATGAGAATTTTGAAGTTTCCCAACATCCAGCTTTCTGATCTGAATTACTCATTCAAGCTATTCCATCTTACTGCCCTGACTTGATGCTTGTATGGGAAAACAAGTCTTGTCTTACTGATCACCTCATATTACAATGAAAGTGCTATGCCTAGTTTTTCTTATTTGAGACCACAAACCTCTTAATTCCCCAGAACATATACACTTTGTGCAAGTTACCACTATAGAATAACAGACATCCAACAGCTTATACAAGTGACTGTTCTTCATAACCTTTACTACCTGTAAAGGTAGTACCCCTCCACTGTTACCTCACTCAATACCATTTTCTTTTTCTCCTCATGCCTACCACCGCTCTCTTTCCAACTCTGAATGCAAGTTTTCCTTTTTGTTTGCTCTGTTGACAACTCAGGGTGCAGAGATTTTTTGTGGCAATTAAGACCCTGAACATCATAAAAAGTGAAGCAGTCAATCTGCAGATTGCACCACTTACAACAGAAATCCTCAGAATGCCCCGAACTACAGTAACGATGCAGGTTTCAGTACCCAAAAGGCACGGAGACACAGGCAGGACGAGACAGATAAGACCACATTCTCCTCCTTACAAGCTTTTAAATTAACTCTGCTCGCTGAGAATATCCGATACAGCAACTACATCTTAGAGGTCATCAAGACTACAGAAACACACCTGTAGTCAAAGAACAGCAAACAAATCCTTAGGTCACACAACTAAGAGCACAGTGCATAATGCAGAAATAATGTGGCATCGTTACACAACTTCTTAGCATTCCCTCACCTGGAGAAATATGTCCACCAGCATTAATAGGGAAGTCAGTTTTTGAATAAAGGGGGAGCTAATGGTAATACTCTGGAGCACATGAACACGCAGAAGTGTGGAAGCTGGTATTTTTTCTCCTAATAAAGTATCGTAACTTAAACTGAGATCAAACTTCAGTTTTTCCTATTTTATAAATCAAGGATAAAGATGCTTTTAATTAATTTAACAGATGGCAAATTAAAAACCAATGCAAAACTATATTTTCTATCTGAAGTATTATTAGATTGTGAAACTCTGCAACAGCGCTGTTAAAACCAAGAATTTAGCAAGGTCAAAAAAAGACTATCCAGTTACAGCATTTTTCTTGACAGCCTTCCAGGGTTTTAATTAAGTTAAAGGAACAAAAAATCCACAGCAGTCTGTTTCTTAAAGGATATTAAACCTTATGGGTTAAATCTGGAGTTATCATCTTGTTATCATGATTTGACCTACTACAAAGGGTAAGTTTATTTTTAACTAATATATAGCAAACTCTAAGAATACTTCAATACGAAGTATCTGGTGTTGAAAACAAAAGAACTGTTAGCTAGTTAGAAAATGTGATCCAGTAACAGAACTTGTATACCAGCAGATTTATTTTAAATAGTAGATTCTCTTTGCTTCACCCAAACTTTAATGAGGTAAGTGGTCAGGTACTTATTAAAGTAAAGTACATATCTACATGGGATGGAAGAACACTATTGGAAAACAACTGTACAGCATAACATTCCGATTAGTTTTCTAAAAAGTTGTCAATCATTTGAATAATCTCATAACTTAAGCTTGACTGAACCAGTGAATTCTCTCAAAAATGAATTCTATTACTTACTGCAAATATTCAGCTTAAAGCTTGACTGAATTTGTTTGACTGCATTCCTCCTCCACAAATTTTAGTCTGAAAATATCTTGTAGATTTAAAGGGAAATTCATGCCTGAAGCAAAGAACTCAAAAAACGTAAAGCAGCAGCAATGCAGAGGTATTTAAAACCAAACCAAACCAAACCTTAGTATCAGATGACAAATAATTACATTCCACCCTTCCCCAAGCAAGAGAACCTTGTTTCTCATGGAAGTCCACTATGTAACAGCCAAGAACAGAGTATACAGCTTTGAAAGAGGAGGTTCCCTTAACTTTGATTCATGCCAGAATATATGCTGGGTCGATTCTGTCTGCATCACAGTCATCAGCCACAGAGCAGTACAACTGTCAGTTGTGCTCACAGATTAGAAGACTAGCTCCAAGGGAAAATGCTGCCCTAGATATTTGTACAGGCACACTCTACAGACTCTACTATCATTCTTTCCTGAATAAACTTAATCCATTACACTTGATGAAATGTGCCCATAACACTCCCAAGAGAACCAGCAGCACAGGACACGCTGTTCCACCCTCAAAAGTGGTCTACGAGGAAGAAAAATTAATAAATAAATCATTAATCACTGATATTCATGGCTTGAACATCAGGTACAAAAGGAGGCACACCATTTATCTCAATCTAATTAGAATATTCTAGGACTACAGTTGAATACTCTAAGATTAGCATTCATAGCACGAGCTACATAATACGCATTTTAATACATTAACTCTTTATAAATAAACAAAAGAGCTTGCTTAAAAGACAATCTGTTTAAATATTCCAATAGTTTTATATGAATAATTAGTTAAGCAGAACTTTTCAAAGTGCTCAGAATTCTGAGCATAAAAAGTTGCTCCAAAACCGTGAAACTTCAAGTCTTGTTTTTTCACAAGATGCATCTTCTATGGCATGGTATCACATTGAAGTACTCTTTAACCATTTAAGAAAAGGAACAAAGAAGCAACAGCTTCTATTCGTGGTTTCTCTTCGGAGTCGTGACTCTGTTTTAGGCACATAAATGAGACCACATCCTAGAGTAAGAACACATTCTTTGGACATTGGAGTCAGTGTGGATCCAAACTGGGGATAGTATGATCTGTCTTACCTATTAATTCATTTCTCTGGATTGATTCAATTATTTAAAAAGACAGACTTCAGGAGGCAGAGAAGCAAAAAAATAAAAACAGTGACACCCATACCAAATGAACCACTAAGACTTAAAAAACAAAACAAAACAACCAAACAAAAAAACCCACTATTTCAACCTAGCCCAACAAGTGTGAAACTTCTCAATCTGGTCTGTAACATGTATCACTATTTAAAATAATACTTTTTTGTACAAACTTAAGAGTAACAATACTTGTACACAATAGTCCCAGATACTAGTCTAACACCTTATGACACTGCACTGCCTCGCTTGACGTGCAGCCTCTCAGTGAAGAGACTTTTCCTGATTCCTAACCAATACAGTTAAATAGAACCGACAAGTTATCTGTGACTCCCCTTAGACTGGCTACTGAAATCTGACAAATCCTATTTTGCTGCAAGACCACCAGAAAGTCTTAGCATGCTCTCACTCAATGGGTAAATAGCAAGAAAGACCAACACATCCTTCAACATGTCAACTGGTGGAAATCACAAAGGCAACCTTGTGATAGATCTTCTTCACCTTAAACCACCTTGAGCTAGAATGTCTTTACCTTGACATACCGGACACACTATATGCATGTAAAGTGCCCTTAATCAGTCCTCATCCAAGTTGTTTTTTGTTTTTCCCCCACTCTCAAAATAAAAACTCAAGTAAGGATGCTATTTTCATCATTTCTAACACTATGAAAAACAGGCTTATACCACTCTTGCAATCCTAACTAAGATTACTGCTCAACAAGACTACAAGAGAGAATTATTAAGATGTATCAGCTACTACAGATCCATTGTTCTAGTCCCAAAACACATCTTTACCTGCTCCCTACTCCATATTTCCTCTCCTACCTGAGTACACAAAACCATGAATTAGGCATCTGCTTTTTCAGAAAATTAAGAGGAATGCCATTTACAATGCTGTAACATCTACAGATTGTTCCATCAACCATTAGAAAGGCAGTTAATGCCATTCTATATTCTAAAAAAGCACAAATCAAGTAGGTGCAAACTTAAAAAAGCCTCACTTTGTAATACAGAATCGTATATTTGATTTCTCTATACTCTTGGGGAAGCTTGACATTATGTTACCATTACACGCTTAAAAGCTCAACAGCAGGTGTTCAACAACTGATTATTACTGTAGTGCTCAAAAGCTATTTATAGCATTTAACCTTGTTTGGAGGGGGGAAAAAAAGCTTTATTACAACTATTTTTATAAATTTCACAACTTCAGTTTTCCATCCAGAATATAGGCAATCTCCATTTTAGTACATCCTTCAAAATAAACTCATTGAAAGAAATCCCATGTGGATTCCAGACTCACCCTAAATCAAAGTTCTTCCAAATGTAAGAAGCAAAACTAAGAACTAACTCTTTAAGAGAAAACCATTATAAAGGAGGAATACTAGGGGCTATACCATAGTAAATAAACTATTTCCCTCCCAAAGACCTTAAAAATGTAGCATGCAATGAGACAGTGCAGAGTTAGGAATAAGGGAACAGCAAGTAAGGTTTCTGGTGCAAATCTTCTCTTTAAATATGATCCCATTTTGACAAAGTTCCAATGGCATAACAGAAAATCCCTTATCATTAGTGCTTTGAGACATTCAATAAAAATAATAAGTGTCTGATCAGCAACTGTCCCCCACCCACCCACACAATGTATAACCAGCATTCAAGAGCCGAGGCCTTGCCCATTGCTGACAGTTACATAAACACACATTTTGAATAGAGCTTATTTAACGTGGAATCAAACCACTTGAGTTAAGCCCACTTGTTCAGAAAGACTGTCACTCCTATAATAAATTCATTTGGACATGAAAAGTCTGTTTAATGCATATCCAAACCCAAAGCCCTCAACACTTCTGTCCTTCAAAATTTCAGACAGTAAAAAATGCCCCAACAAAAGGAAGGTATAAACAGCATTACCAATCACTGGTGGAAAATTGATAAATATTCGAAGTGTATATATATCATTTTTAATATAATTGAGGACAGGAAAGGAAAAGAAGGTGTGGTTTAAAAATGCCCAGATAATTCTAGTGTGGTTTCTTCAACCCATCACATCCTTAGGACGCAAACATTCCTTTCTGACCCCAGGACTGGAAACATGTACAACACTGAACACAATGAAACAACAAGACATGCAAAATGCAGCATAAAATAATTCCTTACATGCTAGCCATCTAGGACCAGAAAGTAAGACCCCCTTGAGAAAAGCTTTTTACTCATAAACGCTTTTCAGGGATGATCAGCCCTAAACCCTCCTCTTAGCAGCATTTCTGAAGCCATCTGGCAAATCTCAGCAGCCTACTTTTTTCTCTTTCTCCTGTACATCGGGAAAAAAATCACTAACATTTGTGTAAGATTCCAATTCAGGCATTTTCCAGCACTGGCCATAAACCTCCATACCCATAAGAATCTGTTCATGTCATCTGTACAGATCTGAAACTTTATCTATGTCTCCTTCTCTGGAGATATTCAAAACCTGCCTGGATGTGACCCTATGCAACCTGGTCTAGGTAACTTCACTTGGCAGGAGGGTTGGACTAGATGATCTCCAGACATCACTGTGAAAGAATCAATCTGTGATTCTTTCTCATCCCCAGAGTCTCCTTCAAGTTCAACTCCACCTTAATATCTTCTCTCCCATGAGACAATCTTTCTGTTCTCCAGACTTGCTTGCATGACAAGCTGGTATCTCATTCTTAATAAAGAGTTCTCAGTTGCATAATTTGTTTTTTATTTCGATTAGTACTACTCTCTCATCTTCTTTGTCTTTCATTTGGGTTATTACCTCAACTTTCTTCGTCCTGCCTCTTTGGGATGATGGCTTTTCCACGAATCCATCCATCCATGTCTTCTTTATTCTTATGTAGACAAGTGACCTTTCTTCTTCTGTGATATCTTATTTTGGACTAGTTCCTTTTACCTCCTAATTTTTAAAACAGAAAATCAATTTCTTGGTTTTATCTGGTTTTATAGAGTTGTTCTTCAGCATATTACACGTTTTCGCAAGTTACTCAGATCTCAAAAGACTTCTGGATAACTTTTCATAGTAGGAATCTGATATTTCTCTGTCAAGCGAGTACGCTTCACCTCACTATCTAAAAGACCAAAGGATAGGAAAAGAAGGAAGTATTTAGTCACGTAAAATCAGGGGAAAAACTTCCATCCTTGTTTTCATCACCTTTTAACAACATGTGTAAGAAGGTTCATCCAGCAGACATCCATCAAGTAACAGTCACAAGTGTTTGAAGAGGCTGTAGCTGGAATAACTTCAAAGTTCTTCACAAAAATAGAAAAATCTCCTAAATTTGTACAAAAGGCTATACTAGAGACATCTGGGAAGCTATCACAAGTTAGATAATTATTATGACTTATCAAATAATAGTAACGTATATGCTTTGGATTAATAAACACAGCTCTAAAATTTGGCCACCAGTTTTATCATACACTTAGGTGCAGCTTTAATGTATTTTCTATTCTAGTACTATCAAAATGAGAATTATTTAGCCAACAGCCCTTTTTCAAAAAATGTAATTTGCTAATTATTTTTAAAAAAATTACTAACTTCGTAGATGTTTCTAAACATTTTATAACACACCTTTTAGACAATTAGTAGTTCTTCTAGTTACTTTATGTGCTGTATCTACTTCTTTGCATTTAGGTATCTGTAAGCCATCAAATTTATATGAATATTCTTCAAATATAATAGTCTTTGGCAAGAACTACCTGTTCTGCATTTCTTCTAGTTACCGTAATTGAACAGCCATAGTCCTAGTAGAAAATAATAAACACAATCTTAAAACTGCATGCATACAGAGGCGAAAAATAAAAATGTACTCACACAAATGTAAGAAAATGATTCACGCCCCTTAATAGCTTGCTATTTGTTCAGGTCACATTTTACCATTACATACCTAGTCCTCTTTGACTGTATTAATCTGAATTATTCTATAGACATTTTAAAGCTTTTTATTCTTCTTGATGGGAACAGTCTTTTTTTCAAAGCTAGTGTCTCATTACTTCACCAACCCTACTCCTGTCTGAACATTCAGCTCCACTCATTAGAACAAACATCTGCTACAAACATTATTAATGAGATACGTATCAAGGGATAGAGCAAGCCGCTAACCACCTGGGCTAATCACTTTACAGTACAAAGTTGATAACACTGAGTCATACAGTATGCCTTGAACATACTGTAACAATTAGCTTACTCAGTTGGCAACTAATATTTCAGCAAACCCAGCCCTACAAAATTGGATGCATTTGTAAAGCCATCCATACCTTGTAGCTATTGCTAATATAAAACATACATTTCATATTAAAAAGCCAAAAGGCATGATTTTAGTAGTGGAAAATTTGTCCTTTGTATTTCAGTGCCTCATGAATAGATTAGCATAAAAATGATTTTTAAGACACCAGAGGTTTGTCAACTGTTCCAATAAATATACAGAATAGAGCTCACGCCAAACCAGGCAAAATAACTGCAAACTTAAGTAATTTTTTAATAATAATACAATATGATTTTGGAAATGTTTTTCCCCCAAACAGAATGGCTTCCATGTAATATTTACACACAGGCAAAGAACTAGAACAAAAGAAGTATTTTCCAAAGAGAGACGATGCTAAGTGAACTTCAAAGGTCTTTTATCTTGAAGATCATTTTTCTAAACCTGAGATGAACACGTATACATGTGCATACATAGGCATTTATAAACAAGAGTGCTACGTCCTTTCATTCTTTGCTTATGACATCCAGTCAGCTCAGTAAAGGAAATACTGAGTGATTCTGCAGATCAGCCATGAAGTGTCTACAGTAGGCCTAGCTGAATCGCCCTGTAGACAGCGCTGGCTCCAAGAGGAGTTAGGTGTCTCCCAGGCCTGCCTGTAGACACCTAACTCTGGATGTCTTCTCCATACTGAACTGTGCTAGTGCTCTGTGGAGCACTGTAAAACACATCACAGGCCTCCCAGGTAGACACAGGTAGACATGAGGTCAGAGCACAACACCCTACCGTGCTATACACCAGGACTTTCTCCTATGCTTCTGGACACCCATGGAGGCAAAACAGCCCTGAAATACCTTATGTCCTTATTCAGTTTAGAAATCATAAAATAAAAGCATGCTGCACTGTCATTTACCAGAGTGTCTTTATAGCATATTCTGTGGGTATATACTGCATGCTCCTACAGACAGCACAGGAGTATTCAGGAGTGTTTGAGAACAATTTTGAGAGAACAAAGCTGAAAAACCACCCTGGGCAGGAAGGGAGAAGTAGTTTATCCACAATGCATTTCCTTTTGGAGTGAACACATTGGTTTGCCCCACAAGGTAGCATGGAGCAAGAACAAGACATGTAAATGTTGGTGCTCATCGAAGAAGGGCTCTGGAAGTGAGGCATGGAACAAGCAAGATCACTGGTGTAGACATATGCACTGTAAATCAGGACACAGTAAGCAAGGGTAAGTCCAAAGATTTTGAACCTGGGGGTCCATTAGAACAGGGGAAGATGAGATTTGCCAAAAACAAAAAAACTCAGAACTCATACATTTCAATAAGTACATAAGATACAGCTCTCCACTAAATTTCTCCGAAACATTTTATAGAATCACTATCAAATAATTTAATTGATCAAACCACATTATTTAGTCAGTGCAAGATGATAAATAATGCTCTTTTGTTTAGGGAAACACTTTTTTAAAAAAGTTATTTTTTTATCATAGGTAGAAAAATATAGCAATACTAAGAAAACAAGAACGTTCAGCTCCAGTTGAAATCAATAGGAATAAGGGATGCCTTTGGAGAAAAACATAAGTCCTCAGTGAAATTACTGATACTATATGCCAGTTAAGGCAATCTACAAAATAAGGGTTTCAGCTTTGAAACCTCTGGAGAAAATGACTGCTGATGGAATAAAATGCAAATATTTAACAATGGTGAAATATAAGAAGTTTGGCTAGGCTGAGCAAATACTGTTATTAACCCCTATGAGAGAATTTTATTCAAGTGAGAAAGCATAGAATAAAGTTATTAGTCAAGTACCTACTTTTCTGTAAGTCCAGCCAGCCTGATGAAACAGCAGTACTCTTTAAACCAAAAAGATAGACAAAACAGCAACAAAAACAACTATGCAAGCAAAATAACATTGTAATATGCAGACCTTAGGCTGCTGTATCTGTAACATATTTAACAGAGTATGTTCAAAGATGCGTGACAACAGCAGTTTCATTTCCAGATAAAGTGAGTAAGGTATCTGTAAATAGATCTCCAGTAAGTCATGTCTTAATATTAAATTAAGGAAGGTCGTGTCTGTCAACACAAACATTCAGAATAATTCATGAAAATCTGTTTAAATGACACAGGGAGACTGGACCACTGAAGAACAACAAAATAATTAGAAGCACATCCAATGTAAAAATTGCCAGTCATTTTTCATTGTTCATTAGCATGGCTATCATACACAGTGCCTACATGACCAAATAATAGCTCAGGTTTTCATCTTTAATCTCTTTCATAACATTCCTTCAGCTGAATTTCATTAACACTGGATCTGTGTAGCACCAATTTCTTCTCTGAGTAGACCTATCATCTCCATAACTGTTTTATTTATTATTATATAACTGAGCAGTTCCCTGAGTTTTATTCTTAATTATTCATTCTGAATTTTTAAAACACAGGATAAAACACCTGAAACACTTAAAATTCCTCTAAGAAAGCATATACACACTTTAATTTCCTTCATGACAGGCAGTCCTTGCGGTGCACTAGTATTTCATATATAAGTATTCCACTATTTGCAATGAACGTACCCTGTACATTTGAGTAAGAAATAAAGAACATTCCCTAAAACTTCACTTTTCCAAATGAATACAACATGACAAAGAAAGGTTTTTCATATTGAAAATACAAAACCAAAAAAAAAAAAAAAAGTGAAAAACAGCTTACAATCCTACATCTTACTATTTGTGCTGAATTGTACCAAACTGCACCAGTCAATAACACATTATTCTTCAGCTGCAATGCACACAAGAGACGTTGAGGATGAAACATTTTTTCCCCTTTAATATCAAACAGCCTTCAGTATATAAATTATTTTTAAAAACAATTTTTTTTTGCTGTTACTCCTTCTGGAAGCAACAGGCTTAGATTGTTTGAAAAAATTTCCACAAAATATCTTTAATACATACTAAAATACTAGTGTAAATCAATCCCTAAAAGAAAGGCTTCCTTAAGGAGCAAGATGCCAAAAAGACAAGGGCTACCAATTCCAACATCTGACCCGCACAGGACATTAATACTTTGCAAACATTTTCATAGTTTTAGAAGTTAACTTCATGGATAGTATATCTGGAATGTGGATTAAAAGCATAATAAATGCAAAGACTCCCATCTGGCTCTTTGCATGGTCAATTTAAGTTGGCTGAGTTTATTTGTTTAGGCTCAGCAGCATTTGAATGCACGGTGCTGCTCTGAGAATAAGCCTGGATCTCCCAACACGATGTTTCTGTAACCCAGCACTCTCAGAATGCCTGCATCACATTAACATTGGCCAAATGTGTGCACAAGCATTTGGGTGATAAGGCCAGCATTCCCACCATTTTCTTAAGGTTTGGATGTCATACTGAGTTTGAGCTTACTTTGTGTTTTCACATCATGCTCTGCCCAAGCTAATAAACCCTTGAAGTAAAAACAACACAGATGAGAGGCATCTGAGGGGTCTTTTTAGTGGAAGACAGCTTAGCTCTGGCTGAGCTGTGCTGAATCCTGACTCCATGTGGAACTACCTGGTAGTTCTCATAAGACATCCAGTTCCCCACATTTTCCAGACTTTCCATTATCTAAGCTATTCCATGCTATGACTGAAGACACCAAACCTAGCAAAACATTGAATGCATTGAAAAACTTCTGAGAACAGCCTATATCATTTGCTGATTTGGTACTAAAACTTTGCTTTGTTGTCTCAGCACATGGAAGGGAGCATGCCTTCCATTACAAAGTGCTGAAGCAAAACTTTTTGCCTTTATCTATATACAAAACCAGTTTGAAAACAAAAACTCTTATCTCCTCACATCTCATCCATACAACTGATGCCTTCTAACTTGTGCTCATGTGAACACTGAACTCCCGTGATAGTCTAAAACATGGGGCACAAATAAGCCCAACAGTCCTCCTCTTACCACATGTATGTTCACTGCACTTGTGCTTTTTCTGATCAAGTCAAAGTAGGTTGAAAATCTATTCATTTGCTTTAAGTGAATAAAAATTAAAGTCATTCCACTCAGCATAGGTTACAATTGCTTAAGTACTACTGTATGTCTGTATGTAAAGAACATATTTTAGAAATCAAAATCAAACTTGAAAATAATTAGATGCATCACACAGTTTAAATACTTCTTGTTAGTGAGACACTGTTGAATAAGACGTTCTTGTGAAACACCATTGAATATGATGTAAGAAGTATCGTTATTAACTACCTTAAGAGAGTGCTCACAACAAAATAGATCATGATATAAATGCTACAGGTGGCATAGGTTAAGACTATTTCCATTAATATCTAGGATTTTTGATTTTAGTTTTGAAACCAGAAATACTGAAGAAAAAAGGTTAGAGTATCGCTCTCCATTGGTTATGATTCCAATCATCCAAGGCCTCAAGAAGATGGTTGTAATTTCGGAAATCTTCCAAATTATTAAAAACATTCAGTCCTGTAAAAATAATTACCATTTTGGAATTTCAGAACTTGACTCAGTGAAGGTTTGCTTGTATGAAGAGCCACGCTACCTTTTTGCAAGAGTACAAGGACAACAGTGCACCCAACATTTGGGGGTTTATTTCCATGTGATTAGGAAACACTTTCTACACCTCATCCAAACCGTTGGATGTAGAGGGAAGACACCCTGTGCGACACAGCTCTTTCATACAAGTCTGAAAACAACAAGAGGATACCATGCAGATGATGTTCTAATCAGAATCTCACAAAACTAGTCACCTTGAGAACCCGTTCTGGGGACTGCACCACAGAAAATGTTCTAGTCATGCTGGAGTTAGCTAATGCTGAATGCATTTGTTAAAACATTTCAACCATCAACTGACCTATGCTAGTAACAGCGTTCAATGAATGAACAGCTGGTACAGCCTCTCTCTTCATACTTCTCACAAAGCTGTTAAGCGATTTTGATCAGGACCATTCAGTTTTGTTAATATCAATAATTCAAGTAAGCACTGAAATACTAAAACTGCAAAACAGGCAACCACAGTTGTAGAAGCTATCAAGTAGGAAAAGTTGCAAGTGAAATAAGTGTTTGTCATTCTGTATTTGGTAACGTATGGAGTTTATTCTACCTTGAAATGCTAACATGAGAAAAAAGGAGAAATGAGATACATGGATCCCTGGAGGTGTTCAAGGCCAGGTTGGAGGGGGCCCTGGGCAACCTGACCTAGTGGGCGACGTCCCTGCCCATAGCAAGGGGGTTGGAACTACATGGTCTTTAAGGTCCCTTCCAGTCAAAGCCATTCTCTGCTAAGGGTGGGTTTCAAACCAGAAATCCTAACATCAAAAAGATGCAACACATCATCTGATCAGGTTGCAGTGTGTTACAGAAAAAATAAAAATAAAAAAATAACCCCTTTGCAGTGAACCAGAACTACAAGTTTGAACAAAGGATCACTCCACTGTACATGCAAATACACTTTTCTGGGAAAATACAAACCATCCAACTTACGAGGTGGTGTTTTTTTTTTTTTTTTTTACATTTAAAATGAGCTTACCGTGTGCCGTCTGCTTTCCAGCTAACTCTGTATGGCTTCTGCTCCAAAAATTTAATATTTTGCTTGTCCATGGAAACAGGCTGTGCTCCAGGGAATCCAGACCTAAAAAGAGAAACATGTTTATTAATGTTCTGCAATAAGTAGTCACAAAAGGCAATGCATTTTTTCATCAGACTGAAGTCACACCTTGTACTAGACTTGCTGCAAGGTTAACCTGGCAGAGTTAGAACAGCTTCCCCAACAAGGTATTTTGGGAGAAGAACCAAATGTTTTTCTGATAAGAACAAAGGCATTTGTTCATGACAAAACAATGAATTATGTAGAACTTCAAAGTTTTAATTTTAGATGAAGAGAGGTTTGAATTCAAAACTAGAAGCACTGGAAAAACTATAAGCTTCAGAAAGTTAGGAAGCGCTGTTAGCAACTCCCTGGTTCTTCAGCTTTATAAAGAAGTTCAGAATCCGAGATGTTAAAACCAAAACTCTCATTAACGTTGGATGTAAATTCAGGTTGGCCATAAAAATGAGTATTATACCTTATAACTGAAGCATAATTGCAGCTGTATAAATAAATCTACTGCAAGAAGAAGCACTAAATTTTACACAAATGCTTGGACTAGACTACGTTTTGAAATTGCATGGCAGCAATTCATCTAAAAACATTGTTATCTCAGTGTAAAAGCAATTTGAAGAGCTTGTTTCTTAATATCCACAGTTGATCATTCTGTTTTATAGGACAATGTAAGATCTTCTTTTGTTTCACTGTTAAGTTTTTTGAACCTTTTTTTTTTGGTCAAAGCCCATCTAAGAATAATCACTTTTCATTTTTAATGAGTTGTTCCCTTCTGCAAAACTAGAAATAAAACACATTTCTAGACAGCATAAATGACAAAGTTCTAAATGTTCTCATACCCTTCCCATCCACAGAACTGCTGGCACTTCTGCTGTATTCCTCCTAACTTTGGTTGTGTTGTCACCTGGGTCACACATTTAACTGTTACACCTTCCAAGAAAATTGCACCCTAAATAAAAATAAAATTAAATTAATGTGTAAGCTTTCATAAAAGCATATTAGAACATGCCAATACAAGAGTGAGGCTACTTTTGCAACACAGGACCTTCATGAGCAATACCAAGCTTGAAGACTCCTTCCAGTCCAGCACTACTACTCCCCAAGATACCAAGAAACATCAGTTCAACTTTGCCAATAAAACCAAATATGTGGGCCATATTATGAACCCAAGAATCAAAATGAGTGGGAGGAAGGGAAGGAAGGAAATGGTAAGGGATAGACAATGTAGAACTCTCAAGTAAATTCTTACATCAAGCTACAGCTCTTTTTATCTGTAATTAAAATGTTTTTATTTAAAAAGAAAGCACACTAATATCAAATATTTAATTGTAAATTGGTCATATGTAATTTGCATTAGGGATCAAATTAATTATCTTTAGTACACATAATATTATATTATGATACAGTAGTGTCAGGCATATGTATTTGGATGAGAATCTGGACCTAAACAGTATCATAAGCCTGGAGAAAATCACTGTGTGTGTAAGGTCACAAACATCCTTCTTGCAGTAGCCTTTGTGACACCATTTTAAATGCATTAAAAAAAAAAGCCTCAAAATTTGTAAACGAGAAACTAAAGACACAGTTGAACTATGAAGCGTCAAATAAAAAATTTTAATATATAAATTGTATTTCTAGACCAACAATTCAGTGGTTTCCTCCATCCATGGAAAATAATACTAACAACAGCCAAGAAACTTAAGGATAAAAGAAATTAGCCTACTAAAGTCATGTAAACATCTTTGGACGCTTTTTTTTTTTTTAAGCAAATACCTCAGCAGATGAACCGATTGAGTCTCACTTTCCTCCCTCAGAATCTTTGAGATACATTTTCAATTCAATAATTAAATTTTTACCCAGATCTAGACAGTAATTCCAGTACAAGATGCTTAAACACATGGATTTTACCTCCACTTTAGGTATCTAGCACATTAGATGTTTCAAAACCTAAACTTACACTGTAGGGGTGCAAGAATGAATGTACTTCTGTAGCACCAAATTTAAAGGATTCTCAGTTGATCTAGGGCAAACTTCTTAAGAGACAGAACATAAACAGCTAGTCTGTAACAAAAATATTTGTGTGAAAATACACTTGTATGATTTTGTTCTCAATCTAAACCAGGTTATCAAAATGTAGAAGCTATCCTGAATGTCACTGAAGAGTCTCAGTAGAGATAAATAAAAGAGCACTGGAAGTAAGTCTCCAACTCAAATAACCTTTGTGTTCCCCAAAAAGGCTTGATGATGAGTGGAGTAAATTCTGCACAACACAACACAGGAAGGCCATCAGGTTGAGAAACCAATGTAACTAAAGTTTCCTATGGAGGTTCCAAATCCAAGCACGATGTTCTACTTGTTGAGCTATGAATCCTGCAAATGAAGCCAGAAGCATTTCCTACATGTTCTCTAAAACACTTGCAACTTGCTCTAACAAATCTAGCTCTATACTACTGATGAAAGAAACATTTTTGCTCCCTTCGCCTTCCACACACCATTGCACTCATCTGTTCTACCCTTGAGCAAGTCTTGGAACTAAGTTGGCAAAAATAACAACATGAATTAGTAATAGTCTGCCAAATTAGTATCCTAAACTCGCTCACCATAGGATGAGTCAATGCTGGAGCCAGCACAAGGGAAGCAGAAGGAACACGGGGAGTGAAAGGAAAGAAGAACTGGAGTTTTCAGTACAGCCTGCATTTAGTTAAGATTGGCTCAGTTACCTCACCAAATCATGTTCTAAGAACAGTATATCGTAAAGAAAAAAGCTAGTCCATAACCTTAATTACGTCAAGCTCCACAGACTTTTGGTGCATCACTTATCCCATTTTATTTCCTTTGGCACCAGTAGGTGCAACAGCACACAGGTGACTCAGCAGACAGCCACACATGCCTGGCCAGCACGCTGTGCAGGTTCTGAGTAAGGGGTTAAGAAAGAGGACCTTGAAATAAGGAAGCTGGTTGTGACTTGCTTTGCAGAATGCCATGCCAGTACGGACTGCTAAAGTGAACGCAAAAAGCAGGCAACAGCAAAGATTAAAAAGAAAAGAAGTCAAACGTGAAACCAGTGCCTGCCCTTTGAAAATCTCTTGCAGATTATCTGATTAAGAGAGTTATGCACATAAATAACTGGCTTGGAGCTGCTAATGTCAGAATGCATAGTACAGCCAAGTAACCGTGTGAACTGTAATCAGCTGCATGCTGCTTCTACACTTGATATCCCAAGCGTGATATTGTATCACTATAACTTTGAGAAGTTTAAAAAAAATCTCTGTATGGTAAGAAAGATAAAAGAGTGAATTACTCAGAATCAAAAAAGCATTAGCTTCGCAGCACATAGAAAGTATCCACACTGATTTGGTTCCAGTTACCTTGCTTGGTTTGGTTGTTTACTGTAAGAAATTCCAACTGTTGATTGATTTTAAAGACCTGACCAGATGCAGCAGGGTCTCTTGCATAGGCAGCATGTGTTTGATGCACACAATGACATATATATATACACACACAATTAGGTTTTGAGGGTTGAGGAAAGGTCCAAGTCTGAAAGAATTATGGAAGCAACAGTGCTTACAACTGGACAAACAAGCCAAGCTTTTGTGTTTTGTTTTTTCCCCCATACAGGCTTCTCCATTCCTCCAGTAGGCACCTTGTAACCTCTCCCTGTAATGCTGTCCATTTTAAACAAGTAGAGACTGGGGAGAGTGAGGAGCAAAGTGCTTGAGGTCGTAGGATGAAGATGAGGTTGTGAGGTGAGATAGTAAGAGTCAAGGCAGAGAATATTTCACTTAATTATTGCAGGCTAAGAATATAATCAACTCAGTTACCCAGGGACTTCATCCAGATGCTAGTTTAAATTGAGCCTTAGCTGTATGGCAAGACGAGGCTTTTACAGAATAAGGTCAGGCCTCAAACATACTCAGCAGCTAAGGCGCAGCAGTAGGAAAGCAAGGTGAGTCACCTGCATATCGATGCTTGGTTAACTCAGCACTCCAGGGTTTGTGAGGATATTTCCTTGGATAAAGTGCCAGAACTGAGCCAGATCAGTAGACTTTCTGCACTGTTGTTGAGCTAACAACCCCCCACGAGGGGTGAGCAACCCCCTCAGGGGGTGAACACAGCACAGAGATGGCAGAGCAGTCAACTCAGCAGGAGCACCTCAGGTCCCCAGAGCTGCTATCATGCCCAGAGTTACAAGCACTAGGGGATCCACGGTAACTACACGCTCTTAGTAGCTACGCTGTGCACAACCTTCATACCATCTGTACTCATCAAGCTCTTCCCACCACATCCCTCTGCCCATCACTTCAGCTGAAGGAGAAGTTGCAGTATATCACCACGTCCTTGGGTCTGATTCTGAACACTAGCAGGCGGGGTGGGTGGGTGGGCACAGCCCCAGCCCTACACCCCCCTGACCCCAGTGGCTATCCCCAGGTCTGCGTAACAGCCATCTTCAGCTACTCAGAGACTTGACAGAGTGCGAAACGCTCAAAGACAGCCCTCCAGAGGCCAAGAAACATTCCAAAGCTTATCAGAAAAAGAGAGAGTACATATCTCCTGAAAGAGAGGAAGGGAGAGACACTGATCAGCTTAGATTTGATTCCTAGAAATAGAGGATCACATCGCAAGAACTGCCTCTGAGCATGAACTAGCAAAAAAAACAGCAACAAAATCCTGCTGACTGCCACTCAATAACAAACTGTTCAACTAATCATGTTTTCTGTGGAGTGGCAGTCTCCGCAGAATTGGGAGAAGCAGGAAACATCACTTCTTTTGAGCTTGGCTTTTGATCCCATCATGTTCTCATAGATGTAACTCAGAAAACATGGGGATGATGAAATTTCTGTAAAACAGAGGAGGAACTTGTTTCTAAGTCAGCCTCAGAGGAATTGTTTTTTTAACAAAAAAAAAGGCAAAATATTACTGAGGAGCACCTGGAGGGCCTGGCTTAGATACAAGAATTAATTCCACTTTCCCTACATTTCATAATAGCATATTCTTCATTTTGTGAATTTGTGGTGGTAGCTTTAGAAGTCAGTGCTATCCCTTAGGGAGGCGGGGGGAGTACTGTTCTATTCAGTATAAATGAAGTCCTACACTTAATAAGGAATAAGCAATTACACAAATACACACTGGTAGGAAATTAGTGAAAAAGACAAAGAGGCAGCAACAGACCAAAACCTGAATTAGTATTATTTTGTCTTGTAAAAGGCAACTACATTGATATATAAGCAGAAGCATTGGCCTTAAGACATATGAAACTAATTTCTCCCTGTTAAGCACTGGGATGGCCTCAGCTAAAGACGTGTGTTCAATTCTCGGCACCATTACCTCAGAAAAATGTGGGTTAGCATGATGAAGAATGACGAGAATGGTGAGAAGTATAAAAAACGGACCATAGGGAAAAAATTAACAAAGTGGTATTTAATGTGGGAAAAGAGGAGCTTGAAAGCAAACATGACATATGTCCTTAAGTGCATAAAATGCTGCTGCAAAATAAAAAATAATATTTTTCCTATATCCATCAAGACATGTCCACAGGCAGAACACTAAGCATAAGGGTTAAATGTAAGAAAAAGGGATGTTAGAAAGAGAAAAATGAAGCCATTAATACTTGAATCGATGTCCTTTCAGACTTAAATCTTACCCTTGCTAAGTATATCAGGCATGAGGTTTAACGGTTTCCCTCTGTCTCACAGATGACCACAAGACACCTGCCCTCAAAATCATGAAGCAAATCACTAGCAGTAACCACCTCTTCCAGACTGGCTGAGCTGTAACCACCCATTTTAGAAGCATTAAATATTACACTCTGTACTTCCCATGCAACTTACATGGGAATAGAACAGATGGTACTCCTTAATAAACAGTAAAAGGCCTGGGTGACCCACGAAAAGTTTGAAAGTTCTGGCTCAGAATTCTAACTTTTTGCCCTATTTACAAAATACTTGGAGATTATTTTTTTTTTCCCCAAAGTGAGATTCTAAGTGTCAGCTAATATTGCTTCAATGCTATGGTCGTTAGGGCATGCACTGAGGGAGTCGAAACAAGTTTGGATTTGCTGTGTAACAGCTGAGACTAGAGCAAAGAGGCTTGCTGTTACCTGTCAACTACATTCAGGTGATGGTGAAGGAAACTGTAATGACACTATGTTCTAGCTGTTCCAACACTTCGTAAGGAAAAAAAAAGGTTGTCAAGACTTTTTGACATCAAAATACAGAAGTTTTATTTAAAGATGCTGCAGTAAAGTTTCTCATGTCCAGGACATCATTTCTGAAACAGGCAGCATAACAACAACTCTTTGTGGGCTATCTGGGCAGTTGCTCCTGACTTCATTATTCTAACAAGATGCCTGGGAATCATTTTCTTCTCTACCTACTAAACTTGTCTTCTATTCCCACAAAGACTTGTGTCAAACAAAAACATTTCAGCACATTAGTATCATACCAGTCCCCATCAGTTTGACATTACACACCCCTAGGTGTTTACAGAAGGGGTCAAATTAGAAAGCCAAAAATATCTGCTGTGGGAAATCAACTGTAATGATGAACATTGAGCCCTTTAGACAGCAAAAAGTGAGAAAATCTAGAGCAAGAGGTATTTACCTGATAATCATTCCCCCTGTAGATCGCTTATTTACAAGGAATCACAAACGGACTGTATCCATGTCTACTCAGTTAAGCAGCAGTCCAATCTGCCAGCCAAGAATCATGGTAAAGAATTCTCCCCGTGCCTCCTCTTCATGTCAAAGACTGTTCCTCCAGAGCTGCAAAACTGAATTATACGAATATGCATATTAACTAGATGACTTTCTTTCATAAATTCTCTAACTCTTAATTAAGTTTTAGTTATTAATATGCTTATTCGTATAATTTAGCTTCCAGCTTTCAAAAAAACTATGCTGGCAGATAAGAAAAAGCCTGGGAAGCCAGTATTGTGATTCCTGTTCAACAGATCAGTTTAGCTTTACACTTGTGGGGAAAAAATTAAAATTAAAAAAAAAAAAAAAAAAAAAATCACTGGACCTCACCATCACACCTCAATTACTAATGCATCAAAAGCAAGTCAAAAAATATCAGTTTGGCGGTAAAAACCCAAAGAAAAGTTTTTAAATACCAAGGTATTACTGCAAGGCTAATGGAGGTAATGGCTATATCCCTGAATATGTTTTGACTATGAATTTTTACAGTATCAGCAGTCTTTTTATTTCAATGGTCTATTGGAAAGTTTTTAAAGTTCATCTTGCTTCTTTGGACAAAGTTTTGTATTCCTTTCAGGCTAATTTCTATCTTCAATCTGTAAACCATGATGAACAGCTGCAGTAACAACAAAATGCATTTTTTGCAGCATGTTTCATGTGAGGATTTCCAAGTGCTTGCAAACACACCTCAGCACACAAACATAATAATTCAACAGTAGGCAAAGGGATCTAAATCTAGTTTTGCTCTCAGTAATATTCTCCTGTACTTGTTTTCTATACAAAACCAAAGTCACAGATTTGGAAAGAACTGAGCAATTAGTACAGTATAAGAATATTCCTAATACTTGAATATTTGTTCCATACTATAATTAAACTACAGTAACTTAATCCATCAGAATTAAGCAAATTTGTGTAAATAATCACAGTAAATGATCAGATTTCTTATCACCAAATAGTTTTGAAAAAAAAAATATGTTTTCAGAACCGTCATGGGGTTTTTAATGTCATATCACTTTTTGCTAATCCTAGTCTCAACCCCCTTGGATTCTCAAAATCAAAGATATTTATTAAAATAAGCACTGAATTTAAAATATTTTTAATTTTATCCATACATGGCTACAAAAAATAAATAAAAACTGTTCTACATACACACCCCATAGCATTTCACATCTAAATACAGACTAAACAATTAAGAAAAGCTCTACTATCTGAACTCAAGCTTAAAAAAAATGTTGTATTAGAATAATTTTAAATCTCTATTACAACTGAAATAGATGAGGAGTTAAATGTTGAAGTTCAAAGTTCATACAGGAAACAAAGTTTGC
Source organism: Nettapus auritus (assembly GCA_011076525.1). Classification (NCBI taxonomy): domain Eukaryota; kingdom Metazoa; phylum Chordata; class Aves; order Anseriformes; family Anatidae; genus Nettapus; species Nettapus auritus. The sequence goes on along the minus strand of CM021767.1, from coordinate 80,528,207 downwards.
AACAAGTCTACCTGTTTTTCCTGGTTAGAGAAATAAATACTGGTAGTATTTACCAATTCCTGACTTGAAGAGCACTAGCACTTTTCTAGCACATACAACGTAGTAACATGTGACTAAAAGTTTATGACAGTAAGTTTAGCAATTAGAATATTAAGTTCTTAATCAAAAATACCAGTTTTAGGCGTTCTTTTCTCCTCTTGCCAAAGGAGGAGCTTGATGATCCAGGTTCTGATTCTTGGCCTCCTGTTCTACCATTGTCATCATCCTCCTCTTCATCTTCCTCAAAGCACCATTCTGGCAGCTCAGGTGGTGATGGTGCATCATCTTCATCTCCATAACGACGGAATAATTCCTTCAAGTAATCACCTTTATAAATACCTGGTGGTCTAGCCTGAGCAAAAGTAGCCACAGCTGCCTCAATACTGTCAAATAAAAATAGGAAAATTACTCTGTATGTTTTATTTGTTAGGGCATAGCATGACTAAAACATATTTAAAATGCATTGGTACTGAGAATTCAGAAAAAAATCCCAAAATGGTGACTGCAAAAACATTCATGATATTAAAATCATTATATTCAGATCAGCCCAGCAACTCTACTGCTCTTGCAAAAGATTTTGTGTGATTATGTAGATACTGTGTTTATATCTTGGTCTGCTTCATCTCCTAATTGCAGCTAAGAGCAGCCCGCTATTCACCTAGGCAAAACTTCTGTTGTAACTACAACTTTCATTATTGCTATAGAAAAGGAATGGATGACATAGTAGGTAAGTACTTAAGGAGTGAACGTAGAGGAAAAGAAGTCTTAATGAACAGAAATTCAAGTTATAAAATTCACATAAGGCTACACATTTCCTCCTAGGAATTATCTTCCCTAGAGGCTTTGCCATCACATTGACAAAATGCATCCAAATCTTTTGTAGTGACTCCTCTTACAGGCAGTTTCTCTCAAAAAATATAATTTAGCTCAACAGGAAAGGACTGCTAACACTCAAACTTAACTGCAGTAGTCAGCTGGAGACTGAATCACAAAAGAAGTTAGAAACCAAAACTAACAGTCAAACACCTTTACTGGCCAACTGGAGAACACTCCGAAATACATGACAATGAGCACAAGACACCAAGTTAGGCATGAGTGTTGATCTGCCCAAGGGTAGGAGGGCTCTGCAGAGGATAGGCTGGACTGATGGGCCAAGGCCAGCTGCATGAGGTTCAACAAGGCCAAGTGCTGGGCCCTGCACTTGGGGCACAACAACCCCAAGCAGCGCTACAGGCTGGGGGAAGAGTGGCTGGAAAGCTGCCCGGCAGAAAGGGACCTGGGTGTATCGGTCAACAGCTGGCTGAACGTGAGCCAGCAGTGTGCCCAGGTGGTGGAGAAGGCCAACGGCATCCTGACTTGTATTAGAAAGAGCATTAGGACCAGCAGGATCAGGGAGGTGATCATCCCCATGTACTCAGCTCTGTTGAAGCTGCACCTCAAGTACTGTGTTCAGTTTTGGGCCCCTCACTACAAGAAGGACATCGAGGTGCTGGAGGGTGTCCAGAGAAGGGCTACAAAGCTGGTGAAGGGCCTAGAGAACAAGTCCTATGAGGAGCTGCTGAGGAAGCTGCTTGGCCTGGAAGAAAGGAGGTTTAGGGGAGACCTTTTCATGCTCTACAATTACTTCAAAAGAGGCTATAAGCAGGGTGAGGATCAGTCTTCTCTCCTAAGCACCAAGTGATAACACAAGAGGAAACAGCTTTAAGTTGCACCAGGGGAAGTTTAGGTTGGATATTAGGAGAAATTTCTTCACTGAACAGGTTGTGAAGTATTGGAACAGGCTGCCCAGGGAAGTGGTTGAGTCACCATCCCTGGAAGTCCTCAAGAAACATGTTAATGTAGAACTTACTAATATGTTTTAGTGGTGCACTTGGCAGTACTATGTTAAAGGTTGGACCAGATGATCTTAGAGCTCTTTTCCAACCTGAATGAATCTATGAAATAAAAGAGAGATCACTAAAAGGTAAATCCCTGCTAGGCTTCTTGACAAGCATGAATCTTGAAGCTGGAAACAAAAGTGCGTATTATTTGCTGTTAATTTTGTTTCAGATAAGAAAATAGTCTACCACTGGAACAAAGAAACCATATAGATAAAACGAAAAAAAAAAAAGTTAAATACAAAAATCATTTTTTGCCTGATCCATCCAGTACAACACAATGCCTGAGAACTTTGAGATAAGTGTCCCAAAAGAGAGAGATATACTTCCTAAGAACCAGGTAAGTTTGGTTCCCTCTCCTGATCTTTGGTAAGAGTAGGAAACAAAACACTTTCAGGAGTAAGGCTATCAGATGGTCATCAGATCTCAGACATACAGTTTAATATCTGAGTTACTTAGAAAGATGTTCTTCATTCTGTTTCATAAAACTCCTAATTTCTTTCTCACTAGACCATCTTTCTTAAATTGTATTATATCTTCTGTAATCAATGCTACTAAAAAGCTAAAACAAACCAAAAAGAGATGGGGCCTGAAACATGCTCAGATTTGTGTCCTATTAAATTAGAAGAAATCTATACTATTATGGAATAGATAATAATGAAAGCCAAAAGAAGCAGTACAGATTTTAATTAAGCTCAGAAAGCTAGCGGAAAGAAAACATACTGTGTAAGTTCTAGAAATGTTGCCGTCTTCCAAGAAAATGAGTTGTAAAGAAAGAAAATCCAGTAAGGTTTCTGACGACTAGCTAGAGGGCTTTCAGTCTGGATGACCTTTCTTTAAACTAACTATGTATTTTAAAATACCTCTCTGCATTCACAATGCATCAGCAGCACTCATGTATCATACGCTTAAGGAATGAATATGGATGGATTTTTTCCATCAGGAAAACCTTATTTCCTCTACAGCAAATAACAGTGCCTTATTTTAACGAATGATACAGCAAATTGGATTTATCCTGATACAATGCTTAGCATTAACTACCACCTTGCAGAAATTCTTTTGCTGTGGACATTTCTACCTATCAAGTAAAATCTGAATGTTCTGTTAAAACAATATTACAGAGACGAACGAACTTGATATAATTAGTTATTTGAACAAAACAAAAAAAAAAAAAATGTCAGGCTGATAAGTTTTAAGGCTTTTCCCACACAGGTTTGAAAATAAAAAAGAGGCTGCATAAAAGGACTTTCAAATAGACTTACGGCCCTTTTCTCCAAAGAGGAAATGCACAATACTGAGTCTGATTACTGCATGCTGCTTTTAAGTTGTTACGTTAAAAGCATACAAATTTGCTATTTCATAGGAATAACTATAATCATACTATAAAAATCTTGGTATCGGTGTCTAATTCCTGTACTCAGCTAAGATTCTGCCAAGAATCAGCCACCCACTGTTAACAGTGTTCTGTCTCCATTACTCCAGTGCCTTTATTCCAAATTTACTAACAGAAAGCAATGACCCAGTTCTTTGCAAACAGCTTGCAAATACACGGTAATCACCAAGTGAACTCTATGTCCAGTCACAAGAACAGGCAGCAACTGGAGTAGAATTTTCTTCCCTTAAAGGACTGTACCACAAATATCATCCAAATGCTGAAAGGACTCATTAAGTAACACACCTTGCATGTGACCCAGTCGGCACAGAGACAGTGCTTCATGAACACTACCAAAGGTGTAAACTCAGGATCATCAGCATGGTACAGGCAGTATTTTTTAAAGTCAGCATTACTTAGTAAGTTCATTACTATTTATGAGGGCACCACACTTTTAAAATACAGGTGCCTCTGTAGAAACATGCCACAGACTTTAGCCAAACAACAACTGGAAACAAGGACTGTGTTTCCCCATCACCAACCCAGAAGCATTAATGTCTCTCTGCTGTTGCTCTAGCTAATGTCTCCTTTTCAGAACTGAAGAAACTAAAAGAGCTACATACAGACCTTTGTGAAGAGGCAGAAAAAAATCTCTCAGGATTTTCTGAACTCTACATTCTTAAGTGTGGGCTATGTCATGGGGGATAGAGACAGCACACCCCATACACCTGAAGAAGCCCACACGCAGCAGGCACAGCTGACTTTGACCTACCAGACCTGAAAATTTTAACTGGCCAAGGCTAAGCTACCTTAGGAATACTATTGGTTTTGCTCAAAATTAGTAGAGTTTTAAAATAAACAGTGAATACATTAGGATAGCTGTCACAACAAGTAAAACATACTGAAGATGCTATTAGTCTACAAATTCATAGGAATTAAAACTCATAGTTACCTCCAGTCCAGCTTTTCAACCAAAAAGGCACAGATCAGAAATCCAGTTCTGTTGAAACCATGCGTGCAATGGACACCTATACGAAACAAGAGAAGAGCATAATCATTTGAAAGTAGTTTTAACAACCGTGTTTTAGTTTCACAAGTGTTTTATGGATCCTTCTATTTTCATCAATAACACAAATGAGTTATCTTCCTTCCTACCAAGGCATCCCAAATTGCTTAATGCATAGAAGCCTAAAAAATTTATTACATTCTTCCTGCAAATCATTAGCAGAAGAATACAGGATACTTTGGATTTCCCCAACTAGAACACCAGAACACTAACTTAATGCAACTCAAATGTGGCTAATACAGACAAGATTCAAAATTGTTCTTTGTTTCTTGCTTTGTTTCATTTTTTAATGAATGATCAAACACTTATCAGAGGACACTGCAGTCAAATTCAATAATGGTGCTTTAATGGATTCAACAAGCATTACATTTATTTCACACCATCAGGCATAAAAATCATACCCAGATTACCCTACTTCAAACTTGAAAGCAGTGTCAATAGACTACAACTCCATGTCAAATATGTAATTACCATGCTAAGACCATACATATCGATTTCAGAAGGAAAAAAAAAAAACACTACAAAAAGAAAATTATTCAACAATATAATTGCCTTCAACTATTAATCTTTTCAATTTAAAAAAAAAAAAAATCCCCTCTCTTTTACTGAATTCATTCCCCAGTGAAAGGAGGAGAAAAGTCAAACATTGGAACTCCTTTTTTCTATCCATTTCAAGGCAACAGCACCATCTAGTGATATACAAACCAAGTCTGAAACTTGTAGGGCTAATATGATGTGAAGGATTCAGGAAAAAACGTTGACACTTCCTTACAGGGCATTTTTTTTAAATGGCAAACACCACAGCAAAGTTTCTACTCACACCAAATGCGATTATTCTTAACATGAACATATTTTACAGTTCTGACTATAAAGCAAGCTTTTATTGATTTACTTATTTCTCTACCATAGTTAGCAAAGTAAGTCAGCACCAATTTGAGCTTCCCTTCTTAATAAAGCAAGGCAAGAAATACTAGGAGTTTCTTGGATTCGCACATTCTAACCATTAATAACAACAAAAACCGTAACTCGCATCAAATGAAATTAATTTTAGCTTCCTTATAGAATTCGTTCCCAGCAATCATTTCTCCTTTGTTTTCTGCTTAAGCAAAATCTTTGTGTTTTGTTTCCTTGAAGTTGGCAGGCATACTGCAGTCCTTCAAGTTGCAAAAATAAAGCTTCCATCCTATAGAGTACTAGCTGAATAGAAAATGTTGATCACTTGTCATCCACATTTTAGGCTCTTTTCATGTCTAATCTTAACACTAGCAATGAAATGGCACACAATTGCTATCAATAAGCCCTGCAGCTGTTACTGCTACCAAAAAGGTTAAGTCAATAATTTTATACACGTGACAAAGATAAGAAGCATTTCAGCAATGAGACCAATGGCTTGGAAAGGAATGGGCGCACAGGGTGTAGCACTATCACTCTTGCAGACTGCTTTCTCTCCTGATAAAAACATCCTCCACAGCAATCCCTCTGATGCTCTTTCAGAAAAAGAAAAGTTTCCAGAACCAGAAATAACCTTTCTGTAACTAATGGAAAGGAAATGGAATATCCCAACATTGATTCTGTGATTCACTTCTGCTACAAAAGCCTAAACTACAGGTCAAGAGCTTATTCAAGACATTGATTCATTTCTATGGAAAAAAAAAAAAAAGTCAATTAAGAGTGAAGAAAAAAATACTCTAAATAGTGCAAGAACATTCCAAAATTCATGCAAGTCCAAAAATTAATGACTCAACACTAAAAACGGCATTTTAGAAGTTTAAATATCAGTTAAACGGGTCTGCTATTTCATGCGTATCACAATGCTATCCATGTTCCATATAAATTGCTGACCCGTAACAGTATTTCATTTTCTGCAATACTGCCAGTAGCTGATCCCACCCGCTCTCATTTAGAAGTTTTTCATATCACATACTTGTGCTACAGTTCAGGGAAGAAAACAGAGGTCTCAAATTAAAATTTCATTCCACGAGGAATACAGAAATAACGAAGTATCTAAAAGGAAATTACGTGAAGAACTTAATAATGTGCTTCAATTAAATGTCTCAGCATCGATAAAAATAAGATTCTCAGTGGTATCCCATGACAGGTCAAGAAGAGATGGGCACAGATTGAAATACAAGGAATTTTATTTAAATGTAAGGACAAAAAGAAACAAAACCCTTTTTATTTTAAGGGTGATCAAACACTGAAAAAGGTTGCCAGAAGGTGTTGTGGAGTCCCCATACTTGGAGACTGTCAACACCTAAAGGAACACAGTCCTAAGCGACCTGCTGAGGTGGGGTGATAGGCTGGGTGGTTTCCAAAGGTCCCTTCCAACCTCCACTACTCCAAGATTCTGTATGAATCCTGAACTGTGTGACATACTAGCTTAGTTTACCAAGCTCTCATCAATGACACCTACACAAACAACTGTTCTATGTGCTTCTAAGTCATACAGACACTCTTTTTCAGTCAGGTTGCAGAACTATCAAAGATGCCCAAGGACAAACCCCTTCTGAATGTGCAATCTAAGCTGCACAGTAATTTCTTGTATCTGACAGTTTGCAGTGAAACAGGGAAGATGCTAAAACTTATCTGAATTAATATTTAGCTACATATATGGTAAAATATGCTAATTATTGAAGAATGTAGATGAGAACCTTATGAGAAGCAGATGTAAAAAGGACGATATCACTCAAGGCCAACGGATAAGGGAAGGATGAACAACTCATTGGCAGGAAACAAGGAAAAGATAAGCAAAAAACTCCTAAATACTGTCCAACAGAAGTTCAAAGTCCAAAAGGGTAAAAAGTTTAACCTCCTCTTCCCCCTTGCCTTCATCCTGAAAGACCCCAGCCCGTGACCACCAGGCTACATTGCGCAGGCACAACCGGGAGGAGCTAAGGACAGGGAGTATGGAAACAAGTACTAGGTAGAGGTCCGCCTTTTTGGAGAACCGAATGAATATGTATTAGAGCTCATGTAATACGTAATAGTATTCATGTATAAAACTGTGAGAAACGACCAGGAAGGCACACACTTTTTTTGAGGGAAGCTATTCCCAGTGCACCCAGTGCACCGTAATAAAGTAGACCTACTTTACAACCCTATGGTTGTGGAGTCGTTTCTGCGTGTCAGCAGATGGGAGTTGAATATTACTGTGCTTACCAGAAATCAGAATAAAGAGCTCTTACTAGAACTAAAATTCACTTGAGAACTTACTCTGCTCTGAAAAAAGTCAGCCCTACGACATTTGAATAATTACTATCAGACACTATATTACAGAAACACTTAGCCTAATGTTTACTATCAATTTCTAGCAAATAATCAGCTGTTTTGTGAAATTTGTTAAAGAATACCTGATAATTCAGTTACCAAATATGACTTCAAGGAAGCCAGACCATCGAATGCTAAAACAACAATCAGGCAATGCATAACCTTCATCTGTATCAGCAGAAGTTTCAAAAATGTACTGCAGGTATTTTGAGTTTGTAGTCAGTTCTAAAGCCTGTGTATTTTCTGCATAAATTCATTAGCTGGATTCAAACTGACTTATGCAGAAACCTACCAGTTTCTGTAAAAAGTAGTAGTTTACTCCTGAGTTAAAAAATAAATAAATCTAATTTATATATGCATAAACTCTGTACTGCAGAAATTCTCTGGCTTATATAAATCAACAGCAAAAACTAATGAAAACATATAAAAGAAGACATACCTATAAGCTCTGAGGGATTCTTATCGCTGAAGTGTTCACACACACGGATAAATGTTTCTGTATTCTCAGGTGTAGGACACTCACCATGCCTGATAAACATGGAAACACATGGGTTAGGAGAAAGTTTTGGAGAAAGGAAGGGAGGGAGGATTAAGGAGAGGAAGAATAATTACTTCAGTGTGATCTTTGAAGTTAAAAACTAAATATTAAAATAGCGAAGACAACTTACCCTTTACACTGGAGCTTTATATATTTAATTCCCTCTTTCTCTATATCATTCCTATCATAGAATCTAGTAGTGTTGGTCAAGTCTACCAGCAAACCCATTTTAACCTACAAAATAAAAGTAAAGTTATTGCATATATTTGGTCCAAATATTAACAAATAAATATTAATTGGTTAATAACATCCAAATTAAAAACACTAGCAGGCTGTTCCAAGCTTCAAATTTCTCAAATACTGTGTTCCAAAAGAACTATATAAACTTCTTTCTACCACCACAGTCATTTTTTCTTTGTGAAATTTGTGCCTGAATTAGCAGTGGTCATAAATTCAAAAAACCTCAACTTGTTTCCCCCCAAAATCTCCAAATAAGAAAAATCTGCTAACACCAGAAATGCATATACTAAAGTTGTATTTAAACGTGTTAGAAGACATAAAGCTGAATCAGGCGCTCTTATACTTTACATAAAACGTTAAACAGTGGGAGTACCATAAGAAAAGTTACCTACTGAGACTTACATAGAAGTATCCTCTTAGAAAAAACTTACCTTAATCTACCCATCTGTTAGTATGCAACACATCACTGTTTCAAGTTTAAAACAAAAGTCCCTTAAGTTCCTAGAAATATTTTATTCAAAGCCGAGATGTTAAAAAATTTGAAATCTTCCAAGATGCTGCTGGTTAAGTAAGGTTGTAGTTTTAACCATACAGACTTTGGGACATACCTGAATTAAGGTTACCTTGTCCACTCTACTCTGATGTGTCCCCTTGTGTATGTGTTTGATTTTACAACTGTATAATAGCCCCTTTACAGTAGCCTCATAGAAGTTACTGTGTTTAAAAAAGCAAGATGGAGAGCAGAAATTCCAACGGGTGGCATCCTACACACAGCTCATCAGCATCCTACTGAGTCCTCACTGAGGCTAACAAGGGAAATTAAACTCTTCAGATTTCAAAAGATTTCTTAATACAACGGTGGAAAGCACTTTATTCCAGGTTCTGGGGAAATATGTGCCTTTAGGTCATGGACATAGGAAGTCACAGAGAAATGGAAAAAGGGGAAAAAAAAGTTGCATGGAAATCTGCTGACTTGATGCTGGCCTTCTCCACTCTATGGAATTTCATCATTGGTCCATGCAAAACTTCTGCCAAGCATGAATCTCCCCGTTACTGCACAAAAACAGCTTACTAACACACCTGTGTGCTGAAAATATTAATGGTTTCCTACTTTATACGTACAAGTAATTGCTTTTGGTCAAAAAGCAAAATGTCATGCTTTCAGGTAGGATCCTCACCAGGAAGTCCGATGTCTATTAAAAGTCATTTTACAAGGAGTCCTCGTTCTATGGTCTTGTCTTTTTAAAGAGAGATATCAGTAGTGCACTAAAAAATACATTACCACTGCAGCATGTCACACATGCAGCACACCATGTCTTCAATATGTTTAAAACTTCAACACACATTCATAAACAGGGTTCTGACCAGTTTTTATTTACCTGAAAGCGAACAGACTGCTAATAATTTAGAACCGCAGCTAGAGAAATTACAACTTAAAACACTTGCTTCCAGACAATTCAGAGAAGATAAATTCCAATTTTAACTGGAATACAGTTCAGACACAGCAGATTCACCCAAGTATGTAAATCAATAGACCCCCTGAGGCAAATTTCCAATTCTCTACAGAGGTAGTCATGTGCGGTATTCAAAGTTCCTATGATGTATTTTCATATTTTTGTATTTAAGTGTCATAGCATTATGTCAACAGCACTAAGTATATGTACTCTAATATCTGAATTCCTCCTTCTTTCTCAAATTCAACTTGCATATTTTATTCAGAATGATTTACTGAGACTGTTTCGCAGAAATACGAGCTACTTCAGTATCTGTCCACCTGAAAACCATGTTTTATCATCTGAAATTTCAAGTATTTAGTGTCAATGGAGCTGCTAAGCATATGGACTGACAGTATATTATCCAGTGATTAATTCAGTAGGAAGTATACAAAAGGCAATTAGTTTGATGATTACTTTCCTCCCCCTCCACTTTCAACAGCATTTAGCAATCATCTCAGAGATTACTTAATTCACAAGTGAGACCATGCAAGATTTCCAGGAGCTCTAGGCTCCTAACACTGCAACACTGAGTTAAAGCAGTTAAAAACAATTGTTTCGAGTACAATGGTGTATTCTCACAACAGTACGTCCAGTGAACGTACAGGACAACAGGCGGGGAAAGAAAAGCAAAACATAAATGGGTGAAAAGTACATCTAAAATGAGATAGTTAGATGAAAACTATTTAGGTATTTTCCTACTGTTCTACACAAGCAATGGCTCTGTGTCGGGAATCTGTAGTGTCTTCCCATAGCATGCCCTGCCTGAAGGAAAATACAACAATTGCCTTTTGTGCTCTGCATTCTATCCGGAGCATGGCTAAACTTGACAAAAAGGCTGGAAAAAGACTCAGCTGTGTTTTCCTCAAAGCACTCTAAGTCATGTAAACAGCCCCCTAAATATCCTCCAGCCTAACTGCATAGCTAAGCTGGACAAACTATTCTATCTAAAACACAAGGTTAGGTATAATGCTTCCAAGATATCCCCAGCTAAAGGGAAAAAATATTTTCAAAATAAGATTAAAATTATGTTTTCATTGAATCTTAAAGTGAAGGACTTGCATTCAGTTCCAGCATAAGTAAGAAAAGACACTGCGCGAGTAATTTGTGAAATATAGTTTAACATCTTCCCCTCCAAAAGATACAATTCCACATTACTATTGAAAACTCAATGCCTATTCCCAGTCCCACTGTTCTCAAGTACCAGTGGTTTCAAATGCTCCCACAAGAAGCTCCCGAACTTTCCCAAACTCCTCCTGCAATGCAGAGTTGTCACTGAGATGCAAGAAAGTTCAAAAATTAATTTCATATCCAAACATTTAAGTTCAAAGGATACTCAAGTTTTTCCTTCAACTTTTAGAAATTACTCTTTTACACGTATCCATGTACATAACTTCTGTCTCCTGACTGACCTACAGAACCCAGGAGAATGCTACAATACTCTTCAGACCCAAACTGCCCCCAACTGTATTTAATGTTGCATTAAATGTTTGCATGTAATTTTGGGGATGTTGCATTTAATTTGAACAGGAGGATGATACAAAGGAAAGTGTCTGTTAAGGAAGAAATTCAGAACTACAGGACTCCTGGCCAACTACTCCTTTACAATTACTGAAAATTATTTGTAAGTGAAGATCCTCTGAAGTGACTGCATTCCTCATGTTTTTTATAGAGCAGTAAACCACATAGGCAGCTGGTACAATTTAGTCAAAACTACGAAGTGGAATGTAGAGCCTAAGGCCTGAAAGCAAAGTATACAATTATGAGACTCCAAAAGCCAAAAGACATATGGGTACTACAGGAATTGAAACACTTCAGTCACTGAACTGGAGTTATACTGTGCTTGCACCTGGTCTGACGGACCACAGTTCTCACTTATTGCAAAGGTCCTAGTACATGGACGTTCACCATGCAGGTCCTCTGCTCTGCTCCCAAATCCTGGCACCACAACATCGGTTTGCTCCTACAAAGTTCTTAATAGGAGCCGATATTTGAAGGACTACCAAAGTAAAATAGACAGTTACCCACTGGAAAAACACTATTTTTCCATCCAACGTGTGGTATGAATCATCTTTCAGTCCATCATTAAATGACACAGCTTTGAAAGAAAGAATAAATTGTTGAGCAACTTCTCGTTAAAGTGAATATGTATTTCTGACAAGGACTGTTGCAACAATAAAATCTTACTGCATTGCAACACAATTTAACTAGATATTTTTCTTGCTTGTAATTGTAAAAGATGAGTGAATAGAAGAAAAAGTTCACCTACAGCTTGAAAACATCACCTTTTACATACAATAGCATCACAGTCTTCATCCTTATTTTGGCCAGTCTCTCCACGTCCTACTGTTACAAAAGCCTTCTCCCTCTCACTTTCTCATATTCCAGCTATCTCAAGCTACTAATGCCTTATGCATGCGCTCTTCTGCTGCTGAGCAAATAAACAGGCTTAGCTACGTTCCCCTTGCATGACCCCAGAAGTTTCTCATTAGACGCTGGAACTTGAAAACATCCTCCCCAGGAGGGTGAGAGCAATACTACAATGCAGTGAATTCTCTCCACTCCCTTACTTTTTTATTTTATTTTTTTTTTTATTTGAGGAAAGTAGTTTAAATCAGTGACTGAATTTATCTGTTAAACCAATAACGTGGCTGAAAACTGGTAATTAGTTTTCCAAATTGGAATTCGTTTGAGTTAAGTAATGCCGTAGCTCCTTGTGACAGAAATAAAATGAACTTTAATAAAGCATATTACTAACTTACCTACTTAAGAAAGAAAAAGAAATTATTCACATTGTCACCAATTACTCCTCCAGTATCTTTTAATAAGATCATTAAGATACTGTGCCAGTATCAGCAATTGTAAGAAAAAAGCAGTTGCCATCCCTTACCAAATCTGTGTCTAACATTCAGATTTTCAGCAACCGCACAGGAAGCTTTTTAGGCAAAGTCCCACCTTCGTTCCTCTCAGACAGATGTTGTCCTAAATGCTGAACCCCTACCTTCAAATATCTGCACTAACAGCGATACCTCACCATTACCAAAATCCAGATGTCAAAGTTCCTGCTGAAATCTCTACTTTGGCAGATAAACTGTATGGACCTAAGTAACACCAGGGTTTCAGAAGTGACTCATTTGGCAACGTGTGAGCATTTAACATAGTGAAATAAAAGTGATGACAACCATGCCCAGTGAGTTAGTTTTCACTTGGGAAAATCCACTTTTCTAAGTCTCCTCAATTGCACAGTCAGCTCATGCCGCCAGACTGTTGGTAAATTGCTGTTCTAGAAATGCAGCTCTCTGGCAACACATTGCCTATCTTGGCAAATCAAAATTTGTTTAATAGATTTTATGAAACCACTGAGAGAAATCATACATTCTGCTTACTAAACAAAATGAGCAGTATGTTAGCAGAGAACCACAAGCTGATACCTGCACTATTAGACTAACCATTTAACGTCACTAAGACTTAATAAATGTGTAGCATTGCAGAACAACTGACTGATATGCCTCATGGAAAGACTATGAAGGCTCACCGTGGTTTTTTTTGGGGTGACAAATCACTAGCAAGCAAATACTCAGAAATTCTGAGCAAGTCTGTGAAGTTCTCTACAATTTTAAAATACATATGGAATTTTAACTTACTTTAAACCATGAATAAGATTGCTCTTGGAAAACTTCTAGGAATGGCCATTAAAGCTGACCAGAGTCAAAAAATGTGTATTACAAAAAAGAGAAACCCACATGGAATTTAAACACATAGATCCAAGCATTCAAACAAGAAAAGTCCTATCAGTTCAGGCACATGCGCTTCACATTCGCCCACTGGTACCTCTATCAGTGCTACACTGAGTACCTCACCATCCACCCCACACCTAAACCCAAATAAGATTCACAAAATGGCATTTCCCATATTTTAGCCATCTGACTCTTGATGCTTAAGCTCCAGTTGTTAAACAAATTCAGAATTAATCTTAGATCAACAGAAAAAAATAAAGGAAAAACGTCGCTACCCTGATTAGCTTTATAAACTACACAGCCAAAACAAGTGGTGCCCACCTTCCATAGAAGAGTTTAATAAACAGTTTAGAAGAGTAAGGTTGTGTGCCTTTCTTTCCCTGGGAGGTTCAAAAACCCCTCTCCAGATACACCCTGCTAGGCACAGCACTTCAAAGACCTCTACATTAGATGAAAGGCTGGAAAGGTCCGGTTCCCCAACAAAGCTGTGCAGCCCTGCAGAACAACACCCCCGTGGATGTAGGCAGACAAAAATGGGCTGAACAGAGACGATGACCACAAGTTCCATGAAATTTGCCTTTCGTTTTTAAACGCTTTCACTCTTATAAACAAAACTGCAGTTTAACATACCTATATATACACAAGAGTCACCTGTAAAAGTACAAATTATCTAAATTTTGCCAATGACATCTAACCGAGGTGTGATGTAATAACAGGGGAAAAAAAAGTGAAGTTCTCGCTGGTAACACAGCAAATGAGCTGGAGAATGTTGTACAATTCTTGTCTATAATGAAGTATTTTAGAATCTACGGAGTTGCAGAGAAAAAATGAAAATGTGTCCTAAAGGAAGCCATCAACAACTTTTTTCTTAAACCTGAAAAGCAACATTTGAGTAAGTATTAATAACAGTAACATTTCAATTAATAGGAAATTTCACTTTACCTTCAGGCTCTTTAAGTAGTTGGACAACATGCTTGGGTGAAAACGATTTTCTTCAGCAACCTGATCATCATATCTTGGTCCTAACATTGTCTTCAAAGGTAAAAACTTCCCTGTGAAACACAATCAAATTTTGCAGTATTTTATGTATACTCATGTATAAGTTCAATTACAACGTTATGATTTCAAAGCAATATGCTGACCAGTTTTATAGGTTCATCTACAATGAAAAACAACTGCAGGGAAAGTATCAACAACAGTTCAATTGGAATTTTTATTTGCTACAAATTCTCTGAATGTGCAAATACAGAATCACAGAATCACAGAATGTCTAGGTTGGAAGAGACCTACAAGATCACCGAGTCCAACCTCTGACCTAACACTAACAAATCATCCAGTAACCCATATCCCTAAGCTCTACATCTAAACGTCTTTTAAAGACCTCCAGGGATGGTGACTCCACCACTTCCCTGGGCAGCCTATTCCAGTGCCTAACAACCCTTTCCGTAAAGAAGTTCTTCCTAATATCCAACCTAAACCTCCCCTGGCGCAACTTTAGCCCATTCCCCCTCGTCCTGTCACCAGGCACGTGGGAGAACAGACCAACCCCCACCTTGCTACAGCCTCCTTTCAGGTACCTGTAGAGTGCGATAAGGTCGCCCCTGAGCCTCCTCTTCTCCAGGCTAAATAGTCCCAGCTCCCTCAGCCGCTCCCTGTAAGACTTGTTCTCCAGACCCTTCACCAGCTTCATAGCCCTTCTCTGGACTCGCTCAAGCACCTCCATGTCCTTCTTGTAGTGAGGGGCCCAAAACTGAACACAGTACTCGAGGTGCAGCCTCACCAGAGCCGAGTACAGGGGGACAATCACTTCCCTGGACCTGCTGGCCACACTGTTTCTTATGCAAGCCAGGATGCTGTTGGCCTTCTTGGCCGCCTGAGCACACTGCTGGCTCATATTCAGCTGACTGTCAACCATCACTCCCAGGTCCTTCTCTGACAGGCAGCTTTCTATCCACACAGCTCCCAGCCTGTAGCTCTGTTTGGGGTTGTTGTGCCCCAGGTGCAGAACCCGGCACTTGGCCTTGTTGAACTTCATACCGTTGGCCTCGGCCCATCGGTCCAGCCTGTCCAGATCATCTTGCAGGTCAGATCATCAAAAAGTGGTATTTTAAATGTTTTAGCTAGTTTTTAAGTATGATTTAGGCTGCAGAGCTAGAGCATGCAAGAGAACAAACAAAACTTTAACTCATCAGAGTTAAAAACATGGAAAAACAATGTGAAATGCCAGTTTGTTACCCAACTATGTGAACTGCAGCTTGGAGTACCTGCAAGCATAAAAGATGGTAAAGACTGCTGCAGAGCAACGCGGTTGGCCCAGAAGAGCTGTGCACCACCCATCTGTCCAACGCGCTCCCTAAGGCTTGTCGGGAGTCCTGCTGCTGTGCTACAGCAGGGCTCGGTTCTCCCTCCCAAACACAATGCCTGTGTGTGGCTCAGACACTGTGCAAATCACAAAACCAACAAACTTGACGGGAATTAGTACTTATGGACTGCAGCCACCAGGCCCTAAAAAGCCACGATTTATTTACCACTGCTTGCTTTTTTCTACCCATCAGATCTACAGCAGAAGATCCCGAATAACCTCCGAGGAGTTCTCTGGTGCTTCCCGGCGGGACCCCAGCAAGCTGTGGGCATGGCTCTTCCCAGGGAGCCCAAGGCAGCCGCACACCTACCTCCTGCTGCAGAGCCCAGGACCCCACGCAGTGGCAAGTTGTGGAAAAAGGACATAAATTCAAAGAAAGAAAGGGACCTGACACAGCTGCCTGGCTGCAGCCAGGGGAGTGACACGGGCTGGGAGCAAAGCTGGGGGAACCTCAGCATTTTCTGCACATGGAAGTGCAAAACAAATCATTGCCATGGAATTTTCATCCTTTCTCTCCTTTTTTTTTTTTTTTAATATAACTGTTTCTGCATTATTAAAAACGTAGCCTTTCTAAAAACAGAGCAAATGCAAGCACGTAATTGTATCGCACGGAGGAGCAGCAGAGAGGCTTTTTAATGCAGGAAGAACCCCAGACACACATCTTTCTAGGAAAGAAAGCACCGCTAGATCCTGAGGTTGTGGAAATACATTTTAAAGTTCTTCTGATAGCAGTTAACCTACCTATTTTCCAGATTTAAAAAAAAAAAAAAAAAGACAATTCACTCTCTATGTAACTATAATTAAAAAATAAAAAATAAGAAGACTTTAGAGACTGTGATTCTGTGAAACACAAATAGCCACTCAACATTTTGAACTCACTAGGAAACCCTTTTCTATAGTTTCTCATACTATTTCAGGCACCTGTTCAGCGGTGCAATGTAGAGTAACGACCCGGTTAAACTTGCAGTTTCATATCCTTGGGTGAATCAGCACAGCTAACCCTAACGCCAAGCAATTCTTCTGAAGCACTCAAGAAAATACTGTTTACACATCAAGTCAGAACGTTTCCTTGTAAAAAAAGAAAAAAAAATCCTCCCACTTTCAGCAAAGCGAAACCACAAGGAATGAAAAGACACAAACACACCCGTTGCATGCAGCTAGAAATCAAGTTTTGAGAGAGAAGCTCACTACTCTTCGTAAAAATGGAAGAAAAGCACCCCCTTCTCCCCAAATGAACATGCAAGTGTCTGCTGAGAGCTTTTCCTGTATGTAATACATCCATAGAGACCTCTGTAGCCTTAAATTCCATCAAAGCATCTTATGTATTTTCACATAAGCATCTAACTTGTTAGGAAAGAGTCGTTAAAAATGAAAAGTTGGGCAACTACAGAAGGGAAACTGCGGAGCTTCACACAACTTGCTAGCTCTTTTCTGACACCGACTAGCAACACAAGAAACACCCTTAGTGTCACACTTGTCTGAGACCACTCCAACCTGCAGAGCTTCAGGAAGAAAGTTATTTGCACAGTCAACATAGGCATTAGATGGTAATAAATTTATAGCCTCTTCAACTCATTTGGCTATCAGAAAAAAATCCCTCCCATTAGCCTACTTCCCTCTGCCTTTCCACTCCACTAGCAGCACATCCTGCTCCATGAAAACAAGGGCTTTGGGTTGTGGATTTTTTTGGTTTTGCTTTTTAAAACAATGACAGTTCTCAGCAATACAAACTTACGTTCTGCCTTTGAAGTAAGCGCTGTCTTCAGAATTTACATTTCTGCTATTTTTTTTTTTTTCTAAATTGTTATTGCTACACCTGTAGAAATTATCTTAAATGTGATCTCGTACAATATTCTTCCAGTGACAGAAAACAAAAGTACCCTAACTGGCAAATTTGGCATTTTTTGATCTTTTACAGAAGCTTGAAAATCCTCCTTCCTAGCGCACAGATAAGCCCCTCTCAGCATCATTAATCACAGAATCACAGAATTTCTAGGTTGGAAGAGACCTCAAGATCATCGAGTCCAACCTCTGACCTAACACTAACAGTCCCCACTAAACCATATCCCTAAGCTCTACATCTAAATGTCTTTTAAAGACCTCCAGGGATGGTGACTCCACCACTTCCCTGGGCAGCCCGTTCCAATGTCTAACAACCCTTTCCGTAAAGAAGTTCTTCCTAAGATCCAACCTAAAATTCCCCTGGCGCAACTTTAGCCCATTCCCCCTCGTCCTGTCACCAGGCACGTGGGAGAACAGACCAACCCCCACCTCGCTACAGCAAACAAATTAAGCTACAGAAAATTTAAACTCTAATACAAGGAAAAAATTCTAAACTTTCCTGGTAATGTGGGAACTATAAATAAGGCAGTAGCTACAGCTTCTGCTGCAGATGTGACATATAGTTCATGCTAAAGAGCTGCAAACAGTTATTGCTACAACACTCCTTCAGCCTTCACACGTAAGGATTTGAAAATTAAATAAGCAATTCTTTACGTTGAACAAGAAGAACTGACCGTAGCAAGGTGATATCTTACATGGACATCAAAGCACCCAAAATCATTAGCGTAACTAAACTAAATTACAATAATAATTGTAATTCCTTGATTGAATTCTCACACTTCAAAACACTACCAGAACCCTGACTTACCTTACCACCTACTACCACTATTAATTTCAAATTTGCCAAATAGTTTTGGAAAGTGGATATTGAAAACCATTTTCCAAATTAGAGCTGACTGTGTGAAAGACGGCATTCCTTTAGGATTAAAAACAGGTAACAATTCTAAACATAAGAGTCAGTATGTCAGACGTACTGTAAATACATCAAGTGGATAACTCTGAAAGAAATAAAAGTGAATAACATAAGATTTCAAATTTCCTAAGTACACGTTCAAATTTAGACACATTTTTTGTCTTTTCTTAAGGGTTTTATCTAGAGCATGCCAGTGAAAAAGCGACCCGTAACGTAGCCTATTTTTTTTTGGTGACATGAAGCTATTAATTCAGTATGTGGCAGGAGCTACGAATAATTTATGAACACGGTATGTTTAGATTGAACATTGATTGGGAAGGTTAAACACAATGGAAAGTGAGCAAGGTTCAGCAAGGGGAACTTCAGTAAGATGAAACAGTCAGTAAAATCTACAATAATAATAAAAACAGTAAGTCTTATGCCTCAAGAACAACTACAGTGGGTCAAAGCACCCGCTACACTTAGTATCTCATCACTGAGTCACGTCAGTAACAGATACCTAGGAAAGAATTTAAAACAACAACAACCACAAGCCATCAGCAGATCACTCCCTCAAACTACAAGCCCAATTTTTATTACTAAACACAATAACTTCAGTTCTAAGAGTTCAGAGAAAGCTTTTTGTCAGGTGCGTGAGTGAGCTGCTACCACAATACAGCACGACATAAAAATGTTCTGTAAAATCAGTGGCAGCAGAACTTCAGTACTTAAAGAAGTAAACTGGACAACAGAGGGAGACATAGATCCACTTGCTTCATTCAGAATGAACCTAAATGAACCCCATCTCGGCCAGCCGAAGAGCTCCAGGCCTCACCAGTTCTTGTATTTGAGGTCACCTAGACATTATAGATGCCACAATCATAAGGCGAGAGGGACATGATCAAACCCCTGATGAATATTAGGTCCACAGAGGCCAGACAAGCCTTAGCAACACTATGACTACTACCCTGTCAAATGGGAAGTCATGCACAGATGCTTACACGTTTGTTTGAAATGCTAATTAAAACTGGAATATAAAACATCTGGCAGACAATTTTAAAATTCACTGTTGTTGCTTATGTATCACTAAAATAGTAAAGATGTGTTTGAATGTAGACAACAACAATAGGGGATAGAAGACTGATTGTAAGAAAAAAGACTGATGGTGTATTATGACTTTTGGTTAAGTTGTACACACACAAAAAAAAAAAAAACTAAAAATTAAGTGAACTAATATAAGAATGTACTGTAGTAAAGCAGCCAAATAAATGAACTTTGTGTGTGTGTGTGTGCAGTAATTTTTTGTGTATGACCACAATGAACAGGAAAGTTACCTTGCAGCTACTGAATAAGCAAAGACACAAGCAGTCACTGCACAGCAGATGATGTGCTCATGAACCTCATTCTGGCTTAATCGCTGTCAATGTTTTGGAGGAGCCATGGCTTAAGAAACAGACAAAACCGACAACTTCTAGAGATCAAGAACTTGCTGAGAAGAATAAAGATTCATTAGTCTATTTTTGTCATGGTCAAAGGTTAACAACTTACACTATCAAATTTATTACTAGATAAAAAGCAATACATTTGCCAGAGATCAGGAAAAAAAAGGGAGATAAGGGAGATAAGAAGAGAATACTGTTATTTAATAAAGTCAAGCCCAAAGAAATACAAAGAACTTGAGGAAAAACAGTAACCCATGAGATGAGGAACTAAAATGCTGATAAATGCCAATTAACACGTTCCTGGCAAGCCTAAGCCTACTGAGATGTCTGACCAGGTTTTAGATAAGCCTGTAAGCACCCGTCAAAGCCTTTTGTTCCACAAGCAACTGCAGCCAAAAAAAAGGGTAAAGATGCAGAAATGTCGACAGAGCCGGCCGGAACTATAACGTTACCCAAATCACAGCACATCACCGTCTAGAATAGTATGTGGAGCAGTAAACGCTGCGTGTTGGGAAGGCACCTTTAAGTTGTCACAGACAGGAAGATGGAAAAGTGAGAACTGGGAAAGTACAGGGGAAAAAATGGGTTGTTGAACTGTCTACCTTAGAAAGGCAGCTAGTGTTCATAGAACTGAGCACAGCAGTGTCTGTTCCCTCTACCTCGAACTAGGCAGCAGGGGGGAAGTTCATCTGAGCCAGTCTGGGGGCTCACTCCCCTCCAAAAAGCGTGTCTGTACACGGCACCCAGCTCCTGCGACCAGCACGGCTGGGCACCCAGCAAGCCTCCAGCCACAGCAGCCACTGCCAGACCCCACTGAGGACGTGCTTGCAGCTTTGGGGCGCAGCACAAGCTGCGGGGTCACAGCTGCGGGGTCACCCCCGGTAAGCACCCCGGTCCTCAGGGAGAAGGAGGAAGCTGGAAGCCGGGCCTGAGAGTGACAACAAGCTCTCCCAGAAGCTTTCGGGGTGGAAGGGACCTTGCAGCTCATCCCCTTCCACCCCCTCGTTAAGGCCCCCGGCCTTCCCGAGGGGACCCGCAGCGGGGCTCCGTCCCCGGCCCGGCGGGGGCTCGCCGAGGCCCACGAGGCCCCGGGACCAAGCTCCCCATCCGGGCCGGAGGGCGAGGGGCCGGGGAGGGGGCTCCCAGAAGGCCCGGGGGATGCCGGAGGGGGCCCGGGCCGGGCGAGGAGGGGGCCGCCGCCGCCACACGGCCGCCCCGAGGCCGGGCCGGGCGCTCACCTGCCACGGGCTGCCCCCTCCTGGGGCAGTGGAGCCAGCGCGGCGGGATCTTGTTGTAGGACATGGCGGGGCCCGGGCCGCCACCGGGCAGGGGGGCAGGGGGCGGAGGGGAGGACAGGGGACGGGGCTGCAGGCTGCGGGCCGCGGCCCCTCGGCGCTCAGCGGCGCCCCCGGCCCCTGGCCCGCGGCGCCTTCATTCAGAGCCGGCCCCGCCTCGGCTCCGCCGCCGCTTCCGCTTCCGGGGGCGGCGGGGCCGCGGGTGGCGGTGCGGGGCCCGGCGGGGCCTCCTGGCGCTGCCCACCCGCGGGTACCGCCGCCCCCTCAGGGCTCCCCAGGCCGGCCTGTGGGCTGGCCGGGCTTGGTCTGCCCCCAGACGTAGTAATAAGAACACACGTCGGTCTGCCTTCGCTCCACACACGATAATAAAGTGGTGTATTGGTCTGCCTTAAGTCCAAAAATAAAAATAAAAAGACGTATTGGGCTCCCTCAGCTCCAAAAATGATAATCATAACAGACATATCGGCCTTAACTCTAAAAATGATGATAAAAAGGTGTATCTGTCTCCCTTAACTCCAAAAATAATAATAAAATATGTATCAGTCTCTCAGCACCAAAAATGATAATAATAAAAAGGCATATTGCTCTCCCTTCACTCCAAAAATAATAATAAAAGATGTATTGGTCTCCCTTAACTCCAAAAATGATAATAAAGGACGTGTCAGTCTCCCTTAGCTCCAAAAATAATAATAAAAAGACACATTGGCACTGGAGGTTCCCTTTGGAGAGTGAGGGATGTGTTGTGCCCAGTGGCCAGCCCAAGGATGCTCGGCCCAGGAAGAAAACGCCAGGAGCAGAGACATGGCCAGGATCACTGACAAGGCCAGGATCAGCCCACACAGAGGGGATGTCATAAACCAGCCCCAGCTCCTCCAGCAGGACTGCAGGGATGGCGAGGAACAGCCTGCAGCAGCTCGCCTGGAAATATGTGGGCACAGCTCGTGCAACACGAGCTGGAGCATCGGCAAAGGCTGTTGTGTGTGCAGAAAGGCTTGTGTGGGCTTTAGGGGAGGCTGGGCACGTCGCTGGAAGAGAAGGGAAGTGAGGGATGCCAAAGCAGGCCGCATTGAGCAAGGAAATGTCCTAAGCTGCACACAGCTGGAGGATTGGGGAAACGAGAGGGACCTCTGTACCAGGCCTTCAGCCACAGCCAGAAAGATTAGGCCTGCGAGTAGGTGCACATAACAAAAGTTATATTTCTGTACAAACACTAGAAAAAACTCTCCATGGCCATAAAGCAGTCTGCTTACATCCAGGGTTTACCAAAAACAAACAAACAAAAAAGGTGGTTTCAGTGAAGCATATCTTATTTTCCAGTGAATTACGTTTCAGTGTTTCATACAGTGGCCATGTTTCCTGCTGCATTTTAGTACTCTAGATTTGATTAGATGTTAGATGTAGTTTCTTTCCTAGAGTATCCTCTCATTGAGGATAATTTACAAATTCTCCCTTGTGATGAGTTGAGTAACTGAGGTATCAGTGAATTAGTTTGCATATCGGAGTCAATATGTTCTCATGCTATATTACAAGTTTCTGAATTTTGACATCTAAGGTTATTATATATAAATCTTATAATTCTTATCAGAATTGAAACAGCCTTGCTACACTGAAACACATTATTTCTATTATTTTCCTTAACTGTTCAATGCACTTCCATTAAAACATTACTGCATGATGTTTGAAATAAGACGTTGATTTTCCCTGTATAGAACAAGCAAGTCAGACACCAGGTGGAGCCAGAGACCAGCCGGAACAGAAAGTGAAACGAGTGCAGGGAGCGTTCAAGAAGCCAAGAGCAACCTCAATGTCCCAGTTTCTGATTTCAGTATGAGGCACGGTACAGTACCATCACCAGCATGGCAAAATTAGGAACGAAACCATTTTCAGAGGTGCAGAGTAGTACAAAAATATCTCATGAATGAGAAGTAATCTATTCTTATCATCTAGTTGTAAGGTTCTGATACATTTTTTTAAAACAGCTGCAGAGAGCAAAACTACTTTCATGTAGAGATGTATAGTTAAACTGGGAGTATATGTACATGTTTTTATTTAGCAATGCACAAGGCAAATAAAATATTTGAAATTTTAAACATAAGGTAGAGAGTTTAGCTAAAATGAGCTTCACCAGACAACTCTCACCATTTAGCCTCCTTCTGGTTCTGGGTTGGCTGAGCAGGATTTAGGGCATCCCTCTGGCAAACAGCGTAATGCAAGTAAGCCATTTGGGGTTGGACCCGATGATCTCTTGAGGTCCCTTCCAGTCCCTACAATTCTGTGATTCAGCTGAGCACCTTCACCACGCTAGCGAGCTTCCCCTGAGTTGTGACATTGTTTGCCACATACCATCTTGCTCCACATCACGTACCAAGAACAATGACTGTGATGCCTGTTTGAGAATGAGAAAGGTGTTTCTTGGAGAGAGAGAAGGTTGTTTCCATCTTTCCCAACAAAATGGTGTCACAGCCAGTATTTAGCACAATGACTGGTGTTCTGTTTTCATTTGGTGTTTACGTGGGAATGGTGGTTTTTATCTAGATTTTAACAGTAAATATGTTATAACTGTGACATGAAACAGCAGGTTACTTATAGCTCATGGATGGGCTCATCTTACATATTCCACATATGTAGTTTGCACTGGACTTTGCCATGTTAGACACTCTGAAACAATTTACGCAGGCATACGTTGATGGTTTGTGTGTTACATCAAGCTTTATTTGTGAACAGGCATACTTTCATGCTCGACTTTATAGTTAAGATCACTTTTACCTGATGTACCAGCAGAGGGTACCGAGTTCCTAGATATTCCAAAAGCCTGCACTTGCTGTGTTTGAACAGGAAAAACAGGTGAAAGTAGTGATTCTTTCAAGGATTGCTTTGAAACAAACAAACAAACAAACAAAAAAGTTACAAGTTTTTTAATAGTCTATGATATAACATTCCTTCAGCTCTTCTCTGTATGCCAATTCTTTTTTATTCAGAGGTATTCAAAGACCTGTAACTTCACTCTGTGTTCTGCTCACCACTTTAAATCTTTTTCCTGGCAGAGCAGACGCTATGGTTAAGAAATGTTTTTTTCTGGGATGAGGTTCTTCCTTTGTACCATGGCTTGTTGACTTCTCTGGTTTTAGTTCAACTGCACTGTTTCTGGTAGCAGAGAGCTGCATTTGAGTTGAGGGAAAATGAAAAAAGAAAAAAAAAATCAAACTAACAAAAACAAACAAACAAAAAGAAACCATGAAAAAGCATACTTTAAATCTTTTTCCTAATTACAATCTGAAAATTTATCCAAATTGTTGCTGGTGAATAATACTACACTTCTAATGTAATATATTAATATTGTAACAAACTAGCTAATTTAAGTACATCAGCCCTGTTCTGGGCAAAGTGGACAGCCAAGGTATTTTGCCTGAAGGACGAACACAGTGTTTTATACTGATAGGTCAACCTTATTACTGTGCTGTTTCAGTATAGTATTATCTTCTATGAGTTTGTAAAGTGAATGAATATAATAGGAAAATGAATCCTCCCCTCAAGATGTTCTTTGAGATGGACATTTCTGACTCTATCAGTAAATAAATACTATTTTTACTTTTAAATATATATATTTACAAAACTGACACTACAACAGGTTTTATTTCAGTGAAAGTAATTGTGAAAGATGCTAACTGTGCAGGCAAAGGTGATTCACACAGGATTATTTTTCCACTTCATGCTACAGGTCTTCACCAGAAAATAAACTTGATGTCATAAACTAGTAAGCTATTATATAATAATTGTAACAGAGCAAACTGTATTTTTATATTTGATTTACTGATTCAATTAATACATGCCTTGCTTATTGTTTTTTGTGTTCATAGCAAACTGACTTGTAACAACATGTATGACTAATTACAATGCTCCTTTATGACTTTCAGCATGCATGAAGCTTTTATGGGGAGGGGTAAGCACTGTTTGGATCTGAATTAAATATTTTAACTTCTTTGATACTGTAGTCGTGTTTTATTCCAATAACACTTAGATTCTAATAGCATCAGAAGAAAAACAAAAACCAACCAACCACCACCACCAACAACAACAAAAAGAACAGTACAACAAAAGCATACTTTTATATTTAAGTGAAAGTTAATATTGGGGTTGCATATGCTTATTGCAAAACAATACATACCTCCATACATATTAAAGAACCTAACACACACACCTACATTAAAACATGCTGAGTATGCACCAGCTCTTATAAAAAATCAAAAGAAAATCAGCATTTTTTTTAAATCATGCCCACTTACACGGTGTCAACAAATAATTAAGAACTTAACTTCTGGGACAAATTATTTTTTCCCAGGTTGAGAATGAAAATAAAAGTCAAAAAGAAACTATTTTATTCCTTGTGTGCATAAAATAACAAAAAGGGATGTTCAAGCATAGTTCTAAGTGCTCTGAGATATTTGAAAACATTTACAGTGCTCTTCCTATGGAGAGCTTTGAGAACTCAGCAACAAATTAACATTCTTTAGTCTTCAAGACATTAGGGGGCACCACAACCTCACAGACTTAAAATGATGTAAATTGAAAGTACAGTTACTTCGCCTGTCCAAAGTAAACAGGAAACAGCGTGAAAACAGCCAAATCAAATTCTGGAGTCGTTCCCTAGTGCAAGATTATAATACAGTTCTTAATAGAAATTCACATAGAAGGCAAACCAGACATTTAGTAGAATGTAGGCTACACCCTCCTTTGTGTAACAGTAATACAACTGCAAGACTAATGGATGCAATATAAGCAGTTTTATGTAAAGTCTTTATATAAATCTTAAATTTCCCTTCAGGGTTTCATTCACAAAGATGGTATTTTCAGCTCAAGCCTCTAAGGTATGTGACTTCACACAGCGACATGTAGGTCCAAAAAAACAAAATGTCTTCCTCTTCCTATTGTTCCTCTGCAACTGAAATGATTTTGTGCTTGATGTACAGAGGTAAGCAGCTGGACAACAGGCTTGTGAGCAAGACACCTGTCATTCCTGAAGGACTAGGACATCTCCTTAGTGTTCTTCTGGTTTGACCTAGACACTTGTGGCATAACTTGTGTCAGCTATGAGGAATAAGCTACAGTAGAAATCTACACTTTGAAAAATAGCTGGATGAGCCATTCAAGAAGATCTGGTCTGTTGCATAAAATCAAGTCATCTGGTAAGACTGTGCTTTGAGTATGGATAAAGTAATCAACCAACTAAAATTTTATGGTGGAAAATAACTCACAATAGGGAAAAGCATGACATAATATGAGAGAAACAACTCTAATTTAAGTAAGTGGAAAGCATGTCATGACTCTTTGGAGATGATGTGGTGAGTGACTAGATTCCACAAAGTAAAACGGTTGCTACACTTTCTAGTTTCTGTACTGTCGGAATATGGACACCTCAGTAAAAATCCTGCCTTGAGCGGAGGCTGTGGTTAAAACTGCGTAACTGAGGCCCTGGATAGTGTGGGAGGCAGACTAAGAGCAGTCAGTAACTGCTGGAGGGTTATCCTCTACAGCCTGAAATAGCCGAGAGAGGCTCAGTGTTTCAGCCTACAAACCTGTGTACGTGATGATCAAATTCTGGGTTGCTATACTGGTAGAAATATTTTTCTCATGTGATTAGTCACACAAAGTAAAGATTGTTACCCTTAGGCACTCTCTAACATTCTGCATTGTAAGTTTGAGTCTATGGATATGTATACTATGGATATATGTGAATATAAAGCCTGTGAAGAATAACACATGTATAAGCTATAATACAGTATGTGAGAAAATACCTGCAGACTTATATTTATATGCCTGTAATATACAAAATATGCAATGTAATGTACCAGTATAAATGAAGACCACAGTCTCTATCATGAGGTGTTTGCAGTCCTGAAAATGCCACAAGAAACTGGCCAAAGAAAAAGGAAAAGAAGTAAAGCAAAGTGATTAGCCTAGCAGCCACACAGGCTTTTTTTTTTTTTTTTTTTTTTTTTTTTTTTAAATTGTATACAGATTAAATTATGGCAAAATATACGTATGCAAATATAGAGAGAAAATCAGATGCTCAAACATTGCCCTTGTGAAAACAGCTTTTCTTTCTGTCAGTATTCATTGTGGAACAAGCCTTACAAGAACACATCCTACTTTTCTCTGCAAGAGCTTCACTCAAAACCAAGTACAGAGCAAGAGGAATATCCTAGTATATACGTATGCAGCATCCCTGTTCTCAGGAACCTTCAGACTAAGTTGGTAAATGTCATTTTAGACAAGGACATTGTATAGGTTGTAAATTTGCCTCTTTCGATCATTCCTTAGAGAAAAGAACAGAAAATTTTCATTTCACACACATTTTGAGTTCCCTAGAAGCATTCTTTTGCACATTCTCACCACCTTAGGCTACATCACACTGTAAGTATTGACAGACATTGTGAAAGGGGCTTTGCCTTGGAGAACTTAGTAGCCATGCTCCCTTGCTGACAATACACCCACAGCTGAAATCCATGCCACTTGTTTCCACTGCTGCTTTTGCCTTCTGCATGTAATTAAGATTAATGCAAATAAACCCACTACCCTCATACTCAAACCTTTAATCAATATAGGTATGAAACTGTCATTGTCCAGGTGGACTTCTAGGCGTTACTCAGATTAAGGTCCTTGGGAAAGGGAAGGAGGTATGAAGATGGCTGCACTTCCCTGAAATTAGTTTCCTGGGCCTCTGAGGTTCATGCTATGTTCCACTAGTTTGAAGTTTTGGGGGTTGGCTAAACAATCTTTATGCACTGAAAAGATGTAGGCTTTTACTTAGAAATCCTAACTCTTCTATGAAAAGTCATTTTGTGAATTCCTTTATCTACTTCTGCTATTCAGACACTGCTTTTCAAAAATCCCTTTGGGGAGAAAAATCTCCACATAGCCTTCCACGTATCGAGAGTTAGATGTGCTAAAATGAGTTCACTATTTTATTTTTGACTATAATTGGATGTTTTGGCAGAGACCCACTATGGGATGCATTCTAAGCTTTCTAAAGTTAAGTGAAAGACTTTTACTAGTTTCAGTGGACTGTGATTCAAGCCCTACCTATACAAATACTCTAACACGGAGAATTAGAAAAGCGTGCCAGGAAACTTTTGTATACCACAATGGAGAGTCATGAATAGATCTAAAATGCTTTATTACACATAAATTATTGAGCGATGACACTGAGATAGAGGGTCTCAAATTAGTATGTACAGTATGGACATAATCCTCGTTATGCATAAGGGTATGCTGGTTTAAAATAGGAAACCTGTTTTGATTGTTTGCATGTTAGATGCAAACTTTGATTACCTCAAAGGGAGTGGGCAGACTGAAAAGACGAGGCATTTTGTCCTGAAACACAACCCACTTAATTATTTTCCATTCTTCTCTCCGCAGTAGTTTGTTCCAGCATCGAAAAGGGCAGAGCTGTTGCTAGGTAATCTTCTTTACCACTTGGCAGCTGAAGGTCCAGCCATGCAGAAAGGAGTTTTTACGTATCTAACTGCATAAAATTAAAATCTGAGGCATTGTTTAACCAGCGTTTCCAGCACAACCCTCCTTCTAGTTGCAGGCCCCTTTTCGGGGCCCAACGGCCAGCACAAGCTGCTCAGCTTTGTAGGCTGCAAGACAGCAGGGCTTGAGTAGCTGCAAGTCATCCCTCAGCACTTTGCTGAGCTCTGCTGTGAGCATTGGGCTCACACAGCCTTTCTGCTCCATGATTTCTCCCTTGTGCTGAGCAGCTGTTTGTGCTCACGCAGTGAAAAAAAGCCAGGGAAGTGATGCAGCTGAAAAGCTGCTGCAAGCAGGCTGCAAGCAGGCCTCCCCCTCACTCCTTGCCGCGTACAGCTGGGTCAAGTTCCTCATGTCATTTTCATTTTGTGGCTGGATAAACAGTGTGGGTAAATTCCCGGGAGAAAGCAGCAGACAGTCAGGAAGGAGTAGGCAGGGCTGGGGCAGGACGGGGACTGTTCAGGCTGCCTTTATATCTGGCATTACCACCTAATATCAGAACACGGTCTCAGTTTCTCTTAGATTTCTGATATGCCAAGTGTCCCAAGGAAATGTGGGTCAACTTAATGTATGAAGATGAACTAATAAAAGTACACAGTCAACATTCTTGTTCTAGTGTGTGAAAGATCTTGAAATAAATGTTTTACTCATACACTAAACAGAATAACCATGCTGTACCTTTTAAGATTTCCAGTATGGAAAAGACCAAAACAAAGTTAAGCTCATAGAATCATAGAATATCCCACAATGGAAGGGACCCACAAGGATCATCGAGTCCAACTCCTGGCACGACACAGGTCTACCCAAAAATTCAGACCATGTGACTAAGACCACAGTCTTCCTGATGTCTAGCCTAAACCTCCCCTGTCACAGCTTGACACCATTCCTTTGGGTCCTATCACTGTTGACTAAAGAGAATAGATCAGTGCCTGCCCCTCCACTCCCCCTCGTGAGGATGCTGTGGGCCGCCATGAGGTCTCCCCTCAGCCTCCTCTTTTCCAGGCTGAACAGACCAAGTGACCTCAACCACTTCTCGTATGTCTTCCCCTCTAGGCCCTTCACCATCTTAGTAGCCCTATTAGCCCTATTTTATTAGACTTTGTGAAAGGAATTTGATTGGAGAGTTTGGAAAAGCCCAAAGGCTGTAGCCTAAAGAAACTCGGGACAGCTCTCAGATAACCATAGTCAGTAAACTATGGTTACATCCACTTTTCTTCTTGATCTGGCTATGTTCTTTTACATCTATTACTGAAACTCACTGTCACCATAAAAAGGTTGTGTTGTTGGGTTTGTTTGTTTGTTCTGTTATCTATGGGTAGCAAAACCACATGTACAAAAATTTGGACTCGCTTTCTCCTTTTTAGGGGCTGTGGGCTGCAAAGGATGGTTCAATTGCACTCGTCATCTCTTTAGCATTAAATATTGTTTTCTTCGGTAGGAACCATGGCATACAAACACATTATAAATACATGCATATCCAGTTTTGATGGTGTTAATCACCTCAGAGATACAGTCATTTCTGATGCTGAGGGAGATAGTGGCTGCAGCGGGTACTCGCCAGCCCTGCAGGCCCACTCCAGCAGGTCGATGAAGAGAGGCAGGCAATCTCTAGCACCGGACTGACCTGCTTATCCTTTCTTCATTATTTCTAGAGAATCAACCTGGAGCCATGCCTGCAGATCTCCCTGTGGGATCTCTGGTGTTTTTCAGCCCCAGGGGTATGCTGGTTCTGTACTAACCCACCAAAACGCTTCTCTTCTGCACTGAGAATTCAATTTCAAGGATCAGTGCCAAGTCTTGAATAGGTTATCTCAGCCTACTACCTCACTGGCTATGCCAACGCAATGTATGCACATATTTGCTAATCTACTTTGTTCGAAGTAGTTTAAAACAGGAATGCTATGTAGGAATCAGCTGTGGCATTCCACAAGAGAACTAGTAAGAAATGAAAAGGAAAGGAAGGAAAGAACAACTAATAAATAAGTAGGTGTAACAGAGAAACCTCTTGGTATGACTTACCCGCGTTTGCATCAGCCAGATGCCTTTTTACAGCGGTAATACATACTGATAAAGATATGCTATCTTGCAGGCAGCAGTGACAAATCACGCCACTGAAAATACATTGTGTAACAAGAAGTCCACTGCCTGTGTTCAACCCAGGAAACTTTTGTTCCCAAAGTACTATGCAAATCACTATCAGAAAGATATTTTTATCAAATTGTCCCACTTACACATTTGTAGGGAAACAAACACAGTTTTGTCCCAGAGTTTGTTTTGTCTGTGAGCAAAACCTACTTCTGAGACAAAGCATTCATCCCTATCTCAAAATAAAGCTCATAAATAGTGAAGGACAGAGACTAAGTACATTTGATTTCACAGCCGTAAATGACGATGAATGAATGCTGCAATCCAAAGTTTCTACAGTGCTATGTAAATTCCAGAAGTCGTCAACAAGTTACACAATTTTCCTGGTTTATATTAACACATATGAGAACTATGTTCCATGACTCCTATTTTACTCAACATCTACATCAGTTACCTCACCTATTTAAAGTTCAGATAAAGTGTAAGAAACAGACCATGGCGTATGGTCAAACTGAAGTTTTTGTAATTGTTGATGATAGGTATATTTTAATAAAAAGATTGTACATACTTAAGAACTGCCTAGTGGAACATTATTAAAACTTGAATTTTAGCACTTTTAAGCTTGCCTTTTTACAGATATTCAACTCAGCAGAGATCAACATGATTTTTATTTTTCTTTTCTTTCAAAATGGGGATTTTAACACTTATGTAGAATTAGTCCTTTGGTTATGACTTGCATTTGTCAATTGACCACGGATCACTGACAGGAAGGTGGTATCTTTGTTCTAAAGGAATTTATTTGCCTTACTAAAGTATGTACGTGCCAGTCTTGATGAATGGATGGCAGGATCTGGTTTGGCATACCCTCTACTTCTAATATTCAAGGCCATCCTTTACTACCACTGCCCATTGCCAAGGTGTGCTGCAGTTAATAAATATAGCACATCTTATTAAGTCTCGCAGCTTCCACATAAATACATACAGCTCTTATTAGAGTCAGTGAGAGCTCTGTGTGAGGGTACATGCTTACGTGTCCAAAGGAAGGCGGAGAGACCAGAATTCCATTTAACAGTAGTCTTACTCTAGTATTTACTTAATCTTTCTAGAAAAAACAACATCGTTTGCTTTTGGGACTTGCATGCATTCCATAAATATTGCATCACCTCACTGTGTCACATGGCGTTTGGAATTCTATAACCCAGTTCTCAAGAGCAAGTGTAAGCAGCAGCTGATTGATTTTCCTGTCTCTCGAGATACAGCACAGCACACACAGTTATAGTAGTAGTGTTTTGCAAGCAGTTCAGTGTCGTTTGTGTTTTTTGGCATATTATTAAAATAGATCAGAATCAAGTAGTGAGACCTAACTCTCTTCTATTACAGATGTTTAATTTTCCTGTAGTTCCTTCATTTTAGTATAAGTAGCAGTCTATATCTATGTAGTTTCTGACTTGTCTGCTCCTGGGGGTTGATTTAAAAACAAGACAACTTGTGGTGGATGTTCTAGGTACAAGGAGCACTGCAGAAAACAGCAGCAAGAAAGTAATAATGAAAGAAAGGATGAAGTTACCGACACATTGTAAAGAGTAAAGTAATCAGTGACGTCAAGACAGTACAGCAGGTAGGCAGCAGATGCTAGCTTGTGCCAAGAAGTGCATGTGAACATTTTGAACTTAAGGGCAGAATACGAACAAAAGGCACCAAGAGTAGCTGAAAGAGGACATAACCGCGGAGTAAACACAAAGGTTAGTGCCTTGGTAGTATGATAGCAAGACTGAAGTAGCCAAGCCATGCAGCTGAAGACAGAAGATAAGTGGGATGAAATATTAATGCTGATGAAATCCAGAACAAGGTTTTGTCAGGGGAAATGAGGTACAACGGGTAGCTCTGGAAAATGGTGAAGAAGGGGAAAACTGTAATAAATTTCAAATTGTTGTCAGCAGACAAAAGAAAGCTGATGACATTGGAGCAGGAGAAATTAAAGGCTTTTGTAGTTGCATATCTCTTTCTCTGAAGAGGGAAACAAAACCAAACTAGATCCGTATCATCAACTATAAATTGCATGCGGGAAGTTCGGGAAAACGGAAAACCCCGATGTTGCTCAGTAGTGAAAAACTCCACTCTCTTTCCAGCTGAGGAAACGTCACGGGAAAGTCCCAGCCTGAAAAAAAAAAAAAATCCAGCAAGTAAACAAATTGCCTGGGTGGTGAAAACAGAAAGAGGAACAAAGTCAACTGATACTTTGACTTTAAAGGAGTTTATTTTCACTTTACCATTTCCTTGAATGGCAACAGTTCAAGTTCAGACAAGAAAAATCTCCTTAGAGTGAATCTGGCTGGAAGCAGCACTGCTGGTATGAGGCTACAGAAAGCAAGCTCATTTGTTAAAAACCTAAGACTTCAACTTGGGATTTTATTTTTTATTTTCTGCTGCTGAGTGCAGTCAAACAATCCCAGTGACAAAGCAGACGCCCACGACTATTAGATTGCTGTAAAATTAGAAATTATTGTCTGGCAAGTTTGTGGATTTTTTTCCCCCGGATTTACATGTATTTCCAGACAAGGAAGCTTTTCTTAACAATGTGTTTCCTCACAACTCACTGGGCATGGCTCTTTGCTTTACAAGAAAGTTCAATGCTGGGAATTTTTCCAGCATTGTCCATCAAGAAAATAAGGAAAAACCATGTCTGGTCACATTGAGACAAGAAATACACTGCTGGACAAAGCTTTAGATTTCTTATCTCTGTAAATGGCATTTGTGAAAATAAAAATATTGAAATAAATGTATACCCTTCTTTGAATTAAATCAACTTTCAGCAAAGATACTTTACAGTAACTAACGAAAGCAACATGAACTTAAATTCTGTATCTAATTACAGCGACAGCACTCTCTAACTGTTGTCTGTCAAAATAATCAAGACAGTTTTAACACAGCTTTCCCAGCTAATTAACGTTGATGTGTTCTTACCAATGTACACGGCAGTACAACCCTACTAACAAAAAACAGATGGCAGATTGGGAAGTGTTTCACGGACTGTCCTAACTCCAACCCTTATTGATATTAAAATAAAATGTAGGATTTTCTTTACACTTTTCTCTCAATTCTTGTCAGGATTTACTTAACACTGCTGCAGAGAGCCAGTTCAAGCTTGTTATCCTGGTAGCCAAAATTATTGTTATTGATGAAACTGCCAACCTCGCAGATTTGGGAAGAGGATCAGGTAGCAGTCTTTGGGTCAGGAGGTTATGCTTGTTTTTTTGTCAGTGGTTTTTGGTTTTGCATTGCTTCTAGTGTGTGTAAACAGGAGGAAAGAAACAAAACTGCACAAGTTTGACATTTTGATTCTTTACCATTCTTCCTGTTATGAGGTAAGGTCGTATTTAATTCTGCCATTATTTAATTGGGGGGCAGGATGATCTTAACTTCCAAGGTGGAAGCCCAGGGCCCAAGTCCATGGACCATAGATCCTTCAGCTCTGAATAGCAGAGAACAAGGATCTCAACAGCTTTGCCCAGGAACCAAGCTGGAGCAGCAAATGTGAAACCCAATCAGTTTCAGTTCCTGCATCTGATGCAATAATTGCGTTAGCTCTCTACAGGAGAAATGTCATGAATCTCTCCCTCATGTGTGCTCTTACATACGTGGCAGGAAGGACGATCCAAGATACGTTTCCTGGAAGAGGCCAGGGTGGGGTCAGAAGTGGGGACAATATTCACAGAAATCATACTATTTGTATTTTTTATGATTTTTATAGGAACGCCCCTTTCTCAGAGCAATTTCCAAGCACTAAACGTAAGCTGCAACAGAAACAGAAACACTATCTGCTGATCTTTTAAAGGTTTTCCTTCAGGTGCACATGCCAGTGTTGATCAGGGTGACATAGTCTGGAATCTGACAGTAAGACCTACCTTATGTTGGATAATGTTTATTGTAAAAGCCTCTATCTTGAACTGTTTTCACAGTTTCAGCTAGCAGAGTTTGCTACAATTGCTGATCTGCTACTCTTCCCGAAGGATGCTGTTAATTTTGAAGCTTTATTTTTTTTTTGGTCTTCTGGTAGAACAGCCATGCTATTTGAAACCATTTCAAAATAGATGGATCTTGAGTACCAAGGCACGTTCTCTCAGATTCAACTAACATGCTGCTCCAAAGCCCACTTCATTCCTCATACCTGTACCTCAGTCAGGAATGGGAATAAAGACATCCATAAATCTGGAAATTCCATCCAAAAGACTTACATATTTTGGTAGCTGGTCAGCAGAAAGATGCACAAAATGCTGATACATTTACTTACTGAACTCCTGGCACAATTGAGCAACGTTGACAAAAAGCCTTAAAGGTGAAATACCAGAGTGATCGTTCCTGCTCCAGGACGTAGCAAGGTTTTACGGGGTAAAGCTCCTTTGAATAGCAAGGATATGGAATCAGGAATCAGTTAACAGTCAGGGAATGTAAATATGAAGAATATGAAGCAGAACCAAACATAGTTTAATGAATATTAAAAAGGATTTCCTTAGTCAAATCTGACAGTTGTCCTGAATAAAAAGAAATTAAGCTTACCTAATTCCTAGTGGACTCGGAGGCAGTTACCAGAACAGGGGAGTGATTTCTAAACAACTAATTCTGATCCTGGCTTTGCACAGTGTTTGGCATGTCATTTTGTTATTTTTCTTCTTTGACCTTGTCTGTCTGGTCTCACCAAAAGTTCATTTGGCAGCCGATAAAGGAAAACAAGACCAATTATAAAGCTGATCTGATTGAGCAAGAAAATGTATGTGAATGCACTGTAAGTTCTTGGAAAATCCAAACATAGCTTTACTCTGCTCCGTGACAGGTTAAGCAACAAAGGCTAGAAGAACCTGAAAGCTAAGCTCAATGTCCCAAAGCTGGAAAGTGCCAGGATTAACACAGAATATGCACATGAAAGCTTGGACTGGGATCAAAAAGGCAGCGCAGCAATCTCTGGCTGCAGCAGCAGCAGGCTTACCGGCGGGCACTGAGCTGCACGTAGCTCACAAGCCGTCCAAACACAACTTCAAAGGCAGGGCTGGCATCAGACCTGCACTGATAGGGGTGCTGCCAAGTGACACCATTCCTGCAACAAAGGAAGAGGTAGGAAGGAGGAGGCTGTAAACCACAGCAGCTCTGTGTTAACATATCAGTATTGACTGCAGTGGCACAGGACAGCCTGGTACCATGCAGCCACACCTGCCACAGGGACGGCGACCGTGGGGCACATGTATGAGGCAGGCACCTGGGAACAAGAAACACTTTGCCAAGCTCAGCTGGGTCTGCCCTTCATGCAAGTCATGCTGACATGAAAAAACACTCTGTAATTACCACTTCCTTCATGCCTGGAACTCGCCAGTCATCGCTTTTTCATCCCATGAATGACATCACTTTCAGAAATTATTGCCCGAGGGCCTAGACTGAAACTGGCTCTGCAATCACATTAATGGGTCTCAGCGCAGATACAGGAGCAGAGTTTAAATTAGCTTTCAAATTATTTTACCAAATAGGAAAGGCAATAATTAAGAAGTGAAACGCTTCCACAACACCTAATCACTAACAATTTACAACACAAAAGTAATGATTTTATTCTACAAGCTTGACAATTTTAGCAGGGAATTAGCATTGAACGTAGGTGACTGGAAATGAAAAGCTATCAGAAGCTGATAGTGTACTGAAACATGAATGCTTTAAAGGCTTACCCTTCAACTGGATCAATAAAGTGGAGCTATACATATGTGGCTATATGAATATGTCCAGGGATCTTTCATGTACAGGCCAGCAATATTTAGAACAAGAGCAAACTTTGGTTTTAAGTCCTGACATAAAAAATAAAAATACAAACCAACACACACTGAGCAAAACTACTGCATCTCCAGGACAGACAATTTTGATCTTTCCCAAGAATAATATCCCAAAACTACATGACAGCTGTTCCTGTGGTGTTATGAAACCTCTCATGTCTTCTAGGCCCTGCATTCTCCTTTTTCTCTCCACTAGCCTCTATTCTTTAATTGATCTCATCTCTCCCCAGAGCCACGGCTACTCCCTAGCAGACACCACCGTGTGAGCTGCTGACCACGAAGAGAGCACGGCCCATTCCCAGCCTCCTCCCGTTGCTGGGGCTGGAAGGCTGGATGCAAAACCTTCCCTGTGCCAGGGGAAAAGGTGGAGGCTCAGCCATGCTGAGAAGCCCCAGATCGGCCACAGACTGCAAACAAGGGTAATAAAAAAATTATAAGTCAATAATTTTGTTAAGATTTAGTATAATGCACGTTTAAAAGTGCAGGGTATCATAGCATCTGTCTCTCTCTCATCAGTGGGTCTGATGAGACTATGGGGGGTGCCGGCTGTACCCCCTATAAATCTGCTCCTTAACCTAAAGTTACGGGACTTGTGCAGTATTACTGCATGCTTTTAGGAGCCACCGCTCACCAAAGCACCACTATATATATTCAGGACCACAGTGATCATTTTTCTGTTGAAATGCAGTTGCAAAGACACTTGTAACCTAAACAGATTGCTAAGAAACACCACATAAAAGTCCAGTTGCATAGGAACCAGGGCTAGCAGAGAATCTCAGGCCTCAACGGAAATACTGATACAGCAAAATGATTTCTGCATACACTGATACACATACAGAAGCTTCCAGCTAAGGAAATTCTTCCAAAGTATTTACTTTATGCCAGTCACACACCTGTGTAATGTCATAATGTACAAATATTCCTCATCAAACTTAAGTATGTTTCACATTGGACATAAATCACAGAATCATTTCACAGTGACATCACTCAAATTTCTAAGGAAATTGTAGAAACTAGGAGAGGCAAAGCGTATTTTATCTGAAGGCTTTTATTTAGTATTTTGTATATAGGATTGCTTTTATCCGAATCTCAGTTCTATCCCGTGGATCTTATATTATTCTCAGAAAGTAAATGTTTAGGTGAATTGTCTTCTTACTTCCCTTACAACTGCATCCTGTAAGACAGAAGTGTTCTCCACATTTGTTAACTGTAACAGCATGAGAATTATTTCAGTCAGGCACTAAGTGTCAACTACAAAGGCCCACTTACGCCCGTAAACACCACGAAAGCATTCACAACTCCAGGTTCAGTCAAAAATAAATAGTGACAGCTGCTTCTGATTCAAGTTGGTTAGTTTTCCCTAGCCCTCAACAAACAGCAAGCATAAGGCATGTGGAGTCCAAATTCTTTAATGGAGCTTAAGCTACGGAGCGCTGCGCGCAGTTCACCACACCGTTTACACTGAGACCCTTTTCCTTCACCAGTTTCCAAGCTTCCTCCAGCCCAAGGCTGTGGCAGGCCACGAGGACAGGCCAGGCCCTGGCAGCGGCCCCAGAGCCACCGTGTACGAGGCTGGGGGCCTGAGACCGGCTCCGGGGCCAGCTTCGAGGGGCCATGGGCAGGCGGCCCTACCCGCTCAGTCGCACCCACCGTGCAGCAGCGGGTGCCACGGGTGCGGCGCTACTTGCAGAGCCCCTCGAGGCGCTCCAGGGTGCCCTTCATGTCTCGGATGCGCTTGGCCAGCGCGGGCACGGGCTGCATGGCGCGGTCCAGCTCCTCGCAGCGGGCCACCAGCGCGTACATGGCGCGGATGCTGAGGTCGGCCGCCTCGCCCAGGCTCTCCACGCCGTCGCGGTAGGTCTGGATGCAGCCGACGCTGAGAGCCGTCAGGGCCTGCAGCCCGCAGTGCACGGCCCGCAGCAGCTCGTCCACCTGCGCCGCCACCTGCCCGGCCAGGGCCACCACGTCCTGCAGCGCCCCGGGGTCGATGGCGGGGATGGAGCTGGCCCCGGCCCCGGCTCCGGCTCCCGGCCCCGGCTGCTCGCCTCGCGGGGCGCCGCTCAGGCGGATCCGCCGCTCCAGGTTGTTGGCCACGAACTGCGTGAGCCGCCCCTCGCGCAGCACCGTCCCCTCCAGCTCCAGGGCGCTCGCCAGCGTCGCCCGGCGGCCCTCCGGCGGGGGCTGCGGCCGCCCCGCCGCCGCTGCTGTCGCCGCTCCGGTGCCGCCGGCGGCCAGGCTCAGCGCCTCCAGGCTCCGCTCGTCCCGCTCCGCTCCCTCCTCGGCCGGGGCCAGGGCCGGGGCCGGGCTCCCCGGGGCCCCCACAGCCCCCGGTGCCGGCGGCTCCATGGCGGGCGCCGCGTGCCTAGCCGGGAGCGCGCCGCCGCCCCCGGGGGCGCGCCGCCGCCGCCTGTTTACGTCGCCTCCGATTGGTTCTGGGGCCATAGGGGGCGTGGCCGCCGGGCGATGGCGTGCCGTGCGATAGGCCGGCGGTGCTGGCGAGGAGAGAGCCTGGCCCCGCCCTTTCGCCTCGCACTGCCGGCCCGTGACTCGGAGACTGGGGAGTGCCCCTTGTTTGTGTCCGCGCCGATTGGGCGGCCTGCGGAAGCGGGCGTGGCCACGACTGTTTGTGTCGCTTCCGATTGGCGGAGGCGGAGCCAGAGTGGCGGCCGGCTCGCGGTGATTGGCTCAGCCCGCCGGAGAGGCGTGCCGCTCGCGGCGTTCCAGCGCGGCGATTGGCCGGAGGGCGGAAGGGGGCGGTGCCCCGCCGTGTAACAACACAGGGGCGCTGCTGGCTGCTCCCCTCACTCCCCCGCCATGTTCTCCTAGCAGCAGCCCCGACCGCGCCACCATCTCAGCCCACAAAGCCCAGGCAGCCGCTCCCCGGCCCCCCGACCCCACTCCCCTCCACAGCTCCGGGTCCCCGCGTCCCACCATGGTCACCACCACGGCGCCGCCGCCCTTCCTGGCTCGCATCTCGTCGGGCGCCGAAGACCCCCGGCGGCTGCCCTCCGGCCTCCTGCAGCGCCTCAGGCGAGGGGACAGCAACTGTGAGAACCAGCCCGGCTGCTGCCTGGCCGGCGGGGGGGGCGGCGCACGGCCCGCGCTCAAGAGAGTGCGGCGGAGGAAGGGCAAGATCCGGCCGGGCCCCGCGGGGCTCCTGCCGAGCCGTTACCAGCAGTACCAGCAGCACCGTGCCGGCCTGGGCAGGAGAACGCCGCTGGCCGCCTACGGCCCGGGGGAGCTGCGCGCTCCCCCAGCTCCCGGCATGGTTACAACTCCTCCGGAGGAGCCCCCCGCGGCCGCCCCGGCGAGACCTGCGCCCGGCAGACCCCTGAGGAAGGAGGTAAGGGAGGTGCTCGGGCACTTCTCGGTACTTTTCTCCCCCTTTCCCCGTTTTTTTAGGGGTGGGGGCTGCTTGTTTCCCGGCCGGAGCGCGGGGGGCGGGGGGGAAAGCTGCTGGCCCCCCTCCCTCCGCCCTGTGAGTGAGGGGCGGCGGCGGCGGAGTTTCCGTTACGTCCGTTGGGGGGGGGGAGGGGGGCGAAACCGCCGCCGGTGATTGGCCGCCGCCGTCCACCAATGGGCGGCCGCTGCTGCGCCCAGCAACAGCCGGATTTAGCCTGCTGGCCGCGCGCCAGCCGCCCCTGCGCGCGCAGGGCGGGACGTGCGCGGGGCGCAGCGCCCCATGGCGGCCGGCGGGGGGGGGGGGGGGTGAGGGGGGAAGTGGGGGGGGGGGGAGGGCGCCGTCAATGGCGGCGGGGTCCGGTCCCAGAGGCCGGCTGGGGGCTGGCAGAACCGTCGAGGAGGCTCCTCTCGAGGAGAGGGTTTGCCCGTTGACGCGAGGTCTTTGTCTGCGCAGGTCTTGAAGAACAAGATGGGCAAGTCTGAGAAGGCTGCCACCCCCCACAGCCAGCCCGTTCACGGTTTCCATCTGTGTGAGCAACCAAAGATTAACAGGCAGAAGGGCAAATGTAATGTGCCACTGAGCAAGATCACCTCCGCGAAAAAGATAGAGAACTTTTGGCAAGATTCTGTATCGACAGAAGTAATTCCGAAGCAGGAGAAAAAGCCACTTAAAAACACAGAGAACTTCAGAAACACCAAGTCCAAGAAACCTGTCACCCTAACAGAAGCGAACCAAAAAGAAAATTACGCTGGGGCAAAATTTAGCGACCCTCCGTCACCTAGTGTCCTTCCAAAGCCTCCCAGCCACTGGGTGGGTGGCACAGCTGAACTTTCCGACCAAAACAGGGAGTTGATGGCAGTTCATTTGAAAACTCTCCTAAAAGTTCAAGCGTAGTTTCCATTTCTCTGAATAGCTGCGAAGAAAAGTCCATCCAGGAAACTTACACATGCCTTGTTGCAAAGAAAAAAAAAATTACAAAAAAAAAAATGCAAAAGACTGTCAAGTCTTGTAACCACATACAAAATCCTTGTATTATATTTTTTATGGTTGTGTAAATAGTGTACATCATGTATTATGTGTATATTCTTGTTCATACTTTGAGAGGTACATTTTAGTTTTGTTATGAAAGGATGTATTTTGCACTGCCTGAATGGTAGATGACGTCTTGTATATAAAACATGGACAATTTTAAGTGTGTTCTTGACACATGAAGACTTGACTTGATTTGCACAAGGTAATGAAAAATCTGAAAGGAGAGTACAACTTTCTGATGTTAAGGTTCCAGATCAAATGTGAATGGTTTACTCATGCACTACTGACAATAGTTTTACATTCTGTGTCCCAATCAAGTACAAACATGGAATTTTCATACAAATGTGAATTTCTTCTCTGGAAACAATATCTGGAATTCCTGTTCATGTGTTTGTTACAAATTTAACTGGAATTTGAGTAGAATTCCAAGCCATCAAATTGAGCACTGCTGATTTCTTTAGAAAGAAAAAAAAAAAAAAAAGCAGAGCTTTTTCCCAAAAATATTTGGTCACTAAAAAATTAAATAAAACAATTTGGCCTCCCCCTTAATCATGTCTCTGTTTTTCTGTGTGTGTGTACAAGTGTTTGAACTTAAATTAGCTGATTGCCTTCTTTTAGTGAATAATTAAGATAGTTGATAGCTCACATAACGATACCTTTGTGATATGTCATTTGAGGTTCCTTATTGTTTGGTTTCTTTAAAATTTAGATTCCAAGAAAGTTGGGGATTTAAACATTGAAATTTCTGCTGCAGTGTTCCTTACCTTTCATAGTAAGTGATGATCAAATTAATTGGTACTTAAAAGTAACAGTAATTGAAAGGGTGCAAGTTAAGACATGTTTTGCACCCATTTTGTCTCCCGCTGATGGTTTTGTGGTTGCGCTGGAAACTGTTCCTCTGATCTAAAATTCTTAAGGAATTGAACTGTAGATAATTTGTCAGGCCTGTTGAGATAGTGAATATTTGTGATTAACTGATGCTTAAAGAAGTATAAAGCAAAACTACATGAGATGAAAAACATTCCAGAATTTTCAGATCTACTGGTAAAAACGTAGCCTCTGGGCATTAGTTTACTAGGTAGGATATGTGTGAGGAAAACTACTAGCAAGGTCCTAGGTGGAATGTTGCGTTGGCATGGATCGTCTTCTCAGAGCATGTTGAAGGGAAATTTAGTGTCCAGTATTACCTGCATTTGTGATGTGTTGCTAGTTCTGATCTGTGCAGTCGCCTTGTGTTTGGGCGAATTGGTGGTGTTAGCCAACAATTATGAAACAAGATTGGTCAAAAAGTAGAGGAGACTTTTTGTTTATAGACATTAATTATATAGTTGCAAAAATGTTCATTATAGTGCTATTAGGCTATTAAACTACATCGGCTATAAACCAAGAGTTCATACAAAACGTTAGGACTGGCACAAATACTTCCATGTTTACCAACTTGCAAAATACGTCTGTGTTAGCTGATTTATAATGGTACCTACTTGAGGAAAATGTATGGCTGCTTCAGCACCGTTTGCTTCCCAATCTGAATACTCCATAATTTAGCAAGTCTTCTAAAAACAATATATATATATATATTATTTATATATTTTTCATTTTTTATCATTAATATATATATTTATCAGTAATAGGGCAATGAGAAATGCCGGTAGAATCTCACAGAAGATGACTCTCATAGACCGTAAGTCCCGGTTCTACTACGTTTGGGACGTGCTGTTTTGATCTGCCTTTGTGCTGCTGTCTTTTCCTTTTGTCTAAATGCCAACAAGCACAAAGGAGAACGCCTTTTAAGAATTCCCTATAGCTTAATTTTTAAGTAGTGCTTAATTTTGTCAGCTGAACTTATGAGCGTCTTGAATCTTGATAACTGGCTCGTCAGGATGTAGTTTCCTTAAGCCCTGTAGGTTGGCACTAATTAAAAGATTGCTTTTTTTTTTTTCTCCCCCGGCTCATTACCTCTGTTAGTATCAGCCTCTTTTCCTCCCTGCCCTTTGGAGCTGACCTCGGATCACGTAGTCTGAAAGGTATCTCTGATCCTACGTAAAATTGCCAGCATAACGCACCTCTTTGTTGCTGCCTTGATTTGCTAACATCCCCTGGGGGTTACAAATTTGGTTACACAACTGTCAGTAGTTCTCAGCTCCTCGGCCAGTTCTTCAAAGCTGTTGGATGAGACTTCTGAAGTATTCAAAATTTAAACTTTTCATGATTTGGTGGATCATAAAGATTATCGAGGTAGGATAACAACATCTTTTACTCATCCTACTCAGCATGCAGTTAAACATGCTCATTTTCTTCTACAACCTCATTTCCTTACTCTCCTCTACAAACTCTTGTACTCTTAGAATCTTGATTACACAATGCCTTTTTGTTCCCAGTAATATTGCCTGACTAACAACTGTTTAAAAGGAACTCTTTTCTGTTGTGATCTCTTAGAGGGTTTAATGTTACGAATAGGCTGATCCTTATCCTAAAGTGTCTAGGATGTAAGCAAGTTAGAGAGAAATGTAGTAAAACTTTAACGTCTCTTGTAAAAAATCGATGCTGCCTTGCTGAATGGGAATCAGCGTTAAATAGTTTTGGCAAGCGGAAATACTTAGTTGCTGATTCAATAGAAAATATTAATGAAGGGAACATCTACCAATTAAGGAGAAATATATTACCTAATAAAAGGAGTTTTCTGTACTGAAGCTGAGCAACAGAGCATTATCAGCAACATAGAGGCTGAACTTTTTGTTCTGCATTTAGGGTGTAGGAGAATGTTATCAGAGCTAGGACAGGAAGGTCAAGAACTCAGCTGAATTTAAAAAAAAAAAAGACTCCCCCTCAGGAATTAATGTGCACAATGAACACGTCCTAGCAGAGGTGCTGCTTCTGAAGTCAGCATTCTTCTATATCTATTGTTCCCCTGAGTTGATAAAACCTTGCTTATTCAACTCCCAGAACACGGGCCTTCAGCCTTCGCTGAGCCCCAACTGGGCTAGAAGAGCTGTGTGGATGCTTTTGTTTAAAGTTCCCTAGTGACATTCCTACAAGCTACGCATATTCAGGCTTGTGTGCAGCAGATGCAGTCGTTTGTTTTGAATGGTTCACAAGCGCTTGTCTTCAGTTTGAGAATTACACTGGTGGTGTGTATGTGCACACAGGTCACCCACTGGTGAGTGAATTGCTGGAACATCTGTAGTTCATTACCAGAAAGACTATTTTGGGGTCAAGGGCTTTTCTTGTATTTATAGGACTTGCCTGCGTATTTATGCAGTTGTAGTTCAGCATATGTATGTACACAGTGTGTGTATTTCAAGTAGTAGCATGAAGATCACTGCCATTTTGTCATTCTTAAGATCATGAAACAAAGTTTTGAGATGGTGTTTTTAAGAAAGATGATCACTTTAATAAGTGCTGCACTTTAATCAGGTGGGTCTATGAATCTTAATTT
The DNA here is from genome assembly GCA_011076525.1 of Nettapus auritus. NCBI lineage: Eukaryota > Metazoa > Chordata > Aves > Anseriformes > Anatidae > Nettapus > Nettapus auritus. The sequence goes on along the minus strand of CM021767.1, from coordinate 80,483,449 downwards.
ACACGTCAAAATGTAATTTACTTTTTTTTTTGTTCCCTGAACGAAGACCTAGAGCTACATTCAATAAAGGACATACAAAATATAGTATATAAGATACATACTATATATATTAGTGCATATATATATATAGCATTATATAATATTAGGGTATGTACATAGTATATATAGAATATAGTATATAGAATCAGGCCTTTCTCTTCCTTCAAGAACACTTGAAACGGGTTCTTTATTGCTTTATCAGAAAGAAAAAGGTGTGCCCTTACCTAAAATAGCAGATAGCTGGATATACGTAATTTACATATGTATACATACATATGTATACATTGTGAAGGTTTTGTAAGTTGCATTCCTCGCATCAGATTATTTAAAAGTTGCATGTTGTCACATTTAGAATATTGACTGTTTTAGGAATTAATGGCATAGTAAATTTAAATTGATAGTCCCTGTCCAAACTTCAGAGATTCTTGGTACGTAAGCAATAAGAAAAGTGCTGATACTTTTTTTTTTCCCCTGTACTAGAAATGATAAGGAAAAAAATTGACAAGTAGAAAAACTGAAAAACAAGGTCATCTAAGAGAGAAGAAAGAAGCTGCATAGATGTTGCCGTTGAATTTTGTGGTTAGGAAAGGTACTGAAAGAGAAAATTATCTCCCGAAGTACCTGATGTGATTGCAGATGTAGGGGATTTAAATGAATAGAGGAAATGCAATTTGCTATCAGTTCTTGACTGGGGAAAACAAAACAAGCTGGTAGGTTTTGTGATGTTTTTGTCTGATCTGGACATATTCTTCATGACTACTAACTGCATCTCTGCATGGCGTTCTTAATGGCAGCAGTGCTGTAGACACCACAGAATGCTCTGTAAGTACGTACTGCTCCCAGGTTCCCAGTTTTTTAGTCTAATTCTAGAAGTGGTCTGAGAAGCTGTTGACTTGAAGTTGCTGGGTTCCTCGGCAGAGTCATCACCTGACATGGTCTTTGTAAGAGGAGGGCGCTACCTGGAAAAGCAGCTTGTGTGTCATTTTGGCTCGTGGCTCGAAGAGACGAGGACTCAACTGTTCAATTGTTCTGGGATCAATAAACAAGTCAGTCTAGAAGGGTGAAAGACTTCATACACAACTTACTCTTCATTTGTGACAAGGGAAAGAGGATTGCTTTTTGCTTCATGTTGCTGTTTTGATTTCCTAGTTATTTTAACAGAGATGAGGCAGGTTGATATTTAGACTGCTGCTTATCATGTAATTTGGAGTTGAAGTATATATGTGGGTGATAGCAGCCCTCAGGTTTTAGACATGGAAGAACAGTCATAAAGAAGTGAACTGGTTTGCTGACGGACCCTCAGTTCACTAACCCAGGAGTAGAGCCACAGTGTTTGGAGCTGCAGTCAGGATTTTCCTTTGCTAGGACACATGGCTGCTGTGTGATTCACAAGTCTTCCTCACTGCTGTGCAGTATGTTAAAATGCAGTGAATATAATATTCTGCTTTTAAATGTTTGGCATGTGTTCTCACTGGTAGGGATGGTGAGATAAACTGGACTGTCTTTAGGCTTTGTGTTGTGGGGAGTTATATTGCATGATGGTTTTGGTAATTTGCACATGAAAGATGGCTGCTTCATTTTTCTCCAGCCCTAATTTTAACCCTTTGATACAATACATAATCTATACACACCACTGTCATTTCTAGCTCATGCTCTCTGTCCTCTCCCCACAGCCAGCAGTGGGAAGACTGCTGACAAGTCTGAGGTTTCTGCTGCTGGCTGCTGCTCTCCGCTGCTGCCTACTTGTGCAGCTGGCTCTTGTTGGTACCTGTGCCCTGAGCCAGGTTGCATTCCCCCTCTGCCCTTCCCACTGAGGTGCATTTTCCATGGGTGTGCTCAGAGACACTTCATGCCACTCTGTCCATAAGCAGTCTGGGTTCTCAAATGGTGGTGGGCCCTTCCATTGCTTTTGCATGCATGATATATATGGAGTTTGCATTTGAGTCAGCTTTAGGTTACATTTCCTCCAAGGAATAACACATTTTTTCTTAAAGGAAAATCAGATTTTTTACAAAATGCAGCGATCCTCTTGAGATTTCTCCAATCAGTGATCAATGTGGTATGACTTGACCAGGCAAGCATGTAGCACAGTCTCAATAACATAACTTGCCCCACCTGATGTCCTGGAGGGCTAGAAATGACTCTGATGAGCTAGTCCATGCAGATACCATGGAATTCATCTGCCAAACATAATTTTAAAACAAACAAACAAACAAACAGAGTTTAAGGATTGTTTCCCCAGAGATCAGGAAGTCTGAGATGCCTGGCCTGGCCTGGCCTGTGTGCCACTGGGAGGACATTCCAGGAAGATAAATGCAGTCTGCAGCTCTGAGCTGCATGAACTGAGGCTTTTTATCTATTTTTTTTTCAGACCAGGTCTGCTATTTGAGAGCCTGCCACAAGCACAGCCCGTGTCCAAAATTTGTCTTCTCAGCCTCCCTCGTGTAGGGTGGTGTCTTCCTATGTGCTCAGTGTCAGTTCTGTGGTTGGCTAGATGTTTTTGAACTGTTTGTGTCTTATGTGATATGAGGTAAGAGTTTACTCCCCTTGTTTTTTAGGGTCTTGTAGTTTATATTTCTTTTTTAATTCATGGCCACGTACCAGGCTAGTTCTGCACCTACAAGCCCTACTTTCCCCCATGTACCATGGTACCTTCCCCAAAGCATCAAGCCATGTGTTTTAGGTAAAAAGAAAAAAGGAAAGGAAAGGAGAGGAAAGGAGAGGAAAGGAAAGGAAAGGAAAGGAAAGGAAAGGAAAGGAAAGGAAAG